>VZRZ01006282.1:43596-73076 GCA_013398175.1 Climacteris rufus | reverse complement strand
GGAGGGGGCGGTGGGGCTTCGGGCTTTGAAATAAAAGGGACGCTTTTCTCTCGTTGCAGACACCTTCCAGGTCTTCCTTCCTGAGAACGTGAGATCCGCCTTGGCGCCAGCCTGCTGGGGTTCACTGGTTGTTAAGTAGATTTGGGAGCGGTGTGACATCGCGCCGCCAGTCCCTTCCCTCCTGAGAAAGGGTAGCTGCTTTCTGAGCCATCACATACCAACTTCATGTATTCCTAAGATTGCCATCAGCTTCTTGTTTTCTATTCAGAGGCCTTACAGAGATTTAATTACCTATAGGCTCTATTGGTTATAAAGTAATTTAAGATGTTTGTACTACTCGGTTATAATTATCTAGTTCGCTCTTGTATTAAGAGACATCGTTTTAACTTGGGAATGGTTAAATCGCCAAAGAATTAAATTATTTATGGATAAGGGCTATTTTATTTGACTACTGTTGGCCTGCAACTTAAACTTGCATCTTTTATTTTTTTATCCTATGCTTTTTCTTTGTTATGGCTGCTGCAACAATAGTTCATGATACATCAGAAGCTGTAGAGCTTTGTGCTCCCTGTGGGTTATACCTTAAACCCATTACAAAAATGACCATCAGTGTGGCACTTCCTCAGCTGAAGCAACCGGGAAAATCCATTTCGAACTGGGAAGTGATGGAAAGATTGAAGGGGATGGTACAAACTCATCAGTTTTCCACTCTGCGGATTTCTAAAAGCACAATGGATTTCATTCGGTTTGAAGGAGAGGTGGAGAACAAAAGTTTGGTGAAATCTTTTCTGGCATGCCTTGATGGCAAAACAATAAAGCTGAGCGGCTTCTCTGACATTTTAAAAGTGCGGGCTGCAGAGTACAAGATTGACTTCCCCACCAGACATGACTGGGACTCATTTTTCCGTGATGCAAAAGATATGAACGAAACCTTGCCAGGGGAAAGGCCAGATACCATTCACTTGGAGGGCTTGCCTTGTAAGTGGTTTGCAGCAAAGGAGACCGGCTCGGAAAAGCCGAGTGAAGAAGTCCTTATAAAAGTTTTCCAGAAATTTGGAGAGATTCGTAACGTGGACATACCCATGCTGGATCCTTACAGAGAAGAAATGACTGGCAGAAACTTTCACACTTTCAGTTTTGGAGGCCATTTGAACTTTGAGGCTTATGTTCAGTACCGAGAGTACGCAGGGTTCATCGAGGCCATGAATGCCCTGCGAGGGATGAAGCTGATGTACAAGGGTGATGATGGCAAAGCAGTGGCTTGCAATATAAAGGTGAGAAACTGCAGCCTTTTTTGAGGGAACCCACAGGAAAGGCTGAGCACAAGTAAATGTTATTTCCATAGTGCTTGAAGCCTTTATTTGTATTGCCATAGTGATGACAACAGGTGACATTGACAGCACTAATGTAGCTTTATGGAAAAATCCAGTTTATGAATGTGACTTCCTAAATAGTTTCAGAAAATAATGTGTTTGTAAGTTATGTGATTTCACTTAAAATTCTAATTCTGAACAAGTTCTGACAAATTTTACCAGTATAAAGTGCTTTTTTTCTTCCTTTTGCTCACTCCAAAGAGAAATTTTGGGGGAGAATTTCACACCCACTGTATTTGGTCCCTGCATTGATAACTAGGTCTACCAGTCAAGAGTCAGAACTAAGAAGTTTAATAGGGTATGGCCTGGGAAATACACAGTTGATCATTAGTGTACCTCACATACAGGAAGGCCCCAGAAAAATATAATTTCCATTTGTAACACAGTTTCCTGTGAATGCGCCAGGCTTATTTCATAATATTTACATAAAGGGTTCTCCAGAAGTAGTTTTCTGTAACCTCATTGTTTTAGAAATTACAGCTATGACAGGAGGGAACAAGACAGTCTGTTCTGATGTAGTATCTATGGAAGCATGGCCTCAAGAAAACTTACTTTGTTTGGAGGTGCTCTGTGCATTTACATATCGGCTGAGTTAAATGTTTGTGGTGTGTGTTGGTATGCTCAGTAGTCATTCATCAAACCAGAGAGTGTATTTCAGAAAAAAAGCTTAATATTCCTTTTTGTAACGTGGGAATATGCAAATATTTATTCAAGTTGTAGGTTAGTCAGTGTAAGTAAAATACTGTAGTCTTTTGTCTTGTTATCAAAGCTTGTCAATTGCGGGATGGAAACTGTGCCTTAACCCGGCGAAATTCAAAATGTCATTTACGTGCAGGGGATCAGGGTTCCCAAATTTAGTTTGGCTGTGCAAGAGGAATTACACCTTCCTGGCAGCTCCTCTGTCAGGACATCTCTGTCAAACAAGGTCACAACATCTTGTCTGTTTCTACCTATCTGTCCTTTCAGTCTGTTACCATCATTTTGCATAGAGCCTGGGTAAACTGAAGTGCAGAGGATGTGCTCCTTGTTCCCTGCCCCGTGGTTCATGACCATGGGTCTGCAGGAATGTGTCACAGATCCCTGCCTGCCTGCACTCAGAATTAGAGATTAGGACACCAGGGCTGTGGTGTCTGGCAGTGTCCTGTTCCAGCACGCAGCTGGACACGGCCGAGGCACATTCACATATCCTGGAAGCCAAGCGCTTTTGAGGTCTCGTTTTTCAGATGTGTGTGTCTTTTTTATTCTTTCTGTTTCTCCAGTGGGGATCTTCAGCCCAGTGTTTGGGAATCTTGGTGTTAGAACTGGTGGGGAGGCTTGAACCTGGTGCTGAATGTTGTAGAACTATTTCCTCTGCTGGTTTTAAGGATCACAGTTTTAGATGGAAATGAAGACCTTTATTTAAACCTATTTCTACCTAGACTGTACAGTCCCTAACAGCATACATTAATTAAGAGTTTTGTATGGGCCTTTTCTGACACATTGAAAACATTGGACAGAGAGGGCCTCACCTGCACCGGGGCTTATTTTTGGTTGTGAGACACGGAAGTATGAAGTGGTATCTGATTTTGCTAGTGTGCACACACTTTGTACCCAGTTACCTGGTTACAGTGGGTGGTGCTTGCTCTGGGCACATAGAAAAGGTCCCTTTGTTTTGAAAATGGCTTTGTGTTTCTGACTGTACTTACATTGAGGTCTAGGTTAAAATTGTGTAGGTTGTCAGGTTGTAATTTTAAAATTTCTGTCTTCTTAAAACTGTTTTAAATTGTATCCTATAAAGGTTTCTTTTGACTCAACAAAGCACCTCAGTGATGCATCAATTAAGAAGCGTCAACTTGAAAGGCAGAAGCTTCAAGAGCTTGAAAAACAGAGAGAAGAACAAAAACGTAAAGAGAAAGAAGCTGAGGAAAAACAAAAAGAGGAAGAAAGGTATTTATTGCTTATTGCTCAGTTACATTTTTACCAATCAGGCATTACAAAACTATAGCTGCTCCTTAATATCAGCATCAAAAGATAGAAAATAACTGAACACAAATTTCCTGGAAGTGAAGCTTAAGTGAAGCACATAAAGCTGGGTGTGGTTATTTAGTTTGTCACTTATGTTTGGTTCCAAATATTAAACCTGCAAGATATTCAATTTCCTAAAAATCTGGCCATTAGACACCTAACTTCAGAAACCCTTGGCCTTTAGCATAAGCTACCATTTTGTCATAATCATGGAAATAAAACCCACCACCCCTGCACACATTCATTGGCTTGGTATTTTTCTTTTTGTCATGGTAATTCTCTGCCCAGCTGCCTCATGCATTGCTATAGTCTCTTGCCAGAGTAGTTAAAAAAATAATTCTTTGCTGTAGGCATGTTTTGTCTTTGAATTCCAACTTGTTTTTAAAAATACACAGGAAATGACTGTTTGCTGTCACAAGTAATGCTTAAAACGTTCAGTTTTCTACTTTTGTTCTTCAGTAATCAACATGACTTACTTAGAAACAAATTTACTTAAAGTATAAAATGTATTTTTGCATAGACTAGGAGTTTGAAATTGTACTTGGCTTAGATAAAGCAAAAATATCTGTTTATAGGAAGCAGAGAGAGCTTGAAGAATATGAGAGAGAGAGAAAAAGAGAGGAGAAGTTGCGCAAGAGAGAACAGAAACAGAAAGATCGTGAAGTGCGACGGAACAAAAAACAACTTGAAAAGCTTCAAGCTGAAGAACAGAGAAAGCTTCAAGAGAAGATAAAGCTAGAAGAAAGGAAGCTCCTGTTAGCTCAGAGAAATCTTCAGTCCATAAGATTAATTGCAGAACTGCTAAGCAGAGCAAAGGTAACTTCATTATTTATTTCAGAAGCTAATGAAGAACCCAGCAGAACAAAGCCCTTTACTGAATTGAGAGGAGGTGGAGAGCATTGTTCATTAAACAGGAGGTTTACTACCTCTGCAGCTGCTATTCCTTAGACCAAAAATTCAGAAAAGCCCAATGAAACAGTATTTCTCTCGTGGTAAAATATGCACTTGTAGGTAAATGGAAAGTGAACCTCAGCCTATAGTCTTGAATAGCATTTTTCACCTGTAAATTAATTGTCACGTTTTCTTAAATCCAGAATGTGTGAGCATGATAAAATGAACTGAATAAAGAGAATAAGATGCAAGACTCCTTCTCTAGTTCCAGTTTGGATGCTGTTTCCTGTCTGCTTTCCAGTGATTCTGTTAACTGTTCTTTGCAGTTTCAGAGATTGAACTTGCATTAGTCAGTATTTGAGATGTGCAGAATGTTTCTTCTGTAGAAGAAGTACTGTCAGCAAAGGTTTCAAATGTTAGATCCTATCTCTCTAACAGTATTGTTATTTTTTCACTGAAATGCTGAAGACTTGGTTAAAGTCTTATTAGGGTGTACTATTTGTGAATTATTTTCTGTAGAAATGAAATGCTGTGGAAAAGCACAGTTTTTTTTCTTGATGCCAGTGCACTTCCAGGAGTGTTTTTGAACTCAAAGTGCTACATACTGATCAGTTACATACTAGAAGAAGGGAGAAATACTTTTTGCAGGCTTTTTAACTTTGTAAGGGTGTCTGATGAAATAATATGTTTGTTTCACTGAGAGAATTCTGAGGTCTATACTAAGCCACTTGATTGGGTCAGAATAGGATAAAGTTTGAACCATCTTTTCCAGTATTGTGAGTTTTTAAAGTGGTTGACAAAATGACGAATAGTAATATCTATCCATTTGATTACTTGCTGTTTTTATGGGCTCATTGTAGAGGCATCTATGAGCCACAGATTGGATTAATCTCAGAGTAATTCTTCTCAGTAACATTTAGAACATTTTTAATTTGACTGAATTTTTACATTTGACTGAAACCTTCAAGTGTTGACCCTGATAAATGTATTTCAATACTGCAGATTTCCCATGTTGTTATTTTTGTTATATTAAGGAGCCATGAAGACAAAGCTTCCATTCAAGAATTGTGTGTTTTAAACTGTTCATTTTAAAGCAGTTGTGTATTAGTGGCTTTTGTTAGTTGCTTGGTTTTGTTGGCTTTTTTTCCACTAAGAAGGAAACACAGTTTTATTTTGGTATGTTTAAGTTCTGTTTGCTAGATTTTATTTTGTTGCCATATTGCTGCCTTTGTGTTATGATATAACTAGGAAGCACGAGCAGGTATATAAATACTTTCTTTGTTTACTCTTACCTTCCCTTTGACTGTCTTTCAGACAGTAAAGCTTTTGGAGCAAGAACAGAATGAAGAAAAGATTTGTCTTCAGCAGCTAGAGGAGAGACGAAGGCTCCAGGAGGCTGAACTTAAACGTGTAGAAGAGGAAAAAGAGAGAGCACTGGGGCTGCAGAGGAAAGAAAAGGAACTGAGGGAGAAACTACTGAACAATCTTCTGAGCAAGAAAATGGATGCAGTTAATCAAAGCAAAGGAGAAACCGAAGCATCTCAGACTGACGTGCCAAAAAGCCCTAGTGGTGTTCCACACACTGTGTCATCCAGCTGCATCACTTCTACCTCAGGACAGGCTGCTACAGGCAAACTGATTCCTGGCTCTGAAATAGAAGTAGCATCCCCTGAAAGTGTAAATACTCAATGCAAGTACTTAAACGGCAACATGCATGACAAAATTCACGTCAAAGAAGGTCAGAATCTTCATACTGCAAACTCTGAGAGGTGTTCTGAGAAAAGAAGCTCGGGGGTTGTTTCGTGCGTTCCCACCAATACCCAGGAGCAGAAGAGCCTCTCTGGCTGTGAGCAGAGCACTTGCAAGAAGGACTCACGCTGTGAGCAGGACAAACGCGGCACAGAGCTGAGGAGAAGAAAGAGCCGTTCCTGTAGCAGCATTACCAGCGATGAGAGTAAGGGTAGACGGGGGAGCAGCAGACACAGACGGGACGCCAGTTACCGGGATGAAAGGCACAGGAGAGAAAGGAGGCACTACAGACGCTCCAGCAGAAGCTACAGCCCTCAGCGAAGCCGCAGCCCTCGCCGGAGAAGCGCCAGCCCCCGGCGTTCCCGTTACAGGAGAACGCGCAGTAGGGAGCGCAGGCGAGACAGGAGAGAGAGGAGTCGTAGCCGCAGAAGTGTGAGCAGGAGACGAAGGCACCGGAGGTGATCGCTGAGCAAGCACAGCAGAGTTAGGAGTGGGTAGTGGAGTGGCTTCTTTGAAAGGCTGTGTTAGGACAAAAGAGCCAAAAAGTTGCAAACCGGACCTCATCGGTGTGACTGCTGTAGAAAACACGTGTGTTTCAACCAATGCTTAGCTTGTGTCTAGTCCCCGAAATCAAGAAAAATATGCCTGATTTTTTTTTACCTTCCTTTGTTGTCTCTTTCTAGGTTTCTACCACAACGTAGGTGTAATCACCTGTGCTTGTGCTCAAGTTCCTACAGTGCTAAAGCCTGTCACAGTATCTACACGAAAGGACGAGCCAGAGACACCTGTTTCCAGGATCAGAGAGAAGGAAGGAGGGCAAGACCTGCCTTCTTTATTTTTTATATCCATTTGGAAATCACTATTCATTGGAGGAAATCAGTTCTTCCTCCCTCAATCACAGTGGTCAAAGGAAATGTCCATCAAAGTTCTGTGTCCATGAGAAAGGAATGTGAGAGATAAGATACAGTTACAATAACATAGCTATGTTTACAGAAAGGACTGTGAGAAACTAGCTACAAAGAGAGTAAAAAAAATTCAACTGCAAGAAGCAGTGCAACAAAAGCCAACCTGTTTTTTTCAGTTTTCTAAACCTTAATTTTAGTGTATTTTAGTTTTTATCTCTGTATCACCTAATTTGGCTTAAGAAGTACATGGATGGGTGCCGGTTATAGGAACTTCAGAGGTGACAAGCTATTACACACAGATTTGATCTAAAGTGTTTTCTGGTATATTCAATGAAATCATGTTTAATAAAGTAGAATTTTTACTGACTGAAGTGGATAGCAGGACTTTCGTATTTTTCTTAAAACTGACTATAAAGATATGCAGGATACCTTTTAAACAGCTATGATTCCTTCATATGTCTGTATGATGCCAAGCTTTGTGGCCCAAATTATTCTGGCATGTAATGCCTTTGTATAATAATACTTTCCATGTAAGAGGGACACACTGGTGTAGGAAGTAAGAAGCAGTGGTAAAATGGTTGAAAGTTGTTCTGATATGTTGTTGATATATTTGGCTTTGTAATTATTTCAGGTGGCACAGGGCTACTTGAAACAATTTTTCAGGTACATAAAGAGCTAGACATTGTCTTGAAAAAGGGGCCTTCTTGCTAAATTATTTTTACTTGTGTTGTTGGAAAGTAAGGCTGCAGTGTCTCTTGTTAAATCAATTTAAGAATACTTTTGCTTTTAAAATGCAGCTCAGGAATATTAAAAGCTATAACGTTACAGTGAAAGAGTTTATTTTGCATTTTTATGGTAAAATTAAAAAAAAACCTGTTTCCAGTGAACTGAAGTTGCTGTTTTCATATGTCAGTATATTAAAATCTGTGGAAGTGTTGTGTAAGAACCTGTTTGTTGAAAGCATCACTCAACACATTTGAATAATGAAGTTCAGCTTCTCTTCTTGATGATCCTGTTATGTTACAGTTATGTCAACTGTTAATTCAGCAGGATGTGTACTCTTTAACTACAGCCTTCAGATGCCATTTTCTTCACTGTGATGCATGAAATCAAAGTACATCCATTTCCTGGAGCATCTGAGAAGCACATTGGTGCTGCAGCTCAGCTGGATCCTGGGCTGGGTTTGTCTGCTTTACTTTCAGAATCCATGGGAATTTGTTTCTTAGTAGACCATGCTGCTGAAATCTTTGTAGTTACTGCCTGTGCACAGAAGAGGTGCACACTGACAACACTAAATTGTGAGAGGCTGTTGTGTCCTCAAAGGCAGAGGCATAGACAAATCAGAGGGCTGGGTAATCACCAATCATATGAAATTTAAGAAGGGCAAGTGCTGCATTCTGCACCTGGGATGGGGCAGCCCTGGATGTACACACAGGCTGGGGAATGAGATTCTGGAGAGCAGCCCTGCAGAACAGGACATGAGGGTCAATGGCAAGTTGGACATGAGTTTACAGTGCACTCTGTCAGCCAGAAGGGCCAGCCTGTCCTGGGGTGCATCAGGCACAGGGTTGCCATCTAGTTAAAATGGGGGATTGATGTTTTTGTGTCCTGCTTTCCAAATCTGGAGCTCTTCCCATGTCATTGCAAAGCTGAGATCTCAAACAATTGCCAGCTTCTTGCCCTGTGGCAGGCAGCTATACCTGTCAGTATAATCTTGGTTTAAAGTCAGGCTTTGTTGCTGGGGAAGGTTCAGGTTCACTCTTAACTGGAAGGTGTTTTTCCTTCAGTAGTGGAAAAATTTCCCCAATGAGCATGATTGGTGTGGTATAAATACAGGGTGTAAATCCCATTAAACCATGGATTGGGCAACTTCACACTGCAGCAGTGTGTTCATGCCTGCTGGAAAGCCTCAGCAGCAGTGAGAGAGATCTCTGAGCCCTGTTCCATGTACTGAGTCCCAAAAAATGCCCAGTGTTCCATTGTTCTTGGTCATTCTTAAATCACAGGATGAGGCAGGAGATGAGTTTTCTCGATTGTGGGAATGCACCTCTCTTGTTGCAGTCAGCTCCAGGAGAGATTTCACATCTGTCACTACAGTGTCTCCTTTTTGTCCTTGCAGACAGTGCCATGAGGATAGGATTGAGTGGGAACCCACTTTGCTCTTGAGGATACATAGGGTTTTGGAGTGTACTAATCAGCTAGTGATACAGGGGAGCGTGTGACCTCTTCCTGTTGGAGGAGGACAACCCTGCTCATCACAGACTGCTTTCAGCAAGGTCTGAGCTGAAGAGGGTGAGAGGTTTGTGGGCCAAAGCTCTCGAGCTCCCTGGGCAGGAGCTGTGCTCTTTGCATGTGCTGCTGCCTCGTTGTGGCTGTTGGCAGTGGCAACCAGGAGTGGTTTTCCTGCAGTCCTTGTGAAGCAAAGAACATGAGTCTCCAAGGGGTAAGAAATCTTAAGTTCCTATTGCAGTGGACAGTGTTACTGCTTAGTCCTGTTCTTATCCTCAAAGAGAAATGTCTCCTCTTGTGTCTGCAGGCTGATGAGCCTCTGCACTTACCAGCCTTTCGAATTGCAATTTTCTTTTTATCTCCTGGCCTCAGCCTGCATTAGGTGACTCGGGAAGCAGCTTATTCAAACTACAGCTTTACCACAAGAGCAGGGCCAAAGCCCTTCAATATGATTATTGTGATGCTTTTCACCTGCTTACTGACTGCTGTGGTAAAGTAATTTTGATAATGTATGAGTCAAATTGCTGGAAGTAATTGATATTAGTAAAAAATTATTACCAAAGGTATGAGCACATCCATAATCTTTTTCGTATCGGCTCTACCTTTGTAGAATAATCTATTCAGTGACCTAGAATAAGGGCATAGGCATAATTAGGTATGCATATAAAAAACATTTGATATGTTACCTGGAAGCATCATCTTTAAAGCTGACAGAGAAAGTGGGAATTTTTGCAGTTACTCCCAAAATTGTGGACACAAAATTCTATCAGTGCCACAAGGATATAAATACAAACTAAGTTGATTGTGAGGGTAAAAGTGACAAAGCCCATGGGTTGAGATAAAGACAATATAAAGGTAAAGCACAAGCTGCATGCACAAGCAAGGCTAAATGAAGAATTTACTGACCACTTTCCATGGGCAGGCAGGTGTTCAGCCATTTTCACCAAAGCCAAGGCTCTGAAATGGCCTGTTTAAGGCAGTTGTATATCCACAGTTTTCCTTTGTGATGCTTGACAGAACACAAGCAATTTCTGAAATCAGAGCCTGCCTCAGCTGCTATCCATCTTGTTTTTCTTTTTGCATCCCTCTCTCTTTAAAGCTTCTGCATCTACCACTTCTAGCTAGTGAACCTGGCTATCCTCAGGAAGACTATTGAGTTGAATTATTTGTTGAGAGATTATTTGCAGTCAACAAGTTAAACCAAGAACAAGTCTGGATTGCTTGAGATGGACTTTAAAAGACATTCTCAGTCAGAGATTTTATTGTAAGTGAAACTAAAGAGAAGGGAGGTTTGCATAGAGAATGAGGTGGATATACAGGATTTCCTTCCCACTCAAAGTGTTTGCCATTAGTATATGGGATGAAAATAGGAAAAAAATAAAGTTGATGTCAAAAATGATAGAAATAACAGTCATGTTACTAGGAAAAGGCATCTGTTGTAAAATATGAGAAACATTAGAAGTTACAAAGAAGAAAAGGAGCATTTTGTTAAAACTGGATGTTCTATTTCAAAGAAAAGTATCATACTGAGTATCTTAGCTTTGTAAGATTGTTAAAAAAAGGTCACAAACTTTATCATTTTCATGTACTTCCAGAGCATCTCTTTTAAGGTGGACATACTTAGAGGCTTAATAACAATAACAAGGCACAGTTGTTTCCATACTGGTATTACTGAACCTCATTGTTGTAGTCACATCCCTGGGATTTGTAGTTTTTGCTTATAAGGAAGGTTTCATGTGTGAAAATAGTGTCATCTGCCACTTTTCACTGGCAGGACACATTCATTTTACTAAATCTCCTTTGTTCGCAGATAATTTCTTGCTTTCCAATATTACACAAAAATGGCATAATTGGGTTTTGTGTAGCATTTGTCTGTAGTAAGTCATTTAGGCAAAGAAAAATGCATCACTGAAATAGAACTGTGGTGGTAAAATAAGAGCTTTAGCCTGCATATGGTCTAAGCTCTATGAAAGAAACCTTGATGGGCTTTTCAGAGAAAGCAAGCCATTGCAATTTCATCTCATGAATGCATTTGTAGCTTAAAAGGAGCTTAAACTTTAAGCCTCACTAACAATTTACTTGGAAACAGGGCGCCACTGCATGTGGCTTTTTCAGTCTGGTGTGGGTTATCTGCAAGCCTCCTCCCCTACATCTCACTACCAGCAGTAATGCCATTAGATGATTGTAACCGGTGTCCTCAACAGTCAGATTTAGTCGTAATTGAAAAAGAAAAGTAGGTTTAATTAACTGGGTGGTCATTTTGTTACTGGAGGCTCCATATAACTTTGCCTTAAGTGAAGTGTATTTGTGGCCTGCGGCTAAATAGCTGTTACAGTCCCAGAGTGGGAAATCATTATGCTTGCATGAAATTTGACCAGTTTGTTTCTCAGTAGTAGGCAAAACTGACCTTTAGAAGATAAATACTTTTATTTTCATACAACTTCCTAATCTTTTTGGCTACTGATAGTTATCTTTGGCTGGTGATGTGTAATTATGTACAACTTATTTCTCTGTTTTCATTGGAGGAGAGGGAAAGGTATTGAGGGAAATATGTTGACTTGGTTATCCATGCAGACTTAATGAGAAGGTTTTAAACTTTCTCCTTCTACAGAACTGTCTTTGGAATGAAATCAAAGCACTAGAAAAGCTGTAGTGTGTTCACCAAGAGCAGGTCTTGATTTGTCCAAGTGAATGAACTCTGCTGATGGATTATTGCATATGCAGGTACAAGTTCATAAGGAGTAACTGAGCTCATGTGCTCTCCTTGAGCAGCCAATAGCAGAGGAAGGTGTCCATTATGAATATAGCTGTGTTTTTGAAACCTTCAGTGTCTTGCTAAATGCAAGCTGCACACATTCACAGTCACTCTGGCAGAGAGGTGTGCTGGGATCTCCAACCTGCAACCTTCTGTGTATAAAAAATACACAGAATATTAGTGTCTAACCTGTACCAAGGAGTGAAATCTGGTGCACTAACTAGACAATAGCACAATGTTTATAGACTGTGTTGGTCAGGATGAGGAGTTCTACATCTTTCTACAGTTTAGTGTTTACTGTTACTCTTGTATGTTCATACCTAGTACTCTGGAAACACAGGAGGCTGTGGTGTTAGAGCCTGGGGAATGGGTACTGTTTCTGAGTTTGCACATAGAGGGGAAAAAAGGCTGAAAACTGTTACATCTGCTCGACTAACTTTTACAGCTAACTCTTAAAGAAAGTTGCTATTTCACTACTGGCTAAAAGAAATAGAATATCTGGCTAAAATATAAGGATCTGAATAGAAAATACAGATTCAGGGAAGGATTACACAGTGGAATCTTGAAGCATGGAGAAAGCTGCCACTGAAAAAATGCTGGTTTGTAACATTTTGCCATCAGTGTATAACCTAAATAAGGTTGCATTTAACATTGTTTCTTGAAGGGTCACTAAACGTGATATAAAAACCGAGTCTTTTCCTTGGTGGAAAGGATCTTTCCTCACCTGAGGGTTGCCACACCTGCCCCAAAAGGCAAGATGGGCAAGATGTCAGGCATTTACAAGATGGAGAAATGAAGAGTGGGGCAGAGAGATTTCAGGAAAATAACTCAGGGCTTTAATTTTATGATGAAGATCTATGAGGTATATCCTGTGTGAAGTTGAAATCCATGCCACATCTTGCACTTGGCAGTCATTTAATTGTTTCTTCCCAATGGCATTCTGCTGCCCATGGTTAGTTGTGCAGAGAAGGGGAGAAAGGCTGTACCACCCAGCTAGAAAATGTAAAATGTATTGTCATCCCTCAGTACCCTGTTCTGTCAAAACATGGCAAAGCACAAGTAGGACACCCCTGCTGAAGTGCTGCTTTCTAAGCTGTTATCAGGGTGGGTGGGGGGACCTGCAAAATACAGAAAAGTAACAAGAGTAGATTTAATTCCCTGTAAGCTTCACCTGATTGGTCATTGTCAAAGCAAACTAGTTACAGTGAGAAAACCCTTACAGCTTCTCTTTGGACTTGCTGCTTCTGCACTTAGGAATGGGGTGTACCCTGTTGCCAGCCCAGGGTCCCCTGGACCTGTGTTCATCACAGCAAGTTTCAAGTCCCAAGAAAGATTCCACTTTGGTTTATAAACTCTGGTGCATTGCACTGAGTTCAGGTTCTCGATATTCTTCTGTACTGATTCCTGTTTTGCTTATTACAAGCTTTCAAGTGCTTTGAGGTACCAGTGTGTTGCTGATTGATGAACTGACAATATAAGCTTTAATCTGCACTACTTCTTCAGCCTTATACTTGATGATGGAAGATCCAAAGAAGCAGCTGAACCAGGTAGAAAGTTCCATCAAAGCAAAATAACTCAGCTAACACGTTTTGTAACCAGTGTGTTTCTCAGAAGCAATAAGATTATATGGATCAGCTGCTGTGCTTTGTGTCTGGTGGAAAGAAGCTTATTTAAATTAAGAGAGCCAGGAAATCTGTGTCTCAGTCCAGTACGAAGATGGGTTCCACAGAAGACCTTGACTATCCTCAAATCATCATACAATACAGCAGTGGATTTTTAGTCTCAAAGGTAAGAAATATAACTCAGTCTTAGAAAGAGTATGCAGACAAAATATTCAGTTTTCTCTTTAGGTCCTAAATGTAAGTCTTTGGAAGAGGTGAAAGCAAGAGTCTGGTGTAATGACTGTTTTTCCAAACAGCATATTTTTAAGGCACAAAGGTAAAACTAGGAATTCCACCCTTCTTAATGTTTACTGATGTTATTTGCTTAAGCATACGGGCATAAAATTATAATATCCAATGCAGTGGATGATTTTTTCCTCATTTACTATTTAGTTTCCTATTGTCTCTTGACTGCACCTCTGGCCAACCTGGTAACAGAAGGAATGCTCTTTGGGTTGTGCAAATACTGCTGTAACTTAAGGCTCCTGAAAGACAGGGCTGACAATAAAGAGAGGAAAAATAGATCATAAAAAATCACTTTGTGAGAAAAAGGAATGCCCAGTCTGGTCCAAATTAACACTGGTATTACAATGTCTCTCACAAAGAATTTAAACTTGGCTTAAGCTATTTCTTGCTCAGGGTAAAAGGAGCTTCATTGTACAGGAATCATTGTGGATCAAATCATTGTAGATACAGGCAGTCAATTGAATTGATGCCTTTGTTACCCTTTCAGGAGTGTTTATGTGACCAGAGTAATAGGCTAACACTTGTAAAGTTGACTGTGCACAGCTAAAGAAGGATGGTTGGGGTTTTTTTTATGTATGGTTAGCTATGTCTGTCTGAAGGTTGAAGGTTGTTGCTGGAGAAGTTACACACCTTCCTTATGGAAGGACAGGGCAATTTTGCTGGCCTGAATGAGGTAGTGCTTCTGGAGGAGAGGAAAATCACTGCTTCTGGAAGACCTTCATATCCTGTAGTCCTTCATATCAGTCCCTGAAAACAAGGTCCTTGTTTTCAATATAGAATGGGATATTCCCCCTATTGCAAGCCATGAGAGAGTCTCCAGGGTTCACTGGAGCATGTGTTAGATCCTTAGTTAAAGAACAAAAACATAAACAGAGAACAACCACCACCACCCTGTCTTGCCTTTGTTCTTTCCAGGAGATTCTGAGAATGTGTTCCTAAACTAAGGAAGAGGCAGGAACATTTAAACACCAAACCTGGTCTCTAAATGTGGACTTTTGGGAGCAAAAAACCATTGGCCAGCTTCACCGAAGTGGGGGGGAAAATGAACAAAGACATGCATAGTATGTTATAGCAGTGCTCAGATAAACAACAATTTAATAATTGGACTTGTTTATATTAGATACAAGTTTACCTGAAATAAGTATCATTATGTGTGTATTTTCTCTAATTAAGCAGCTTGTGAAATGCAGTAGTCATTAGTGTTTTCACCTAATCCCTCAGTCCCACCTTTCCCTACCCCCAGGTTATGTTCACTGCCTGTGAATTGGGGGTGTTTGATCTTCTTCTGGAGTCAGGAAAGCCTCTGTCTTCAGATGCCATTGCTGCCTTTCTGGGTGCCAGCACCATGGGGATGGAAAGACTGCTGGATGCCTGTGTGGGATTGAAGCTCTTGGCAGTAGAGGTGACACAAGAAGGAGGTAATAGAGGCAGAGGAATGGGAATAAACTAAGACTTAAATCTCTGATGGTTTTGAAAGTAAGGTAAGAGGTGTGGGCAAAGGTAATACCAAATGTTAAGTCAGTTAATGTAGATGGAAGAAGGAGAGAATCATTCTTGAGACTCACTGTTCAACTGAAAGAGAAAAGGCAAATGTCAGCATGATTACAGTCATAAAGTAAAATGCAGGTTCAGGGCTCTATATCCCTAAACTTCTTTGTGCAAAAGCCTCATGTGACCTTGGAGAAGATACTCAGGATATCTGTAGAGCTGGTCTCAAGAAATCCCTGGGGTATGGGCAGGATTTTAAACCTTAAAACAAAATGCCAGGATAAATGGGTAACAGCATGATTTAAAAAGAGGTTTTGTTTTTCTTTGGGTTTTTACCATCATGTGAACTATTTTGGTGGGTTGCTGATCAGAACTGAGAGGTGACGTAAGTTTGTCCTTACATCAGAAACACGGAGTCCACTTGGACAGAAAGAATCTCTGGCAATCATGTAGCTGGTTAGGCCTAGCTAGAGTCTCACAAGCTGTGTCCCCTGCTCTGCCTTGTGTTGGTATGCTGTTTTAGGGACTGTACCTGTTTCCCAATGCGTTTGGGGAGAGCAGGATCTATCTCTTATATTCCTTTGGTATGTTAGTCCCGTGGGTGAGTGATGCCACTGCAGAGCATTGGGGGAGATTTCTGGGAGTCCTTTAGGCATTCTTCGGTCTGCAGAGGGTCCTGCCCTAGTGAAACTGATAGAGGGTAGGTGTAGTTGGCATGCTGTTTCGAGGACTTGCCTCCCACTTGCTGACCTTGTTGATAAAAAAAAAATTGTCTGCAAAGACTTCTCATTTAAATAGAGCACACTGAAAGCTTCCTCTGAGAGCAGAAGCCTATATGTAAATGATTACACTGGTAAGGCTTTTCTTTGTGCTCTTCTTGAAAGAAATGTTTGGTGCTGGAATTAAGTGTAGGGAGATAGTGTTTACTCAGATTGAATGGGGCAATACAGATTTCAGCAGCCCTCACCCACTGCCCATTGCAGTGGAAGGGTTTGATTGTAGAAGTAATGTGGTTGTGTCTTTGGCTATATAGGCATCTTGTGGGGACAAACACCAAGCTGTGTAATAGAATTGGCAAGGTGTGATGTTATACATGTTAATAAATATATTTATATCACCCTTTAGCCCTCTACAGAAACACAGAAATTTCCAATGTCTACCTTACGAAATCAAGTCCAAAGTCTCAGTATCATATTATGATGTATTATTCCAACACAGTCTACTTGTGCTGGCAGTACCTGGCTGATGCTGTGAGGTGAGGAGGAGGGTTGTGTGCTGTCTGTTGCTTTGCAGCACCTGTGTCTCTGCTCTGAGTGGTGTGTTTCTGGGGAAGGGCTCAATGAAGATGCTGGCTGCTTCTCAGAAATTAAAAATGACAAATTATTTCAGCTGTTAATATGGGCACTATGTGCTCTTTTTTTTTCCCCTTTTTTTTTTAGCTTGTTTTCCATTTCTGTATATTCTTGTTTTCCTTTTCCCTCTGACTATAGAGATGATCTAGAAATCAGATTTCTTTATGTTTCGCCTTCAGGAAAGAACTTTATCATTACAATGGCTCTTACTGAAGGTGGCAACAACAAATTAAATGATGAGTAATGATGGCCAAGGATATTTCTGTTGCAGTGGTTTATAGGAGTAGTTTAATATGGATCTGGAGTCTCACTTGCTCCAGCACATGTAACTGATGACCAAATGTGATGTAGATGATGGTGATGATTGTGCCAGCCTTTATCAGAGGTATGGTCCCATAAATCACTGAATCCTAGAATGGTTTGGGTTGCAAGAGGCTCTAAAGGTCCTCTAGGTTCCAACCTTCCTACCATGGATGCCACTCACTAGATCAGGTTGTTCAAAGTGCCATCCCAACCTGACCTTGAAAAGAACTGACCATCCCTGTGAAAGGCTGAGAAATAGATCAGCATATTTTGGGATGGCAAGTGAGGGTGCCTCTAAAGTCATGTTAAGCAGACTGGCATGTATTCTGTACAAAGCTGAGCACCTTCCACAATGATGCTCTGTCTGAAACTACAGCTGAGGTGTGTTCAAGGTACAAGAAAAAGAAATCCACACTCATATGTCTTTTTGATTGCTATTTTAGAGAAGGAAGAAACCAATATGAAAGGGCTTTTGGCATTTCATCTAAAGACCCTTTTGGAACAATGTACAGGTAATCATTAGAATATTTACAGAAATTTTATTCCTTTAATTGTGGATAAAACTAATGTTATTAATTATGGCTCAGGACAACTGAAAATGATGTGAGAATCCCTCTCCTCAGAACTGTCATGCAGTTTTTCATGACATGTCATTGTTTTTCTTTCTCAACAATATCATTTACTGGGACAGTGGTATTTTGAATAGAAGTGCATAACTTCCTAACCTAAAAAACAACACAGATCTCTGACAGAGGCAATGGTAGTCGAAGGAAAAAAAAAATCCCTTGGAAATTCTGAGAATGAGCAGCACAAAACACTGTTGGATTTCACCAGTCTTAATTCCCTATGTAAATGCATGAATTCATAGCTGTACCCTTCTGCTACAGCAATATTCAAGGTAGGTTTATATGCAAAGAGGACATATTCTGTGCCAATAAAAACAGAGATTATTGTTTAAGCTAAAACATGTAGCAGCAGTTATATGATAGGAATCACCAAGGATGTGGTAAGGAACCTTCTCTATGTGCTCTGTCTGTTTGCATTGCTAGATCAGATGAAGAAATGCTAAAATTCATGGCTGGCCAGAACTCAGTATGGAGTATATGTGGCAGAGATGTTCTTGCTGCATTTGACCTTTCCCCTTTCACACAGGTCTGTGACCTGGGAGGTGAGTGTCAGTAGATTTTCTTTAACAAGCCTCTGAACTGTCTTTTATAAGAAGTAAAGAAAAATAACTCCTCTGTTTTATGATGGACAAAACAATCAAAAGCAGAACATATCTCAGTAATAGAAGGAGCATTTTATTGAATTGGTTGGTAGAAACAATATGAGAGTGATGAGAGCATTGGGAAACTGAATACTTTTCTCTACAGTCTCATTTATGTGAGTAGTCACCCATCCCCTTGTGGATGTGGCAGTTTTAGCATTTTTTTTATGCCTTGCTTGATACATTTTTCCAGTGCCACACTCTTTCCTTTCTTCTCTTCAGTCACTGTTGTTGAGATATTGCCTGCAGCCTTTTATCCTGCAGCATCCCACTGTCCCAGTGCTGCTGAGTGCTGCCAGGATTCATGGGATGAGGCAGGCTCCCTTGTCACCTCCATTTCTTCCCCAGCCCCTGGTTTAGTGGCGCTGTTTTTAATTTTTCAGCTTCCAGCACCCACAGCTGGGTCTGGCTGGGAGGGTGTGTAGGAGCTGTAAGGGCTGGGGCTGACCCCACAGGCCCGGGTGCTGCAGGACCTTCCTGCAGAACACATGGACACAGTGGCCTCTCCTGTCCCTCCTCTTACCCCTCAGCAACACGTGGGGTGCAAATGTACATTTCCAGCTTCCATGAGGCTGAATGCACCATTGCCTGCATGGTTTCATGGGTGTTGGAGAAGATGAATCAGGAGAGCCTTATAAGTATGATTGCCTAGCAAGAGAAACTGAAATTGAAATTAAATCATATTTTGAAATTGCAGACCTTAGTAACTAGAGAACAACACCTTCTATTTACAGCAACTTCAGGGGTCATAGTGAACCCTGCTGGTTGTCAGAGAAAGAGAAGTCATAAAATGTAAAGTAGTGTGATAACACAACTATCCTTATAGGCTGAATGCAAATACCATAAGATTTGTATCTTGTGTTAGATTGGTTAGTGTAAATTAGAATATTCAGGATAGAAGAGTTTTTAAGACGCTGTAAAGAAGAGATCGCTCTCTTTTGGATCTTCGCCCGCCTTTCTCTCTTTCTCTCTCTCTCTCTCCCCCCTCTATCTTTCTGGCCTACTCCACGCTGCCCCAGCAGCTTCTTGCAGGCCTTCTGTACCCAAGTCCTTCACAATAAACCTCCTAATAACTACAGCAAGAGATCTGTCGTCTCCATCCGTCCCATCCGTCCACACCAAGAAACCAAGCTTCTACACATGGGGGTGTTGCTGAACAGGTTGGTTTTGTGTCAGCGCTGACCTTCTTTTACTCTCCCCAAAGGAGGTGGCGGAGCTTTGGCCCGAGAGTGTGTTTCTTTGTATCCAAAGGCTACCATCACAATTTATGACCTGCCCAAAGTCGTGCAAGTGGCCAAGGAGCAATTTGTTTCTCCTGAGGAGCGTCAGATTGCTTTCCATGCAGGTAGGTGTGGACAGTGATGTAGTGCTGTCCCAGCTGTCGCTCCGGAGCCCCTCAGCTCTGCTCAGAGGTACCACCCTGGAGGCTCAGGTCTGCAGCTGCCCCTTATGGGGGCAGAGTGTCCCAGGCTGCAGCCTCCCCAGCCCGGGTCTGCAGCTGTCCCAGCTGTGCATCTGCAGCTACCAGAGACACAACTCAGTTATTCAGCAACACAGAAGCTCTTTATTCCTGAACAGAACTATTTGATTTCTTCAGAACAAGGGTACGTTAACAAAAAAAAGCATCCTGAGATTTTGAAATTTGCTATGCTGTGTTATAATTTTTCCTAACACTCCCCTTTTCTTCTGTGCAAACCTCCTGGCATATGTAAGGGATGCCAGGCCTGATCTGAGCAAGAGGTTTAGCTTGACTTTCAAGTCCTAAGGTATTTCAGACCTTGAAAGAGGATGAGCTATCTTGTATTGCTCTTACCCAGGCCATTGATCCTTCATGGTCTTCATACCTTCTGTGATGAAAATGAGTGTAGGGAGATCACATTTTTAATGTTTACAAAAGCTTTCAGAGTGCTGGAATGGCTTAATATTGCTTAAACTCAGAGAGAGAAAAGAAGCCTTGAGGAGAGAAGGGAGTAAATAACAATAAAGATGCAACAAAATGGGAGAAGAAATTACAAAATAAAATGCTGGGAGAAAAATCTTAATGCAGTCCACCAAGTGCTAAACAAAAGGCATGATGAAACTAGTTCTAGGAGGTGAGATATATGTACTTTTACCTATGGGTTTATGAAGCAACTCTGTGATTACTGAAGGACTTTGAAAATTTTCTTAAATAAGGCAATATTCTTTCCTTCTTTTTCATGACAGAAATCATGATAACCTACCTCCTTAGTGGTTTATGAATCTGAATTTCTGTCATTGGAAAAAATCTAAACTCAAATGCTTTCCTGTGCATCAAAAGTTGTTTCAAGAGTTGATGCTTTTAAATGTTCCAGATTTTCTTGAGACTGAACAAGAGCAAAATTCCCAATGCAGTGCAACAGAGGACTTTTACCTGGTAACTCTGTTGTTGTCTGAAAAATGTGATGGAGGTGGCAAGCACAGAACTGGAGGGAACTGAAACTATTTGCATAACTCAGCTCCCTGTGTTTTGGGGATTTGTATAATGCATGTATTCTTGCTTTATAGGAGACTTCTTTAACGATTCCATTCCTGAAGCTGAACTGTACATTTTATCCAAGATACTGCATGATTGGAATGATGACAAATGCAAAGAACTTCTGGCCAAAGTCTACAAATCTTGCAAGCCTGGTAGGTGTGAGCTCTTGAAGAGCAGAGAGATTCTCACCTGCCAGGAAAGTGAAGCACATGAGTCTTGATGCGCAATTTGAGTGGCAGTTTCAGTGCAGGAATTTCTTGGTTTAATCTTTTGCTTTCCAAAGCCAGCCATGTGCAGCTGAGACAAACAGCACCTTGTCTAAGGTCCCTTTGTCTGGCTTCCAGTTTTTGTCTCCTTCCCTGCAGGGACTCCTCTTTCAAGGCATGAAGTGTAAGAATTGGGGATTTGGGGTATTGTTTAGATAGGTGTATATACCATAGTAAAAAATCCCATTAAGCATCACAATGAACCCTCAGAGATTCAAAAGCACTGCCCACAGAGTCAGGTTCCAAGCTAAATCAGTAAGGTCCTGTGAATTTCAGCTGGGGAAAATGGCAAACTTCCATCCCAGCCATAGAATCTCCTTCAGCCCTGGGACATCAGTACCTACATAGCCAAGCCAGAGACATGCTCTGATGCTTTTGCCCTTTCATTGTGTGCTGTGGTGCTGAAATATGTCTTAATATAGAGGCTGCTTCTTCCTGCAAGTAAAGGTTAGGATCTGTCCTAGTAACAGCTCAGAAATAACTCAACTTCTCATTGCTCTGGGTGTGTTTTCTTTGTCTTCACCAGGTGGTGGAGTGCTGCTGGTTGAATCACTTCTGAATGAAGATAAAAGTGGGCCTGTAGAAACCCAGTTGTATTCAATGAATATGTTGGTCCAGACAGAAGGCAAAGAGCGAACAGCAGCAGAATACAGCAAGCTCCTGGAGGCAGCTGGCTTTGGAATGGTTCAAGTCAAGAGGACTGGAAAACTCTATGATGCTGTTTTAGGAAGGAAGCAGTAGTATGTCTTTTATGTACCTAACAAGACAGAAAAAGTGGAGAAATGTGCTATTCTCTTCTTGGAGGGGAATCATCAACTTAGCTTTTAGTTAAGGCAGCCAACTTTTCTGTAAGCAGATACATTGTCAGAAGAATGACTAATAAAAGATCTTGTACATGCATGTATTGCAAGTCTGGTAACCTGGCTAGACTTGCCTTTGGATCTGTGAGGGAGAGAAAGAAATCAACAAGCCACAAGAGAAATGCACAGTGTGTCTGCTTCAGATTGTATAATTCTCTCTGATTTTAACACTGTATCCGACAAAAACAGAGCTGAATTTGTTCTTGAATTCCTGCAAAATAAAACTAATCCCTGTACTGAGCTCTCTTACCTGAATTTTAATACCTGAGGTGTTGATATAATAAAAATGGACCAAATTATGTCTCCTGGTGGTCTTTTCGGAGTTCCAGGAGAAATCCTGTCTGAGCCTTGGGGAGTTTGGCATGAAAAAATGATATTCATTTTTTATTTCCTCTAGACTTTGTTTTAAATTATGAAAAATAATATTGCACTTTAGTGACTGGTTGTAGCCCAGGGATTCTCTTTACAGAACAGGTAGGAGGATGATGCAGCCAAGTTGTTCTCTTACATACTTGGAAAGTCCTTACTGAATGCCTTCTATTTCTTCAAATCTTTTGGTCAAGCACAGTCTGCCATTACCCACTCAGTTCTTGGAAGCAGAATAACAGATTGCTGAAGTGAGAAACATTTGGAGAAGGCACCAAAAATCACTCTCTGCAGTTGTTTCTTGAACACTAATTGCATTTGCCCATTAGGCTGGATACTACAGGAGCCTGAGATAGTTTACTCAGTCCCCATCTACAGGAGCCTATGACTGTAGGAGGAGCATAGGGAGAAAGAAGCCTCAGTCCACACAGAAGATACAAGGCACACAAAATTGCAGAAACATGGTGGGACAGCTTGCATGATTGGAATGCTGGATTTTGGGGAGTTGTTCTTTTTTTCTTCTAAATAACAAACACTGTGACGAGAACCTGAATCAAGCGCTTCACTGCATGCAGGCAAATTAAAACCCTGTTAGTTCTAAGGTTTTTGTGTTCCAACAGACATTTCTGATGGCACCTTGCTATATAAAATGTCTTTTGTATGTGTTTTTCCCTTGTCATTGGATATGTCAACTTTAAAAACCTTGTATAGGAACAAAGGAAATAAAGCGGAGGTTTCCAAGTTACTTGTGTTTTGGGTAATGAAAGCCGCTCCCAAGTTCACACCTTTCAGGGCTGTTTCATGCAGATGGCTCTGTCAATAGAGTTCTTTCCCCTTTCACAGAGATTTTAGCCATAAAGAATGAGATAAATTTTCTAGCTCCAATATGGCTTAGAAGTAAGGAACGTCTCCTGGCCATCACTAGCAGTAGAGCAGAAGAGCAGAAGAGGAATATGCCAGGCAGGAAATGTAGTGCATGAGCTGAGACTGGCTGTGCTTGGCTGAGCTGAGTGAGGGCAGCTGCTCCCAAGGCCATGTAGGGAGGACAGAAGCTTCCAGCAGGCCCTTGGCCTGATGGCCTGGGAATTATATAAAACAGCGGAGGGCAGGAAAAGCCAGGGAATTTGCCTTCTTAACATGCTGACTGGAAGCTGATGGCTGCTGACTTTCAGAATTTTTTGACTGTCACTGGTCATTGAAAAAGCAGCTTGAGCACTGCAAAAATCTGCTTCAAATATAACAAAAGAAAGAGTAACTAAGCAAGAAAAAAACAGTGGAGAAGCAGAGTGAGGAACCCCTGCTTAGAAAGACAACAGCCAGGTCACAGGGGGATCAAGCAGAATTTGGGGGCTGAGGTCTGCCTGGAAACACCTTGCCAAAGCAGACCTCAAATGGAAGGCAGAAGGGTGGGAATTTGTCCCCACAGGAGATGTGGCTGTAGAAACACTGCAGGACAGTGGGAACCAGACCCAGGCTCCCTGCTGGCTCCAAGGTTCAGCTCTCTCTTCTTCTCCTGGCCTGCTCCTAGAGACTCCTTGAGGCACCTGGGACCTGCCCACAGGTTGTCCTGAACTGTGTGTGCTTCTATAAGTGTGTGGTTTTTTTCCCACAAATTCCCTATAGTTCTCCCTTCTAATATTTTAGCCCCTCAAAAAAGCCTTAGTGCAAACTAGCTTTGTTTAGGGGAAGGGCAGTATTTTGGATGAAGCTCTCTCAACATTATGGAGAATGCTCTTACAGTGAAGGAAGGGGTGCTTCCTGTAAGGAAGGCCTGCAACAAATAACTTGATAAAATAACTGTTTTAATGAGAAAGAATGAGAAGAGGGATATAGATAGCAAGTAAATCTTAATGTAGGCACTCATGTCCGTGCAGCATCGGATGGAGACCAGCTGGTTTTTCACACGGTGCATTGTACAGACACCATCCATGGAAGGAAGCACCTCATTTTGGGTTGTTTGAGTTATTATTTTCTTACGAGAGAAAGGTCATTCTCACAAGAACTTGTTGCTGCATTGTTAAAGGCAATGCCATGCGAGTGGTGTGATCTCTGGCACTGAGTGGGAGCTGCCTGAGCTCCTGCTGCTGCTGAGGGCTGTTTGTGGCACAGCACAGCCCTGAGACTCCCCTGCAGCATGGGCATCTGCCATGTGGGGCACTGACTCCTGGATGTACAACAGGCTCCCAGTCAGGATCAGTGCATTCCACCCCTTGGTCCACAATCTGTTTATCTTTCCGAAATATTTTGTGGGTTACAGATTACCTTAATAGCACACGAGTTTCTCAGGCCCTAAATGCCAGGCCCAGCAGAGCAGACATGGCCTGTCCAAGAGACTGACTCCCTGAGCACAATGTCTTCTGCAAAGCTGCCAATAGAGAAGCATTTCAGAAGAACTGTGTGTTCTCGCACCATGCAGCCTCTGAAAGGGTGTAGTATATGTATCCAGGCTTGTTGAAAGCAATTTGATTGTTACAGGGTGAAACAAATCTCTTGAAATACGAAATACGTCTTTGTGTTACATATTAGTGCAATCAGGCTGTCAGGAGATGACTTAAAGCACATTCCTTGCCAACATCTCAGTTTGGGTTTTGAGAATGACTGAAGACTCGTGTTGTTAGAAAGATACATATAACGTCTTTATTCTGTGCTGTATCTTGTAACTTTCAGAGAGGTAATGCGTTTTTGAAATAGAATACAATCTTCAACCAATAAACCTTTTGTGTGATAAACTAAGCAGTACTGATTTCTTCTTTCAGCATTTGTAGTACCAAAGGAAGACGGCAATTCCAAACTATGATGTGAAAGCTGAGGATGCCATAACGTGACAAAACTTTCTGCCTCTTAATGCATATTAAAAACATTTTTTAAAATTAAAAATGCTATCTTGTTAAATGCAAGCTGCACAGATTCTGGGCTATGTGGCTCAGAATGAGGATTTGTAAATTTTTCTACATTTTGGAATTTGCTCTGACTTTCGTACACTTAGGCCTAGTATTCTGATGACACGGAAGACCCTGTAGTATTAGAAGCTGGGAAACAGGTACTGTTTCTGAGCTGTATATAGTAGGATATTTTG
Source organism: Climacteris rufus (assembly GCA_013398175.1). Taxonomy (NCBI): domain Eukaryota; kingdom Metazoa; phylum Chordata; class Aves; order Passeriformes; family Climacteridae; genus Climacteris; species Climacteris rufus. Next base: position 47,788 of record VZRZ01006282.1, on the reverse strand, counting down.
AATGTTAAGGATATTAAGAAATCCAGAATGTAAGGATACCTGAGTTTTGAAACATATGGTTAAGGGCTCTTCAGCCTCACAGATGAAAGCAAGAGACAGAAGCAGTAATAAAAGACACCTAGGTACAAAAGCTAGCAAAGAGGCATTGAGAAGCACAGTGACCAATATCAGAAGTCCTGGACCCTCAGTGGAGGACCACTTGAGGATGCCCACAAAGCCATAAAGATGTTCAGCCACATATTTTTAACTGAGAAGAAGGGCAGAAAGGAAATTATCAAAGGGCTTGTGAGAGAGGGAAAACATAATGGGAAGTTAAAGTGGGCTAGTGGGAATTATAGTGTGGGGCTCTTGGGAAACTTGAAGTATTTAGAGAAAGGCCAAAGGCAGGAAAATAGAGGAACCACGGTGAGTAGGGGAAGAGCCAACCCAGTGAAATAAAGAAAAGGTGAGATAAAAAGTACTGATCATGTTTTGCAAGCTGCTGCTCCACACACCTGTCTGGCCGAGCTGCATGCCTGATCAATAGAGATTTTCTTAATATTAAACTCTATCCCTTGCTATCTTCTGTTTCTTTTTGTGAAGCCTTCCACATCAAAAGCCAGTTCAATGGAGTAGAGCTGCTTTTGAATAAGCCTCAAGTAAGACTCCACTTTGGTTTATGAACTCTGGTGCATTGCACCTAGTTCAGGTTCTCGATATTCTTCTGTACTGATTCCTGTTTTGCTTGTTGCAAACTTTCAAGTGCTTCTGAAGTACCAGCGTGTTACTGACTGATGAACTGACAATACAAGCTTTAATCTGCACTGCTTCTTTAGCCTTATACTTGATGATGGAAGAAGCAGCTGAACCTGATAGAAAAACACATCAAAGACAAATAACTCAGCTAACATGTTTTGTAACCAGTGTGTTTCTCAGAAGCAATAAGATTAAGTGGATCAGCTTCTGTGATCTGTGTCTGGTGGAAAGAAGCTTATTTAAATTAAAAAGGCCAGGAAGTCTGTGTCTCAGTCCAGAAAGACGAATTTGACAGAAGACCTTGACTATCCTCAAATCATTATGCAATACATCCGTGGATTTTTAGTCTCCAAGGTAAGAAATATAAATCAGTCTTATATAGATGTCTAAGACTGAAATGCTCAGGGACATTCCTTTCTGAGAATAAAATAGTTCATAATAAAGCATTGTAATACTAAACTGACTTTGAACTTGGAATAGGCATGATAGAAGTCTAAAGGAAAAGAAAAACAAACAACTAAAGCAAATCTGGCCCTCAGAATGGACTTAACATTTATTGAGACCTCACTGGTCTTTGGAAGATTGGACAAGTAGACCTTGTCTCTGTGTGAAGGTTAAAAAACGTAGGAGTTTATACGTGAGGGCTTGTTGTCTGACTGCCTTAGATATGGAAGGTTCCTTCTGTGGTGGGATTTCTTTCCATTTTTAATTTTTGAAGTTTGAGAAACAGAGGACTGAACGCAATTACCTTTTCTCCCCCATTATACCATGCAAAGAACAAGATTTTTCAACTATTTTCTTCCCTTTCCTAATTTACCATGCAGACAGCTAAGTTTGATAACATTTGTGTATTACGTCCCTTCAGATGGAAGGGACTGTGAATACAGAATGCCTTATAATGACTCTCCTCCAGACAGCATATCATTAAGGCAGACAGAGAGCAGTTTCAATTTCCTTAATGTTTGCTGATGCTGTTTTCCTGTGTGTGTGTGCATTTGCATAAAATTCCTCTATTCAATTTCATTTGAATTTTCCTCATTAACAATCTACACTGATTTCAAAATTCACATTCTTGTCATATTTTTGAGAAGTAATCTCAACCATGTTCTTACTGAACATAAGAGTCTTCCCTCTCATGGATGTTACCAAGTCGTTTGTGAATGATACTAGACTAAGTAGCTGATGATACTAAATTAGGAGGAAGCATTGACTCCCTTGAGGGTACAGAGGACTTACAGGGTTATATTGATAGATTAGAGCACTGGGCAATCACCAACCATGTGAAATTTTAGAAAGACAAATTTCAGATTCTGCACCTGGGATGGTATAACCCTGGATGTACTCATAGACTGGCATAAAGGGGCTTGAGTGCAGCTCTGCATGAAAGGATATGGGGTTTTTAGTTTATGATAATCTCAATGTAAACCAACAATTTGCTGTGGTGGCCAAGATGGACATTGGGTGTATTAAGCACAGTGTAACTAAGCTGTTGAAAGAAGTGGTGAGCCCACTGTACTCAGTGTAGGTGCAGTCTCGTTTCAAGTACTGTGTTTAGCTTTAGGCTCCACAACATAAGAAGGATATAAAAACAAATGTTTTCAAATTAAACTAATGCTGAAAAGAAATGCTGAAATTCATGGCTGGCCAGAAATTAGTACAGAGCAAATGTGGCACAGAGGTTCTTGCTGAATTTGACCTTTCCTCTTTCAGGAAGGTCTGTGACCTGGGGTATGACTGACAGTAGGCCTTCCTTAACAAGTCTCTGAACTGTCTTTTACAAACTATGAAAAGAAAAAAAATAACTCCTATAATGTTTGCAAAGTACAGCATTGGAAAGCAGGACATATGTCAGAATCTTGTAAGCAGTAAAGGGAGAATTTTACTGTCTTGACTGGGTTAAAAAGAGGAATGTGAGAGTGGTGAGAGCTTCAGGAAGCTTAGGTTTTTTTCTACAGTCTCATTCATGTGAGTGGTGGTTTATTCCCTTGTGTACATGGCAGCTGAGGTGTTTTTTGTGCCTTGTTTGATACATTTTTCTGGTGCCAGACTTTCCCTTCTGCCCTTCAATCAATGCCATTAGGTTGAGAGACTCTCTGCTGCCTCTTATACTGCTGCGCCAGTGCTGCTGAGCACTGCAAGGATTCATAAGAGTCATATAGCTCCCTTGAGGAATCCATCACTGCTTTCTCAGTGCCTGGTTTAGTGGCTCTGTTTTTAATTTCCCATCTTCCTAAATGTGGAAAGAGGAAGCCAAAGAAGGCTCATCTGCAGCAACTCCTTTCACATTATAAATACCAAAGATGTGATTCCCAATGTTTTGATGCCAGGGTCCACTAAGAGTGTTACCATTAAGCTGGAGGTGGCGTAGTTCACTTTCATTAGCTGTTGTCTCTTTGCTCTCATGAACTCTGTGTCTGCATGTCTGGCTGTGAGGGCTCCGTGCATGCCTCTGATGAGGTTCTGCCATCTCCAAGGAGAGAGAACCTGCAGAGTCTTTGTGCTGCAGGTTCAGCTGCCGTCTCTTTTAGCTTATTTTTGTTCAAGATAATAAAATCTGAGAGTGGCTTTCTAAAGTCTGCCGATGTTTGTACCTTCGTTTTGAGACAATTATGTGAGCTCTTTAGAAGGCATTTTTTCTCAGAAGGATTAACATTTGAAACTTTTGTGCTATTTTATTTTAAAAATAACTGTTCTCAGAAGGAATATCTGGTATGTGCTGTAACATTGTTCTATTGGACAAGCCTATACCTGTTGCAGTGCCTCTGGGGGTAGCCAATGGTCTGCCCCCCCCCCACCGATACAGCTGGTGACAGCACGCCCTGGGCGGCCCCAGGACAGCTCTGGCCACAGCAGGGGGACGGTCCCCACCCAAAAGGGCAGTCCACGGGTTGCTCTGCTGTGTGCAGACAGCTGCATGGCCAGCCAATATCCCTGTCAGTCATTCCAGTCCTCCGCAGCCGTTGGCTCTCTCCCGACTGCCTTCCCCTCGCTTCCCTGGTTTATCAGCTGGCTCGTGCCAGCCCTCCTCGTCTTTCGTCCGCTCCCTGTCTGCAATAAAATAATCTGGACTCCAGTGGAAAAGAACTCTTGAGTCTCTTCACTTTTACTGCCTCAATTAAACTGCGTGCATGAATTTCTGCAAACACCAGCAGGGAAGAATTAAAGCAGCAGCGACTCTGCCGTGAGGACTGGGCAAGGCTGGAATCGCTTTTCTCAGATCACACGATCGCCGCCGAAGGCTTCCTGCTACTCACGATTTTTACCTGCGGCATATACATCATAATAAAAGTCCCATTACACTTTACATTGAACCCTTGGAGATTTACAAGCACTGTCTATAGAGTCAGGTTCCTGTAGCAGCGCGCTTGGCAGAAGCTGCTGCTGCTTTTGAGCTTCAGGTTTTGGTGGGAAGAAAGCCCAGGCAAAGCCCTCAGCCTTCTTCTTCTGATATCTGAAC
>VZRZ01006282.1:0-40415 GCA_013398175.1 Climacteris rufus | reverse complement strand
TTTTATATATATATATATATATATTCTGTATGCATGCAAACATGATAAAACTTTGAAATAAAAAATATTGCAGAAAAAGCTTTCTGTTGCTAATTTCCAACCTTGACCTGTTTGTGCCTGGTTTATTCTTGGTTAATTGGAGGTGATTTCTGTTCTGCTGCAGCCACCATCCCACTTGCCACTAGATGTTGCTGTTGCTGCGCTTTTCTGCTGAAAGGCATCGGCCGTGGATAAGGGAAAAGCATCGGGTTCTGCGCGGTCATTTGCGGTCACAGACAAAGTGCCATGTAAATGGAACAGTTTAGAGGCTGAGAGTTAAGGTAAAAGTGGTTAAAGAGCCTCTGCGCCCAGCTGTCAATAAATTCAGAGCTGTTTTTGTCACGCAGCTCATGCATGGAAGAAGGAGCAAAACACTCCTTTATGTGCAGTGATGGTGAAAACAACATGACCTCATCCTTCCTTACTGTCAAGCAGAGCACAGGGCCCTTCTTCACAGAAGGTCTGGTAGACCTGGGCTGTAAAGCCCTTTTACGGCACCACTGGAAAAGCGACACTTGCACAGCGGCCCTTACATTTAATTTATTCTCATTCCTTTGCGAATAAAAGCATCAAGAGAAGAGCTAGGTTACACCATGGAGTTGGTGCTTCTCAGCCAGTGCTGCCTGGTGCAGGACAGAACATGACACGCGATCATGTCCTCCCTGGGGATCCCAGGGCCCCAGGCTGGCACAGGGAGACATCAGTGGCTCACTGCTCTCCCTGGCCAGAGGTGCTGGTGCTGGTGTAGGTCATCACCTGTCCTGCTGTGGGTCACTGCCTGGCCCGGGCTGAGTGAGGACCCTGATGGTGTCCCGTGTCAGCCATCAGCATGAGCTGCTTTTCCATAATCCTTACAGCTCTTGTGGCCCTCATTTCTGTCTCCCCATGCAGGACCTGCCTTTGCTGCCTCCCTGCAGTGGCTGGCACCCTCCTATGCCATTCCCAAGACTTCCAAGCCTCTGTCGGCCTTCCTGAGAGGCTGGTTCACCAGGCACAGCTCCCCCATCTCCTCTGTGGGGTCTGGCCTCTCTCACCAGCCTCCCTGTGACCACAGCCACCAGTCTGGCGATTTCTCAGAGTCTGCTTGGCCAGCAACACTTCCAGACAGGGCACTGTCATCTGCCATAAAAGCACGGCATATGTTCCCAGATGGGTTACTGGTGCCCAGGACACTTCAGGGCATCAAAACCCTGTGCAATGAAGGCTCTGGCTGCTGCTGGTGGCTGTAAGCAGCAAAGGCAGGTGATGTGACCTGTCTGGGGTCATCACACAGCCCAGGGTGAAGACAGGAATAGAACCAATCCCCATCAAGATCACGCACTGATGCACTGGTTACCATGAGTACATGTTGTTGGCATGGTCTAGCTGTGATATTTAACCTGTTTTTCCATGGATCTGCTCGTACCAGCGTTTCCCTGCTGAAGCATTAACACATTCAGTGCAGAGAGTGGTCTATGTCATACAACTGGAATCTTTTAGAAGTTTCTCCTCAACTCTCTGTCCCCAGAGTAGCCTGTGAAGAGCAGACAGTGCACAAAATTTGCTCACATGTTTGGGTTCATGTCGTGCGCAAGTTCATGCTATGTAAGACTTTGTCTCCTACAGTAGTTGAGGTCACATTCCTGCATTCAACAACAGCATGTGGACAAATAAGAAACAGCACTTTTTTTACTTTTGGACAATTTTGGACATCTTTTGAAGGAAAAAAAAATCATTGGAGACAGAGACTGTGAAGTAACTATGTTTTTCCCTAGCTCAAATTCATCCCAGTTATGATGGTTTGACCTTGACTAGCAGCTTAGCACCACCAATCTGCTTGCTCATTTGTCCCTACAGACAGGGGGAGAGAACAGGAAGACAAAAAAAGTGAGAAAACTCATGAGTCAAGATAAAGACAGTTAAAAAAATAAGAGTAAAAGGACATAAAAAACCAAGTAATGTAAAGGCAGTCACTCACTGCCTCCCACAAGTAGATTAATTCCCAGCCAGTTTCCAAGCAATGACTAGCTTCCCTAAACCATCCACCCCTCAGTTTTTATTCCTGAGCATGACATTATATGTCATGCAATATATCATGTTGGTCAGTTTGGGTCAGCTGTCCAGCCTACTCACTGAGGGAGCAAAGTGGGAAATAGAGGCAGCCTTGGGGCTGTGCAAACACTGTTCAGAAAGAGCTTAAACACAGTTGTGTTATCGACACTGCTTAAATCACAGAACCAAAATACAGCACCATACAGGCTGCTATGAAGAAAATTAACCCCATCTCAAACAGACTCAGTACACCAATTTTAAATACAATTCCTTTGGGATTCAAGGTCATGATTTGGTATTGCCAGCTAAAACAAACATGAAAGATCGGTGCTTTCTATCTGAGAAGGAAATGTCTTCTCCACTCACTTTTATTTCTTATCCTTCATTGTGGGTAGTAGATGGGAAGACACATTTTTGGGAAGACACATTTTTGTTCTGTGTATATGATGACCATGTTAAAGTTCAGGCTTCTAGAGTGATCTGTGTCTACAAATAACTTTCTTAATTTCTAAATACCTTTTAATTACATTATTCAAGGGAAAAGTCCTGAAAATGCAGTCTAGGTGCACTGTAATGAATAGCAAACCAATGCTAAATGAAAGAGAAAAAAAATCTTTTATTCTTCTAAAGCAAGACTTCTGGTGAACCTAATTAATTACTTTCCAAGTGTGGGTTTGAAAGGAGTTCCCCTGTGCCTACCTTCTCAGGGTAAGCTATTTATGTTTATGTAAATGAGGCTTTAAGCCTGTCCCATTGTCTTCAAACCTGGAGTGAGGCACCTAATTCCCTGAGCACCTGGATGTACATCAGGGACCTTCTAGAACTGGTCCCACACACCTGCAGCTTGAACCTTGGAGGGTAAGATCATACAAGACTGCTGAAGGGGACACATGAGATCTGCTGAGGATGGCAGTGTAAGTACCAGGAAAGAGGCCAATGCCAGATGTACGACAAGTAACTATTATGGGGCAATTGAAACACAGAGCTGAGCCTGAGCTTCAGTTTGATTTCCCAGCTCCTTCATGGAATCAATACATCCTGTCTGCACAAAGATGGTATAGTACAAACAACAAAGGAAATGCAAGTGTGGGTTTGAAAGAGGGTAGTCTACTTGGTTCATTTAGGGTTTGGGCTAGGGATAGTGTGAGGGTTGAGAGAAAAAAAGCCCGGACTCCAGGTGGAGTGATTCTGGAAATGGGCTGTCAACGGGAATGATTGTCTGTAAAGAGAACTTGCCTGCAAGATTTTTGTCGTGATAATGGCATGATGACTTTGTTGAAGACTCAGCCCAACCTTAAATTCTTGTCTTTCACCTTCTATGCTGACTGCAGGGTTGGAGTTTCTTCTGGATCTGTTGACAAAGTCTTATATTTCTCTTTCCGTTCCACTGGGGCAGATGGTGGAAATGTATTACTACTCTTTCCTAATCTTCCTTGTGGATCTGATAGATTGTTTTATGGTATAAACAGATATTTCAGATGTGTCACCTTTCTCCTGAATGGCTTATCTTGTCTAGGAACTTTATGACAGAAGTTTCAGATCATCTTTATTTATCTTTTGTGTCATTCTGCATTAAATTTTAAAATTTACCTGTTGTTTTGGGCTAGAAGTTGCTATTTACACTGTTGTCAGTCTTTACTGCTCAAAGATTAGGCAGGCCTGCAAATCATGAGATTTATTTAGAAAACGTATTGACATTTTAAACTTTCACATTTATGAGACTGTAGGACATGTTTTTCATGCTTATGAGCATCTCTGTACAGATACACAGGCTAGAATCCTCTCTGTGTCTCTCTTTTATTGAAAGATAATATTTTACTTGCTTGTGATTCTCTGGATATCAGGAAAAATCTCCAGCCAAGTGAAAAAAGAAAATTAAAAGGATAATGAAAACAGCAAAGCAGTGGTATATTCAACATTGTTTGAGGTAGACTCATCTCTTCTGAGCCTCCGAAAATGATCCCTTATGTTCAAGGCACTCCAGGGTACCATTTTCCAAAGCATTTTGCATGCCCTATTTTTCTACAAGGACTAGAAAGAAAAGTGAGGGTGACTTGCTGAGACAAAGATATCAGATGATCTTATCTGTAGTGCCTTCAATTGAAGAACAGATGCCTTTCTGAAATGAATGTTCAGTGAGTTGTTGAGCTCAGTAATAGACAACAAAGCATTCTTAAGAAGCTTTTGCGAAAACTGTTAACTCTGTGGGGCTAATCTCACTGGGCTCTCATAATCAGAGGAGACAGAATCAATCAGTTACAGGAGTCTGAGCTCATAGCCATCTATAGGAGTCTCCTTATCCCTTGGTTGTAGAAGGGCCATAGGGAAAAAGTAGCCTCAGAAGGGAGAAGTTGGTTGTCACATTCTGTGATAGGCATGAAATTAAATCACAAGACTGTAATGGTGTTCCTTATCCTGACAAGTAACAGGACACCGTTCATGAGCCACTTCTGCTCAAGTAGGATCTCATCCTGTAGTTATCTGTGTGGGAAATTGCAGGAGTTGGGACAAGTGCTTTTGGGGAGTTCCCTCTTGAGCTGCAGTCCCTGTGCAGTGTTCCCTACCTGCGAGTCATGTGGCATGAAGGTGACTTTGCCAGGAGCTGCAGCCTGTGACTAATGTGTTCTGAATGCTTGCTCACTTTCCAGACAAAGTGCGGTGTTACGTCCTCCCCCAGCCAGGCACAAGCACAAATAATGAAATGAGGCTGACCAAACAGCCAGCAGGGATTTGTGGGGCTGATTCAGATCTTTGTCTATTCCCCTACCACCACCTTAAAAATAAAACAGTTCAGAGGAAAGATTTTGCGTATTTGATAGTACCAGTAATATTGGTTTCATGTTAAAAAGTAGCCTGAAGGAAGTGGTGGTATCTGTGAATTAATTACCCTTTAAAGTGAATGAATTAAGTGGCTAAATGTGAACCCTCCACAGTTTTTACCAAGGAAATGTTAATTTACTCTTGATTGAGGAGCACTACAAAAATCAGTCTGTTATATGCTAGGGGACAAAAATCCCGTACGTGTGTGCCTGCAAGATCTACCAAACACTTCCTTCCCACAGTGGACACACAACATCAAGCCTATCCCAGTACCTTCCATGCTTGTAGTTCCTGTCCTCTGCTGCATTGTTCCCTGAGTCAGCAAACAGGTTAGTCACAGTCAATATGCTAAGCTGCCTATATAAACTGGTATTTAAACCTGATGAGTCAAAAATTCCTGACTCTCAGAGTCAGTGGTAATTCTTCTCTTTTTTTCAGTGGGGCATTTTGTTTTGTATGACCTATTCCCCAAACACAGTGCTTCTGTGAGTTAATTCCTTTCAGTAGGAAAAGGACTATGACATGGACTTACCACAACGGTGTCTTTGCTTGCAAACCTTTACAGAGTGATCTCAGAGTCCTTTCCGTTCTTTTAGATGCTAATGTTATTTTGCTGTTAAGGCATCAGCACCTTTATAGGGAAGATAAGTATCAGCTTGGATAGACGAGCTTAAATTAAAACTCCGAAAGCTCTCCTTCAAAAAGATGCTTTAAATTTTTTCTTATTTTTTTTCTGCATGAATACAGCATTGAGGATCTGAAAGAGTCTGAAGTGAAGTTGTGCTGGTCAGATCAGTGACAGGGTAATCACTGGGTGCTCTGCATTTAAAACAGGGGCATTGGGGTGTCATCAGTCTCATCAGAGGCTCCTCCCATTTTTCTTGATAAATTGCAAACACTGAAGAAGAGCTGTTCCATGCATGGAGAACACACATGTGCTTAGCAGAACTAAGTTTCTTCTTTTGCTTATGAGAACATTGCTGTATGAGGACCAGCCACCCTTGGCAAGGTTTCTGCTAACACTGGTGATAAATCTCAGGAGAAGCCTGCCTTTGCAGGGATCTTTCTGCATAATGAGTGGTTTGCTGTATGCAGGGAAATGAAAAACCTGTTTACACTATCATTTTCATGCTCCAGCGGGGATTTCTGATGACATTCTTTTATATTTTGAGTTTTTCACTTGCATTTTTGCCTGTCATCAGTGTTCTAACCCACATATTCCAGCAATAGACACACTGACATCCTCCCAGCAACCTTTAACCATCCTTTAAGCAAATTGCAATCAGCATAACTAGTTTTAGCAGAACTTTGATTGAGGAATGTGGTGTGGGAGGTTCTTACATATGGTTAAATACTACAATCTACAAGATTCTTACTGAAAACATTTTTGCTAATAGGCAAGTCACTTTGGACTTAAGTTTTCCACATGGTGAATTTTCTGCTGGGTTGAACTTCCAGCTACGAAACCAAAGAGCAGTGCCAACCTTTGAGCAAACATGTAGGCTGAGTGTGGGAAGATCCTCTGCAAGACAGACTACAGAGAATGCCTTGAATCAGTGAAGGTGTCTCATTTCCACAGGCAACTATGAAGGCTTTTTTTTTTTACAGTGATTAAGGTATTTTGAAAGGACATGATTTTAGAAGAGGTTTTGCTGCCCCTCTAAGCCTATCTAGGTGAAGCTGAGAAAACATGTTGGAGTATTTGAGTGATGACTTGTGCTCAATCATTCTGTGTCATTTTGGTTTTCTTGACATCTGACTGGGCTCTTCCTAGAGCAGTGGAATGGGAGAAGCAAATCTGTTGATCCCATACCTAAGATCCCCTTACACGTTTTCTGCCCTTATATTTTTTAATATCCTGGGATTCTTTGCTGCAGAGAAGAATCAACTCTTCTTATGTGTCTAGAAGGAATATCTTTGTTTTTGTGACTATATAAGCAATGTCTTGCAACAGAACTGCTCAGCATAGCAGGGGGCAGGAATCAGTTATGCACTGAGTTTAACGGCTCTGAAAGCATGATGCACTCATGAATCACTTTTCTTTTACACCAGTGTGGAATTTGACTTGAAAATACATCTATAAACTATACAAGTTCAGGAACTATAAGGAAATACGTAAATCCTAATGGTTCATTTAATAAGTGTTATAGGAATTACCCCTAAATTCCCAGTAGTGAAACTTATCTGAAAATTGAGATTTTGTCACTTTTTCTGAGGCAAAAGATCATTCGTCAAACTTATAGTAGCCATGGTGCAAAAATAAAATTTAAAATAAACATAATACAGAGATCACTGCTTTTCACCAGAAGCATTGTTTGCAAGTCCATTGTTTTATTTCTTCCTATTTCTCAGTTCTTTCTTTGACATTCATTTCATGATGTCAAAATTGTGTCACATGCATTGTTGACTCTAAAATTTCAGGATATGATTTTCCTTCCTTTATTTATTTTTTCTTCATCTGGTTCAATTAGTAGCAAAGCTCCCAAATGTACTTCTTCCTACTCAAGGTATATTTCTGTACTCACAGAGACTATGTAATATGATTTTTCATTATCCTTAAAGCAAAATGGAAATTTTAAACTTCCCAGAAAATGTGCTAACACTGCAATAGGAAAAATAATTTTCTTAATATTCTGAAGCCAAAAACTGGGCTGCCTTCTTTATTTTTTAATTGGCTTCTATAGTCTCAGAGGCTAACGTTGTTCTACAGAACTGGAGACATTTTCTATGCATGTTAGAGCACCTCTTACAGTTTTCTTTGCAAACCCAGAATGTAACATAGCAGTAATTCCTGTCTTTAATAATCTGAAAGATACTTTTGTCACAACAACGAAATAGAAATATCAAAACCTGAGAATCTGGTAAGGAGAAGAATATGTGGCTCAATTCTTTATGCTGTGAGTGAAGATAAACCAGGCAAAAGTACAACGCTGTTGTTTATTAAAAGATAAATTGCAAGAAAAAGTTGAATTATCAAAAATTACTCAATGCATCACTATTTAAAAATTAATTTATCTTAATGAAAAAGTAACTGTTAAAACTCACTTAAGTATTTATATTTTACCTTTTTCATTAAGTCCCTGGTAAGAAAATCCTAGAAGTTTTCTTTGGAAAACTAGCAGTTAATGAAGTTGCCATTGGGTGTAGCTATTGTGTTGCTCTCTCCCTAGATGATCGTATAACAAACATAGAACTGATTATTTTTGCAAGACAGCCCATGTAGAAAAATTATTTCTCCATTACAGATCCAGGTTCAGAGGTGTCTTACAAGGATGACAAAAATCACACTAATTATTAACGTTCCCTACAGCAGGAAAAGAAAGAGTTTGCCATAAACCCATTGTTGTAACTGATGCATATTTTAATAATTGAAAAAATACATATAGTACATTTTGTGCTTGAGTTTGAAGTTGGCATACTTGAGGAGATATGTCTTTCCCTAGTTTAAATAAATTTGGTTTTGAAATAATAATGATCTGGAGGAGTGGAAAAAATCCACTTAAAGCTAATGAAACCTCGAGAGCATGCAGAGATGTCTCATAAGCAGATTCTGTGTGCCTAGCAGAACTTGTTGTTCTACTCCCACGTGATTAGTCGTTCTCATGGGAATAAAGGCAGCAAAATAAATGGTTTTCCCTCCCTCTCCCTCCTTCTCCAGCATAAGGAACACTGAGATGTAAGCACTTGGCTGTTTTTTAAAATGTTATCAGACAAAGTAACAAAGAAGTAAGAGGATCACAGGACTAGGCCAAAACAACCAGGTGACCATTGAATCTTCTCAGATATATTGAAGAGTTCACCACTCTTAAATGGGTGCTTATGGGCAAATTTAAAAGGCTGAATTTATGTTGCTTATCAAACTTGGACTGTATTATGAATTTAACATTAAAAACATTGCTTTTGAAGTATGATGCAACAATAAAACCACTCGAGGAATGGTAAAAATAAGAGCTTCTGAGATGTTTATCTTCAGATGGCAGGGAGAAGGACATTCCTCCTGTATCAAGGGCCAGTCTGTTCCCTGTTCTTCTTCTGCAGCGTAAGACATATGTGACTTCCCAGGGGAAGGACAGAAGAGTCACATTCTCTCTGCTTTTCTTGTAGTTTATGGAAGCAGATCTTGCAGCATGGAAAATATAGTGGCATAAATGAAGGCTGGGAGACCCTTTCTGAGGGTTCATCATGTTGTTTCTTCACTTGAAACCACAGCTGCCTCCAGGCAGGACTATAGTCTCTGTAGTCATACTGAGTGGTGTCAAACATACTTCTGGTTTTAGCAGTCAGAGCTTAATTTTTCAAACTTTTTATTTTAATTATCTAAATCTGACTTCTGAGCTCTTGAAGCTTCAGCTGACACAGTAGTTTTGGTTTTGGAATATTATAAAACAGAGATGAGAAAAATAATTAACTAATGCTGTATCTTGGTGTTCATTAAAGAGTGGGAGTTCTAGCCCTGACTTGCACTAGCACAGAGTACAACCAGGTGTTTTCATGAACATGTCTGTCAATCTGCAGATCCTTCAGCATTTATAACTATGGAGTGGCAGGAAATGACCTGTGCCAGGATGCAGGGGAAGGTCAGACTATAGGCTAAGATGATAATAAAGGTACACAAATGACAAATGAATAGTCACTATTCTTGGTCTTAATAAGAAAACTTTCCACAGCCAGTTTAACTGGGGAGTTGTTTGCTCAGCTATCAAAGAGTTTATTTGTTATCCATTACCTAGGACGTGTTAGTTCAATCAAAATAGGCAGTCATTGACAGTGAGCAATTGTGTTCTTTTTCACAGAATTTTTTAGACAGTCAAGCAGAATGTCCATAAGATTCAGACACTTATTAGTAGTATAAAAGAATGTTAAGAATTTTTTTTTAGTATTTGATCTATATATGGGAAATGTGGGTATAGATTCAAGAGTTCCAAAAAGTGGAACAAACATATTGTCTTTTGAAAATATTAACTCTGTCCACAGATTTAATAAAGTGTATTACAAAATCCCATTCTGGACATATAACACCAGTTATTTCATATTGTCCTGGGGTAACAGTATCATATCACCACTGTCATGTATTCCTATCATCAGTGGACCTTTTTCAGTACGGGGCTGTGTTCCTGCCTGGAGGACAATGGAGTTCCTCCCAATAAACTGTACATAAAATAAGGTGACTCCCCCAGGATTCTTCTTTCTTCCCAGCTGCGGTGTGCAAAGTCGGCACGGTGGAGAGAAGGAGAGGGTTTTTTTTTTTTTCGCTTGTTTTTTTTCCCTTCCCTGGGACTTTTCTATTGAGGTTTTCCCTTTTTGGGGATTTATTACGTGATTTATTAGCCTCTTTTTTAAAAATTTTTTTTTTTTTTGTCTTTGCTGTGTCTGCATGCATATTGTGTGTGAATAAACAGGGGTTTTTTTTCACTTTCTTCCGAGAATTTTCTTTCCGGACCTAATAAGGGGAGGGGCTGGTGAGACCTGCCTTCTGTTTGGAGGGGTTTCCCTCCAGCTGTTATCTCAAATGATAACACATATCAGAATATTGAATATCAATAGGCAGAATTAAATATGCAATTTTTTATGGTGTCCATAAAAAGGCAAAGCGTACCTACAGGGCTCTTGGTGAATTATGCTCTGGCTGATTAAATAATTGTGAAGACAAAGAGCCTTTTTGCCTCTATTTCTGCTCTTATTTGTGCTCTCACAATGGGTCTGCTACCTATTTTAGTGTTTGATCTGTATAAAGGTGTTATTCAGGTAAGACCTCATCACACTTCTTTTTTCCCAGCCTCAGAAGAGCCCAGGAGGGCACTGCAGTTCCTCCACATTTGACGGCATCATCAAGTTAGCCTGGACAAAGGGAGCAGCTCTTACTTTTGCTCTTATGACATTTTTAGGACTAGACCCTCTTAGTAATTTTGCATTGTACCTTCAGACAAATCCTGCTCCCAGGGCTCTGGCTGTGATGAATTTTTCATTGCTGTGCATGTGAAGTTGCTGTGCATTAGAAGGATACTACAGAATTGTGGCACTGAAAGTTACATTTGAGGATAAAGATGAAAGGAAAAGAAAGCAAAAAAAAAAAAAAAAAAGAAAGAAAGTGGNAAAAAAAAAAAAAGAAAGTAAGTGTGGTGTTTGCAAGAATGGAGAACAACCTAAGAGCCACATTAAACACAATGAAAATGAAAGTTAAAAAGAATTGCTTGCAGTACTTAAAACAGTACTCCACTATGAGAACAGGGGTATGAGAATTATCGAAGGCAAGTTTTTTAAATCCTCTGTAGCCATTCAGGAGTGGTTTCTAAGCAACCAGAACATGCAGATAGCCCCAGGAGTAAGAGGTATTATGAATGCTTGGAGACACAAAGAGGAAGATAAAGATGAAACAGAGCTGGAATCAGGCTGGGAGGATGCTGGAGTGGAGGGCTCCTCTCATGCATGCAGCGCCAGCACTGCAGCCAGTGAGGCAGAGGGTGAGCTGCCTCATGGTGAGCAGATGCACCAAAAGAAGTAAAATGAAGGAAAGAAAGCATACAGGGAATGCAAAAAAACCTAAATGAAAAGCACAAGCTCACTCTCTTAGACCTTCCATTAAAAATAGGCAGGAGTACATATCTTGCTGTATGTAATTATCTTTATTTTGCAGAAGACTGACATTTACAGTTCCACTGTACTTAATTCTAGCTGTTTAAGAAATGTTCTTGTTAGCTTTTGTCCAGAGCAGTAATTCTTCATCTTATGCTGGCAAATCTTCCATTAATGGCTGCATTTAATCACTAAGAAGAAAGATGAGTACCTCAAAAATTACTGTTTGACTAGATAAGTGGCAAAAAGTGCATAATTGGGTGAATTTGATAAAAAACCACTCAAGGTTGCTGAAAATGGTTGTATATTGTCAACTTGGGTAAACTGCATTTGTAGAGGAAGGTTCTGTATTGATAAACTAACCACAAAACCTCCTTATATCACCCTTGGAGAGAAAAAATTGGATATGCTTTTCAGAATCTATATATAAACTTAGAAATAACTCCTCTAGGTCACAGACTGGCACAGGCTGCCAGGAGAGGTTGTAGTGCCCATCCTTGCAGATGTTCATAAACTGCCTGGACCTGGTCCTGGGCAGCCAGCTCTAAGTAGCCCTGCTTGTGCAGGGGAGGTTGAAACAGATGACCTCCAGAGGTCCCTTCTGATCTCAACTATTCTGTAATTCTGTGAAATATAGCTAAATCCATATCAACAAGTTTTAAGGCAACACCTGCTGTCTCTTTGGCTTACCCTGGTTTTCCTAATTAAATGGGTTTCTTAATCTCTTTTGAGACTCACTAAGTGCAGCCCAGGAGACTGCAGCACTCTGTAAATCATGGGACTGAAGTCTTCTGAAAGGTGCTTTCAGCTAAATCCACCTGCATGCTGGGGATCCAGATCTCATCCTGGCTGTGTCAATAGAACTTTATTTTGCTCTTGAGTTAAATCCTGTATTTGCCATGCATGTACATACCTAAGCACATTTTTGGCTATTTTTACTGTGGAAGATTCCAATGGCAAATTTTCCACTCTTTCTGTTATATAAATTCTCACAGTGAAAAAAAAAAAAAAAAGTACTGGATGTCTCAATACTCATGTACTTAACATCAATGCCACCAGTCTAAGGACTGCTTATTTTCTCACATTTGTAAGAATAAAATATCTTGCTGGCTTTTGCCCCTAAATCTTTTTTTTTAGTATGGGTAACTGCAGTCGGTAATCACGAGGTGAAAAGATGGTCTGACATCCTGCATGCAGTCCATGTGATTGTTTATCCTCATCTTTTTGGGAACTGAGGCTAAAGTTATTATATTTACAGCTCTTTTGAAGGGAAATTGGGAAACCTGGGACATTTTTGTTTGATACCATTTTTTGGAATGTATTTTAGATCTGGGTTATGACCATAAACCTTCTACATTTCAATTCTTATGGAAAGGAGTAGGAGTAAGTAGAAAATGTCTTCCATCACCATCTCTTTTAAAATGTCTGCTAATTACTTAGGCCAAGTAACAGAGGCTGAGATGAACACATTAAATCTGAATGGCAAAGAACTCTCTCAGAGTAGATGGAAACTCTTGTACAACATTCATTGTCTTGTGCCTTGCATGATGCCTTGTCAAATGTCTCAGGATGTGTCCCAAACATGAAGAAAATTTAATAATTGTTTTAGTCAATATTTTTCATCAAAATGTCATTTTCAAAGCCTCTTATTAGTTAAAAGCCCTAAAAAACAAACAAACAAACAAACAAAACCAAAACCCCAAAAAACCCAGAATAAAAATAATTGACTTGTTCAGGTTAAAAAAACCTCTCTAAGATCACCAAGTCAAATCATTAAGCCATCACTGTCAAGTCCACCACTAAACCACGTCCCTAGGTGTTACAACTGCATGTCTTTTAAATACCTCCAGGGGTGGTGACTCAACCTTCCTCAACCTTCCTGAAACTGCCTGTTTCAGTGCATGGCAAGCATTGGAGTGAAGAAATTTTTCCTAATATCCAATATAATCCTCCCTGGGTGCATCTTGAGGACAGTGCCTCTTGTCCTGTTGCTGTTACCTGGAACTGATCCCCACTACAGGAGGCTACAACCTCCTATCAGGTGTTTGTAGAGACCAGTAAGGTCAACCCTCAGCCTCATTTTCTCCAGGCTTAACAACCCCAGCTCCCATCAGACTTGTGCTCCAAATCCTTCACCAGGTCTGTTGTCCTTCCCTGGACATGTTGCAGTACCTCAGCATCTTTCCTGTAGTGACGGGCTCAGAACCAAATATGGGATTTGAGGTGTGGCCTCACCAGTGACTCGATCCCCCGTCCAGACCACTGATAAAGATATTAAACAGACTGATAAAGTTATTAAACAGAGCTGGCCCCAATACTGAGGCCCTGGGGAGGCCCACTGGTGACCGCCCAAAAGCTGGATGTAACTCCATTCAGCACCACTCTCTGGGTTTAGTCATCCAGCCGGTATTTTACTCAGCCAAGAGTAAAGTGAGCTACAGTGTGAAGCAATTTACCTTTATTTACTGCCAAGTTTTCCTGTTGGTGACCAAGAACAGCTAATGGACCATTTCAGCAGCTAATGGAAAACATAAACCTCATCCTTCTTTGATGTATCTGTAATGTGTATCTAGACAATGATTTAATTACCAAAAAACACTCTGAGCCTCTGATTCATTTCTAGCTTTTGTTTTTGGAAGTCCAAAGGATTCTGTAATAGATACTCTTGAGTTAATGTGTGATGGTCAGCTATGATTTACATGGGCTGTTAACTTGTTAATGTAGTATTTGATTTTTATCTCAATTTCCTAATAGTTCCTTATCTATGAGTAAGAAACTTCATGCAGCCACTTCAGCTTACACGGCTTCATTTCTGCCTGTCCAAAAAGTTACTCTCTGTTCTGGGAGTAATGAATGACAGGCAGCTTAGTAAAATGCAGCAAGAGCACAGAAGTGGCTGAGCTGTATACAAGGTACTTCAACAGCAGGCTACAAATTGAAGGGAATAATTTGGGAAAATAACTAGAAACAATTCTGAATGCTTTGAAATGAGTTAGGGAAAGACTTGGGTTTGTAAAAATCAAATTAATGTAGACCTGATTCTCCAACGTGTCATCTCAAGTTTTTATGAGTATAATCTCTAAGGCTTGTGTAGAGTTAAACCAATACACAGCTAAGGCAAGGGAGATGAGAGCTGGGCTCCTGTGAGTTTTGGGAAGCGTGCTGCAGCACAGTGCCTGATCTGCAGTATTGAATTCAAAACACAGAAGAGAAAGCAGTTATGTTAAACTGTGTATTTCCACACCCTCATTTCCTTTTTCAAATATGGGTAATATTTTCATCAGACAATTTAAAGAAGAAACATTTAAATTGAGGACAAATTGCAGAATAAGTCTTGTTTCTGTTGGAAGGAAATGTAGCTAGTTTTGAGCTGATAATGACTAAACAAAATTGAAAATAGGATGGATGTATTTTTATTATTATGCAAAAAAAGTTTTGAGCAGGAATATCAGAAGGCTGGGAAGAATAACAGGGAAACTGGGAAAAAAACCTCCCCAGAATGAAAAAGCAGTCAGATTGAGGAAAAAAAAGCCCAGGACCCCAAAAAAGCTAGTACATTTTTTCCCCTTAAAAGCAGGCATCTTGGATAGGGAACAATGGAAAATTAAGAAATGGCCCAGTGGGTGAATGTCCAGGGTAGGCCACAGATCCTTGCAATGATGCTGAATGTACAGGCTGCTGAAGGACTCTGCACAGATACTAGTCTGCTCTGATAAATCTGATTACAGGAGAAAGAGTGCATATGGATACTCACAGAGTGCAGAATCAACACAATGGCAACAATCATTATAAAGTTATCCTGACAGGACCTTGGAGGACTGTGAGGCTCCTGCTTAATGACAGGCCACTGTAGGGACACTGGGTAGGGGGAACTCTCTGTTTCTTTCCATTATGTTTTTTTTTTTTTAAGTGCATTGTTTCCTAAGTAATTTGTGAAGAAGAGGTTTGTGGGCAGAAATAATTCAACATTAGAAGGAAGATCCCAGTGAGAAACTATTTTTGCATGGGCAGATGGATTTGAAACTGTAGTTGGCTCAGTGCTGTTCCTAATCTATATTAAGAAACTGTTGATCTGTATGATATCCTGGCCATATGCTAAAGCCAGAGGATAGTCTATGATAAAAGAGTGAAGAATAGTGTATCTTTCTGAATGTGCTAATACACTCTGTGGCTCATGCTTCTTCATCTGACAAGGAAAGCTCAGACGATGGTAGCAGATATTCACCTTGATTCCCGTCTTTATTGTAAGAATAGAACATTTTCCATCTTTCCTGCAAAATATGGTTTTCAAAACAGACAAGAATGAATTGAACTTTCAGGCTCAGAGGTTTTAAATAACTCCATGTCTCAGACCTATACTCTATTTTATGCCATGCTAGTGGGAGGAGACACAAAGCACTTCAGTTTTGTAGAAAATGTACAGGCAACTCAGGAGAAAAGAAAAACCAGAGGATTTTCTCTTTATGCCATTATATCAGAACTTTTTGCATGTACTGGCCTAGACAGTTGTCACTCTCTTGTTGACTCTTCTTACCAAGAAACACTGCTTTGAATTACAGACTTTTTAACATTTGGAAAATAGAACCAAGCTGGACACATTAATAAAATTTTGGTGCCTTAAGGAGAACAGAAGGACAAAAGTGAAAGCTGGATTTCTAAGTGTCAAGGGATGAAACAAGGATGGCAAAAAATTATGTCACCATGCAACATATAAGGAGATGCTACAATTTAGCAAGTGGAAAAATTAAATAAGAAAACCACCTTAGACTCATTCTTTCTTTGCTATAGCCTTTACATAGCCTGGAAAACTGAATTGGTATGCTAGGATGGGTACAAGGAGTCATTGAAAGAAAAATGAAAGGTAACTTCAGGGACATTGAACTGTTACCCCAAAAGCTTCATACAGTCCTTCTGGCTTACGAAGGAGACTGGCTACTGAAGAGAAATTGCTTGTGCATCCTTAGTGCCTCACTATAACAATCTGTAAATAAGCCAAGGGGAGATCACAGACTTGACACCCACTGAGAGGCTAAGCACAACAGTGGACAATGCTCTCCTGGCTAAGGACACCTGAAGAGCAACCTGGTCAATGTGGAACCTTCAAGGAACGTGGCAGAGTACCTCCATTTTCACACATTACAATGGCTTTCACATTTTTGTAGTTGCAGAGTTTCACTTGGTACTGAGCCACTTGTAGAAGCTGCCGACACAGTAGTTGGTAGATGGTACTCTTAATATTTTAATATTTAATACTCTTTATGTAAATTTACTTTGATTGTTTGATCCTGTGATGGTTTTGTTAAGGAAGGGAGAGTGGTACCTTAAGAAGACTGAGGAGCACTTGGGTGGGGTGGAGCTGCTGCTTCCTGTGTCAGATATATTCTCAGATTTCCAAACCAAATGCTATAATATTCTCCTTAGTCAAAACATAAACATATGTGACAGGAGGAACACAAACTTCACTGAAATATTTCCATCGAGATATAAAATCTGGACATTTTGCCTTGTGTCTTTCTGGTTTAACATTCGTTTTTCAAGTGATGCATTTGCTGAAAGGTATGTTAAAACTCATGGATATACACATAATTTTAAGTGAGCTAGGACTTACTAGAGTTGTGGTATCACATCAGGGTTCTGGAAGTCAAGTTAGATGACTGAATACGTGTATTTCAGAAGACAGTAGCTCTAGAGGTAGGTTGGCACACACAGAAAAACATTGTGTAGCATTTCCAAGACAGCTGCAAGCAAAGCAGTGCATCTACGCTCTGCAGGACAACGCTCTGTGGGTGCCAGCATGAGTCCCAAGGGTGGTGGAGTTAGCACAGTGCTGACCACAGCCTAATTCACTCCACTGCTCTGGATGGTGCTCTCTTATTCATTCAGATAGGACATCTCATGGACTGCACTATCTCCTTCCAGGCCAGCATCTGACTGGGGGAACTCAGCATCCTTCTTCATTTTCCAGGGTGCACAGATGCTCTGCAAATGAAAATTTGGTTTGAATTTAGTATGTTTTTCTTCTAAATCTCTTACTGACATCACATGCCTTTTAGTTGAAAAGTTTTTTTAAAAAAGGGAAATATATATCTTTGTCACAGACTTGGAATAAGACTGATTTTCTTGACAAATTCTATTCTTGACTTTCCAGGCATAACAATTTCCAATGAAAATGAAGTAATTTTATAATAATACCTGGCCTGTCTTTCAGACTATTTTGGCTGCAGAATGAGTTTTTCTTATAGAAAAAATATAATTTGTATTTAGAAAGGCTGAGGGATGTACCTCATTGTAAATGAAACACAAATGAGAATTAACTCATTTATTGCCTAAGGTCCAGACAAAATTCTTGGATCTAAAGATTTGTTAAAAAATAGGGGCAAATAGCTGGGAATATTCAACTTTTTTTTATTCCAGAGGCCTGGAAAATAGTTGCTTATACAGCCAAAAGGTTTCATGTGAGATTTTACAAAGCTGAGGATTTCTTCCATACCAGCTTCTGCCCTGCATCTTGTTTGTCTGTTTATCTAATACTTTACTGAAAAAATATGATGGAAAAGATTGAGGTGACAAAATAAATTTTCATGTTTTCATTTTCTTGGGAAAATGTGATATAAAAAATAACTAAACATAAAATCTTCTAAGATGAACATTTATTGGAAGAAATTCAACCACCTTGAAAACAGTAAAAAACTGGGTTGTAAAAACAGGATGCTGGTCTGTCCTGACTTCACTTTGCAGTAGGGTTGTATGCTATTGCATGGGATTGTTCATTCAAATGTGTTGTGAGAAACAAATACTGAATATCTCTGTTCCTGTCAGACTGCTGTACTAGAGAAATTAGTGAATGTCATTTTGTTCTGAAATGAGACTTGAGGTATTGTGAGATCTATTCTCTTGAATGGGAAGACATGAAGCTTGTTATGTTAAAATATGGAGAAAAGAAATAAAAGAAATGCTGTGGGGGCAGAGGGTTAAGGGGAGAAGCATCTGTGTGCTTTGTTAATTTTGACTGACAAAAGGGTAGAACCTAGTTAAAGTTTAATAGGAATGGACTGCCTAAAACTGAAATAACAGAAGGGATTCTCTGACATGATGCTGTAAATAATTGCTTTGTTATAATAAATTCAGGAAGGTGCTATAAAATCTAGATGCTATCCTTCTACATAGACATAATTATCCTCTCAGGAGAGCCAAAATTGACTGTTGACCTATTCATGGTGAACAGAGTAAAGAATACATTGCAAGACTCTGCGGAAGTGGAAAAACCACTCCAGAAAAAAAAAAAAAAATTGAAAGGTGTGAGTAACAATAAACTCAGTGGATAAAAAACAGGTAATGGATCTTTTGTGTTACTGTGTAGGATATGAAGATACAATCCCTTCATTGAGATATTTCTGACCAGAGCTCTCAGGTCCTTTTGCAAGATCAAGTGGAGGACAGTAGTGTTTGGAGACAGTAACTTCAATCTTTATGGAAATGGATGAAACACAGGTTGACATCAAAACCAGACATTTTCTTCCTGTCAGAAGAAAATTTCTAAAATTAGAGGAGCTGAGATGTATAGAAAGGCGTCAGCCCTGGAAGACAAAGAAAAAGGTTGTTATATATGTTCCATAGGGAAAAATGTTACTTGTGGTAATTCTAGTGGAATAGGAATTCAGCTATACAGAAGACCAATCTAATGCCAACAATAAACATAGCAAGGTTTTTACTTTGGGAGAATTTCTTTCTGCCTTTCTCAGGTCACCATTTCTGAGACTCATTAATATGACTGATTTTGATGCATCAAAATACACTTAAGCATTTGTTTTGTCAGATACACATAGAGATACCTGAGAACACTCACTATTTCTGTCAAGAACTGCTTGTCTTTTTAACAGATAAAAAAAGGAGTCATACAACACTAATTATATCATGATTATAACTTTGAATTCTATGGTTACCTTATTCCGAAAGGAGAAACCAATGAGTTGATTCCCTGAAAAGCCATTAGTTATATGACACTAAATTAAAGAAGCTTATTAAACCAGGAGACACCGGTGCAGACATACATGAGACGACGGCAGTGAAGCACCATAAAGTCAATTACAAATTTACCAGTCTGACTAGAGGGCAGAAGCAGTTAAAAATTTAGAAGTCTGACCCAGAGAGAGATAAAGTGCTCTAGAAAAAGGAGTAATTAGACTTACTGATAAAAAGTGTAAAAGACTGACTTCAAAGAAAACAATTTGGTCAATAGGGTAGCACCCAACCCTTCAAAAGACTGTCCTGCATTTGAAACAGGCTTGCTTATTTATGTAGCATCAAAACAAGCATTGATGAGACAAGACACCACTTTAAACCCTCTCTCATAACTATAAATACTTAGGGCCAGATGCACATGCCCTTAATCATAGAGGGTGTGATGCCTCTTTCCCAGTTCCACCATTTAATATGTGTTACTGTGTTGGGAACTGCTTTCAAAATTTTGTGTGCCTCCACAGCATTTGAAAATGTCCTTCAAATATGGAGGGAAGAGAAGCAAGAGGTTTGTGTAATCTTACAAGTTTTTCAGTGTTTTCTTCTTTTTTTTTTTCCTGGAAACTCATCATATTTCACTTTTGTTCATAGCATAACACTTATATTCCCTTTTAAAAGATTCTCTGCTGCACTTATTCCATCTTTATAAACTAAAAATTTTATAAAATTATCTTACCTACTGCTTCTACTCTAATATTCTCAAAAGTGCCTAAGGGGAGGAGTTGAACTAATTTCTGATGAGAAGCTGGTAAAGTCTTGGGCAGAATCTGCAAGATTGTAGTGAATAAGAAATGGAAATAATTTGTCAAAAATGAGTCTGGCAATGAATTCTTTGAGAGCTGGATTTTTTTTTTCCTAGTGATGTGAAAGGAAGAGAAAGATCTCTTCACAGAAAGGGTAGCTAAAAAAGACACATATTTCAATTTTTTATTACCATAAAATAATAGTACTAAGCATGACAGCATTGGTTGAATGTATTGGTTGGTGCTATATACTGCACCTGGGAAAAATAAATGCAAACAGATGTACCCCTACTCCTGCTTCTTGCTGTTAGAGGTTACCCCTACTCTTGCTTCATGTTATTAGAAGTTAATCTCAAGGCTTCCCTTGTCTCAGTCTGCTCAGTTACCTATTTGCTGGTAAGCTAGTCATTCAGACAGTGCTCGTTGATCTTCTACAGCAAATTCCTTATGTGTCTCCCTTTCACTTCTCTGCAACTTCTCAGCAAATTTCTGTGAAAAACGCCATCCTGGGCTGCTGTTTAGCATGTCCTGGAGGCAAACACAGATTTACAGGCTTGGAAAGCTGTGGAAGCACACAGTACAGGCACTACAAGACATGGGGACACAACCACTCTTACCTTTTCCTCTGACAATACAAGCATATTCCCAGTGTAGCTGAGTCCTGCAGTTTTGGTTTAGTTTTAGCCTCCTGCAGGACACCCACACCAAAGTGATGGGGGCCAGGACCCAGCAGAGGTTTTTGCTGAGGGCCATGATGCTCCCCATCCAAAGCAAAGGTATATGCAAGGAATTAGTGCTGAAAGCAGATTATTCTAAGTGTGGAGAGTAGGTGGAGACTGGTTCAGTGAATGACGATGCAACAGGGAATAACAGAAGACGGGTGTCTCATCCTCAGTCCTTCTCAGACACTCAGTAACTGGGCTTGCATCAGGAATGGTGGTTCAGACTTGATTTAGTTTAACCACTGCCCTTCTCTATTATTAATCATGCAGTAACCCTTCATCTGTCATATCTTGACAAGCTGGGATGTTGGAATGTGTGACACATTTCTCAAGAATAATGAGAAATTATTTGTAAGAGTGTATTTTCAGATTCATCATAGCAGTGTTTCCATTGATTAACACTGACTGCTGTATATTTTGTAGACTGACATATCACCATTGCCCCTTCATCTGTCTCCATACAGTGTTTATTATCTCAGACACAGCAATAGTGTACAAAATTATTAAATGTGCTACTAAATAAACACAAATGATATGAAAATTATTACACAATCATTTAATCATTTTGGCTGCTATTTATCAGCTCTCTAACTGCTATTATGAACAGATTTACCCTTCAGATGAGACACCTTCTATGATGTCAAAGCCAATGCCTGCAAGGACTTCAGTAAGATTAGCCATTTATCCTGGTCAATTTTTCCTGTCTTTTCTTTCCTACGTAAAATCCATACAGTAACCTCTAAGAAGACAATGTCAGTACAAATGTGTTAAAATACATCCCCCCCTTGTCAGTTGTCTGATCCCATGTTCAGGCCACACTTTTCTGCTGAATCCTTTTTGCACTGGGTATGGAAGGAAGAAGGAGAAGGAAAATCTTGAAGGAGCCAGTTAGTTCTCCCTCAGCCATAAACCCAACCAAGCAGAGAGCAGGAGAGCCTGTTCCAGTCAGGGCAATCCAGCATGAAACACTGCTCAGGGCTAGAGGAGCACAGAACAGCATGCCAGAGCACTGTCTCCCTTCCTCTCTTTTCCTCTTTGAGGGAACTGTGATTAACAAACAGCAAGAAGAAAATCTCTCTCTCTCTCCCTGCAGGGGCACTTGTTTATTTCAGAGGAACCCTCACCAGGGCACTTCAGATAAGTCTTTTCTTTCTTTGCTTTGATCTAAAGAAGATGAAGTCAGCAGTAGATCTGTCTTATAAGAGCTATGAAGTTTTTTCCTTTTTCTTCCTCTCTATTTTCACAGTTAAATGAAAATGAATCAACATAATCAAGCTGAAAATTCCTTCCTTTTGTTTTGCTTTCTACCTTTCTTTCCAGTGGAAGTGACTACCCATTGGTGCAAAGCTAACAATTACAATAATTTGTCCCAGAAGGGTTTTCAGAGAAATTCTTTAGAGCCAAAGCTTTTCTTTATGACTTTAAACTTAGGGGGTTTGGTTGTTGATTTTCTTTTTAATTGAGATTTTCAACCCTTCAATTTTCATCCTGCATTAGAGCCATCATAGGATGCTTCAGAAGCGTGCAAGCTAAACTTCAAACAGAGGACTTGTTTCTTCACCCTTTGAAGTCATGACAAACCTCCTGTTGATTGCAGAGAGGAAAACTGGACCAAAAGTACAAAGCACTTTTATTTCTTTCTGGTTTCATCAGTTACCCTGCTATTGTACCATGTATTAGAAGTGCTGCAGACTTTTGTGGGCGAAAGAGATATATCATTAAAACAGCTTCCCTAGAAGCAATTTATTGAGCTGCTGCTTCAGCACAGTTACGGCTCATTCAGCAACAACTTTTTCTGGTCTCTGCTGAACAGTATAAAAAATGTCAGTAAGTTCTTCCTGTGACGCATTGAGGAAATAAAAGAGAGCAGCCAGAGGTGCTGGACAGGCTTCTGAGATCAGTGGTCCTGGAGCAGGGTGCCAGGCAGAGCTGCCAAGGGGGCTCCAGAGTTGGAAAGTGCAAACACCCATGGAGCATCTCTTGTTCAGGTGACATCACAGTTTCAGTGATTCTCAAATCATACCTTCTCAGAATTTCTGGTTTTGTAAGAAACAGTAGGAAAATTTAAGGACTTTGACTTGAATAAGCTCAAAAGCACTTTTATTTTCTTTTCAATTACATTCCCTACAGATTGGCAACTTTGCTTTCCTGCCAGATCTAATCAAAAAGACACCTGAAATTGATCAAGTGGGTGAAAATGCTTGTCCTAAACTTACAAAACTTAGAAAAATTAGATGTTCTAGTCTGACAAGCCATCCTTGATAAAAGCCACCAGAATTAAAGAAGTGACATGATATTGAAAGTGAAAGCTGTCTCAACTGCTTTAGACAGGTCATCACCAGAGACAAGTCTACTTGTAACATGTCAAAGGAGAAAAACACATTTGGGAGTTGTCAATGCCAGGATGTTCTATTATTGAAATGGCTGCTGGTAAGTTTTTCAAAATACATCCCACTAAAGTTGCACCAGCCTTGCTGAAGTTCCGTGCTTGCTAGATCTCATCTATCTATTATCTATTTATCTATCTATCTATCTATCACTCCTTTTTCTGTGTATTCTTTTCCTCATCTTTCTCCTTTCTCTCTTTTTTTTTTTTTCACATGAAAGTACAAAGAGCTGGAAGGGAATAAAAAAGAGTACCTATTCAGGAATGTGTCACTGGGGTAATGACTGCCATTAGTGGTTGGCATAGGAGGGAGTTACAGATTTCCAGAGCTAGTCTGGCAGTTCTCCACGTGGGAGAAGGAAAGGCGCTGTTACTTATCAGGACTTCATTATATTTGTCAGGAAGAAACCCCAAACATATACAGAAGAATATAAAGTCATGTAAATGATTCACCAAAACTGCCAGGGCTGGGGTTCCTCTCACCAGACAAAATTGAGCTTTGCACACTCAGCTTCCCAAATTGCAGAGAGAAGTAGGAGCCTATTGGGTGATTCATTTGACCTATTTAAATTGATTTAGGATAATTGTAGTCTTTAATTGTCTTTAAGATGGGATTACTTGCAAGCTAAATATTTCTACTTGTGTCTGTTGGTTGTATATTTGCAGCAAATGCTCTCCATCCAAAGAAGGGGGATCAGAAATTTCCATCTGGGGCTAAGTTGGTCCCACCCCAATAGCCATGAACAGGAAGACCTGGAAATCGCTTAAGAGGTTAGAGCCAGCAGAAGGCTCTGTGTTTGGCTGGCAAGAATGCAGCATGGATCAAAACAAACCTCTAATAGGAATATTTGCTGGAAGACAATTGCATGGGATGAGACATTTGAGCGAGTCAGTTCATAGTCTCTTTCACAGATGCTGAGTTCTAGGGTGGTCCTTACTAGCTATGGTAACTTTTGGTGTCTAAAAAAATCAAGGAAACAACATCTAACAAATGGCAGTGTCATACTCCATGTTGTCTTGTGCAGTGGTGAAAGGAAGGGGATGTTTTCCTCAAACACTGTGTGTTTATGTCTATCTTCTCAGCCTCTAAAGGTACAGACCTTTCACCCAGTCACCTCCATTGTTTACATCCAACTTTTACTTATTAAAAATTCTTTCCTTAAAGCATAAGAATTCTGTGAATAAAAAAAACTGTATTATAAATTCTGCGTTGACTTTAGAAGTATTTCAAGGTATGTCTGTCACAGAAGAATTTTCGCCAGTGTATGACTTACCAAGCACATATATCTCTGTAAAGAGTCCAGACAGCATTTCCTATTTAGGAAGGATGTGTGGTCTAGTTATTAAGGAGACAGATTATGAGACAAGTGCTTGGTTTGTACTCAGCTTTGCAGGCAGCAGTAAGCAAACCCTGCAGTTTCTCTGTAGCTTAGTTTTCCCACCTGTAAAATGAGAGTGACAGCATTCATTTGTTTCACAGCGGTGAGTCTTAATCATTGTTTGTAGAACACCTGTTGGAATGGATGTGAATTCTTTCTTCTGCTGAATCCAGTGCAGGTTTTGCAATGCTCAATCCATTGCAAAAGGATTGAAATGTCATCCTTGAAGCTGTAACAGAAGAAAACTTCTGTCCAGTATTTGGACACTCCCCTCTTTTTTGCTCATAGATGACTCACAACCCTGTTATCACACAAGTTTAGTTTTTGAATTTATACCACAAGAAAAAATTAAAATTATGAATAATATATTAATTTTCTGATTTCTGTTTTCCTTTTTTTTTCTCCATAGGGTTGGCAAAAGGTGGCTTATCTGCCCTGAATTTTTTTAAGACCTAGAGAAAAAATGTCATTTAGAAGCCACAGGAAATTTGTCAGCAACAAAGTATTAAAACTCACACCCCACTGCTGAAGATCCTAAAGTTATTAAGAGCTTTCAGCTTTGACCATCATTCAAGATATGCTATTCCACAAAGAGTAATGAGAAACTTGAAATTAGGGAATTAAATTATCATATTATCTCCTCCTTTGAATTCTTTACAAAAAATTCAGGAGCCAAAGCTGTCAGTCACTTCTTATGCAACTAAGATGGATGGACACAGATCTTACAGTTGATATAGAGAGAAAATCATAGCCATTAAACAGCAGACAAGCATTGAGGAAATATCCAATGACAGAGATTTTATGATTTAAACAATATACAGGGTATTACCTCAATAATTGAGAAATATTTATATTTAAAGTTTTAATAGCCAAAACAGTAAGAACTCCAAAATTAGCATCTTTCCAAGAAGATAGGAAGAACATCCACGTGGTAGGGAAGGGTATTTAAATAATGCACAACAGTTTCTGTTGGCAATAAAGGAACATCGAGAAGAAAAACATGAAAATTATGGGGTTTTTTTTTTCCAAAAAGACAAGAACACTGGGTGTTATAACATTTTTATCTCTCCTTACTTCATTAAATGAAATATCAAGCCCCTTGCTCACCAACAGATCCTGCCTTATAAAAACATAGCAAAGCAAAATTTGTATTTTCTTGATGACTTCTATATGGGTTTTTCTGTTATAGAATTCCTAGCCTTTATATTATAGTGTGAGTGTGAAGGTGACACATGGAAAGACATTTAACATCTTGACCTGAAGGAAATATAGTTTTTCTCTTAATAAACTAGGGAAAAAACCCAACCCCAAACAAATAAGCAACACTGGACTTTTAAACACAGCTATTAATATTAATCAATACTAATATATTTGTAAAATTATGACTAAAATTTAAGAAGTACTTTATGTCTTCCAACCCAAACACATTGGGTTAATTTATCAAAAAACACCTGGTCTAAATCATACATTTATGAATATTACAGAATTTTATATTAATTCTGCAAATACAGGTGTAAATAATTCTCTAGAAAAAAACTGTATTGCTGGGAACAGGCCATGGTACTTATAAATGGTTTATATCTGGGCTCAACTTTTAAAAAAAATTGCTTTAATTATTAAAAAAATCACCATTTTAATCTCAATTTTTTTTTTATCTTAACAAAACTATCAAAACATCTCCCTTTTTCATTTGGAAATTTACACAAGAATGCCCATTACATTCAAAAAACATTTAATAGATCCAAAGAGAAATTCAGCAAGTCAGGCAACATACCTTGTTTTACATCCTGGTGACATTTTCCTACTTGTTACAAACCTGGATGAACAGTTTAAAATATCCTACAAATAATAATAAACTTTGGCAACTCTTCTAGCTGAAAGTCAAATCATGAATAGTCAGAAGCAGTGAGGATTTTGTTAGACAGAGATAGATCTGGGCATCCTATGGAAACATTCAGAATCTATGAGGCAAGACAAACATCAAAGATTTAAATGTCCATTTCACCTTGGCAACAGAAATAGAGCCAAGGTTAATGCAGTCTCAGGAACTGCACAGTTAACAATGACATAAATACGTGGCAGGCACTGATTTTTTTCCTTTTGTGAGGAAAAAGCATAGTTGAAATGAATGCCATTTCTAAACTTCTCTTTATGCAGAATATTCACCTTGTCCTACACTCCTGCCTTTAACATTAACTAAAAATACCCAAACGAAACATTGCCTGTTGAGACCTTTATTGGGCAGTGGAGGGTTATAAAACCAGGATTTCCTCGTAACAATGCAAATATCAAAGTCTATGTTTTTAGTTTTCAGGAGTTCTACATATTTCTGTCAGCTTTAATTCTGAGAAGGCAAGACACAAGTTTAATCTCATGAGTTGTGGAGTGTCTGACCAGCTGTAGACCTGGCTTCTTCCTGGCTTCTTTATTCCTCCCCTACATGGTGCCCTCAGCCTGTCACAAAAGCCCTGCAGTAGAAGCACAGTCCTAAGAAGTGTGTGGTCTCCACTATCTTAAATGTAGCTGCCCAGGGCCTGGCTGCCCAGGACTTCTCTTGAGAAAGTTGTCTTTCTCATGCAACCTGTGGAAAAGAATAAGATAAGGACCTGCTGTTTTCCACAGCTGAAAACTCTGCAGAGGAGACTAAACCATCTTTTCACTTTGAAAGATCCTCTGTTCTATGAATCGA
Source organism: Climacteris rufus (assembly GCA_013398175.1). Taxonomy (NCBI): domain Eukaryota; kingdom Metazoa; phylum Chordata; class Aves; order Passeriformes; family Climacteridae; genus Climacteris; species Climacteris rufus. The sequence continues at coordinate 13,014 of VZRZ01006282.1, read as the reverse complement.
CTGCTAATTGATGTATGGGAAAAAAAGGTTTTCCTTTCGCAGCAGTGAAAGGAAGACTCTTTCCAGAGAAAAGCCATAAATAGCAATATTTCCAACAGAAATAGGGTGCTGTCTTTTCAATAACTTTGTTGCACCTCTCAGGGTGCCCTCCAGAATGATCTTCATGATCCACTGAGGTTGCCTGGATTGCCACAGTATGCAACAAAATTACACGTCACTCACCAGAGTATTTGAATTAAACAGGGATTTCAGAGGAGAAGTTAGGAAGAAGGACCTTTGTCACCTCAGAAACAATATAAACAGATTTTTGCATGTGCTCTCATCATTCCTTGGAGCTTTGCTTAAGGGTCATTCAGCAGAAAATAGCTTGAAAGATTGTGTGGGAACCCCTGTTGACTATTTAAATCAGATTATTCAAATCACACTGGAGCTGATGTTGTGGGTTGGCTGCTGACGTTGTGGGAATACTTCAGGAATTCCTTACTAAATGGGTAGCTGGGTGACAGGTTTATATCTTCACAGTCACAAAAGTGTCATTGCAGCATCACCTAAATAGAATTAAACAAATGTGAGAAGAGTGGTGCTTTTTGTTTTTGGCTTTGTTTGTGTTTTTTTGGGTTTTTTATCAAAGAAACATTGAATACTGTCCTCTAATCAGTGGTGTGTCTTTTCTATGGAGTGCACAGATTTCAGTGTTAATGCCTTCAACTGAGAATGGCCACATCTTGCAAATCCACATGTACAGAAATCAGTGGGCAGGCACGAGGAGCTGGGAGAAGTTGTCCCAGGTGGAAGTCAACTACCCCATGCCAGCTGAAATGTGGAAATTTTGTTTTGTGTGGAACAGCATGGCTGCATGGTTAGCTACAATAACTCACTTGTCAGCAGCATCTGTGCTTCCTTGTTAAGGTGCTGTTGAAAATTTGGAAATGGGAAACTCCAGGATTTTGAGGTGGTGGTGAGCAATCAAAAGCTGAGACAAGAATGATAGGTATCTTATTTGGGAAAAGGCAGGAAAGAAGAACAAAAGATAACTATATGGTTTTCTGCTAGGTGAGGATTTTTTGGCAAAGGTTCAAAAGATCTGAGTCCCCCGGGAACATACAAAAATCAGGTTGTCTCTCGCCCAGTGAATACTGAATCCACCTCAATAAAAAATTCTAGAAGAGAACTCTGGCATATCAAATAAAAGAGCTTTTATGGTATAAGAACACCAGCAGGATGGGAGATCAAGGCCATGTGTCATCTAGATTTACATACCCTACTAAAAATATTATACTGCTGTGAGGAGAAAAGAAAACTGTGTTGCCATTATCAGGTATGATTTATATGCAGCAGAAGTTACAAGAAAGTCTGACATTAATTCTGTGACAAAGCTCTTTTGTAGGATATGTAAGTAGCTCTAGACATCGTGGGAGGACCCAATGGATGAATAATGGTATAATCATTGTGGATATGAAAAGGAAAATATAGTGACCTGAAAGGTCAGTAAACAGAGAACAGAGAATAAGAAAGTCCTAAACAATTTGTCCTTGATGAGAAGGTGACCATTCTTGTTCCTTGTGGGTCAGAGTCCAGCATCACGAGTTTCTGCCTGTAGTCAGAAGATGTTTTAGGCAGAGTAGGGAATCACCATAGAAGGAGGTGCCTTAAGGGCACCAAAATGACCTCTTGATGGGAAGTCTGTGCTCTGCTACTTGTGCACCTGATCCTGTCCTGCACTTGCCAACATCTCCTCCCTCTATGGGGCTGCATTTTGCAGGTTGAGTGACCCTAATTCTTTTATCCCACATCTGGATTTCAGACTGCTGGGCTGCTGGAGGATGTGAAGAGGAGACCCCACCTTTCTGTGAACAACCCCACACTCACATCACCCATGTCCCTGACTCTGAACTTTTCCTCTGTTTCAAAGACTCATGGCATGGCAGTTGGGGTGTGATACTCCAAGGGAAAAATTTAATCTGAAGTGGACTTCTTCTGATGGATAACCTACACTTAACTTCTTGGAGAATGGGAGTACAGGAAGAGGAAACACTGGTGGAAAGTGATGCAGCAATGGATGAAATCAGGAGGAGAGACAGCAAAGACAGAGTGCTGATATTGGTAGTGAGACATATACCTGTGGCTAGGGAAGTTTATATATTATATTGTGGAGGATGGAGACTCATTTAAGCCAAAGGAAAAGGTTGATTTAAGTATAATGAAGCACAGGGAAGTCACAGAGAAAAAGATACCCACTGACCTGATACAAGATGAGAGTTCCATGTACCAGTGAGTTAAGGTCCTGAAGGAACCTTCGGAAGGTAACCAAGTGCTAGAATGAAGCTGATGTATCTGTTGAAGAAATTAAATCAGCTGGATGCGACAGCTCATAGGAAACTGGCCATAGTGTTCAAAATATCCTCTGATGGACCTATTTGTCGGTGTTACCCTAAGTACACATCCAAATTAAATGCTTGAAAGGGCCCTCAGTCTTGAATCCACACTGTGACGAAACACAGAAGTCCTTGTCCTTGGTACCTGTCAAACACAAACCAAAGCCCTTCTCTACCACTGTGGAGGTGACCCACTGAGGCTTTGCTGTACCACACCTTGCTTGGCCTCTGGCCCTCACTGGGCTGAATCAGCTTGGCCCTTCTCAGCACGGGTGCACTCATATTTATGAATATGAGAGAGTTTAAATGGGTTTTAATGCTCTTGGAGTGGCCTGCACTCCAAAACCACACGTTCTCTCTGGTTCTTTAGCTATGATCCATCAGGATTATTATAACATGGATTGATTTATTGTAATAGTCACAAGAAAACACATATCAGACCAGAATTTAAACAGAATATTTACTACACAGGATAAACAAAATACTACTAGTAGATAAATATATAGTGCATAATAAAAAGGTACCTATAGAAAAGAAATAGTAAGGTTAGAAATGAATGTAATTTACCATTTCTTTTTCTCTTGACTTCTAGAAGAGAAGCAGGCAAAAGTACCTATGCCTCAGTCCTTTTGGAGAGAAGCGTTTGTACACTCTAAAGAGTATACAAACAACGGTCTGATTTTTGGAGTTTACAGTGCTCTTTTATGTCATAAAATCCTTGTGTCTGTCAGTCACTTATCTTGTATATTCTGCCTTCCCAGCAAATAGCTTAGGCTGGCGCCAAGAACTTTAGGGGGAGATGGTCCCCTAATCTTTGCATCAGCAGATAAGATTTGGCAGAGAGAGAGAGGGGTGGAAACCATCCTGCCACAGGGTGGGAGGTGGGCTGCCAAGAAGCAAAATGGATCCATGGCACTTGTGCAGGGAGTCCACTGTCTCAGAGCCCCCTGCTCCTCCAAGAGAACAGCAACAGTCAGTTTCCTACCCACAACAACAAGTCAGCCTGTGCTGGAGCAGAGACATTGGGCTGAGGAATGGTGGGTGATTAACACATTGTAGTTAGACAAGGTAGTCCAACAGCCAATTTGTAGGTTGGAAAGCCAAAGCACACAAAGCCAGAAGGGTCATCCATGTGACCTGTAGCTAATGCATTATCTATGGTTCATAATAACATTGGTTTTAACCAAGAGACTGATCAAATGTCAACGTGTCTTGATTGCAGGGAGGGTTAGGTGAGGAAAAACTACATCTGGTAACAAGGAAATGCTGTAATCCACCTGGTTGTCACTAGAGATGAGGGCTGGTTTTGAGCTGTGGATGATTCTTGCTACAATTGCATTGTGCAAGTGTTGAGTTTCAATTCTGCTGCTGGCCTCTGATAATTAAGTAATTTGAATAAACACGTTTTCCATTTCAAAGGAAAGCCAAGCTTCTTCTCATCTTTTTCTACAACATGCAGCGTTTTTCTATTAATTCCTCCACTTCATAACAGATTGTTTTATCATTATGTAGGTAATGCAAATATAAAACAATTTAGGGATGTAGTTGTGTATTTCACATTAGTTTGGTCTTATTTTCATAGAATCATGATGAAAAGATACAGAATAGAATATTCTATATTTTCACAAAAAATGTCTATTTTATGTATTTTATTTCTTTTTGCATTTGCTGCAAAAGATCCTTTTCCTTTGTGGAATATCCAATTTCCTTTGAAGGTCTTTTGAAGGTTCAGCTAGCAACAACTTTCTGTGGAGTTATTAAAGTATATGCTTGACAAGAATTGTGAATAATTTGTAAATATTTTTCTCCTTTTATAGGCTGTTTACAGGTTTAATGCTGGACTGTTTTATGTATACATATATGTATATGTATTTTTTATATGTTGTTTGAAATTTGTCAGCTCCAAAATAATTTTCACGGTTTTTAAAAGCTATTGGGTGCAATAAAATAGTGAAATTCTTGTGATGCATGTCAAAGTTTTCCAGAAAATTTAAGCCAAACTGCTACACAAAACTGGTCATAAATATATTATAAGCTCCCACAGTATTTGAAATTATGTACAGTATTATTTCTGTTGCAGACTTGAGAACATAATAAATGATACCTACATTGCCACAATATATATCAGCATTTAGCATTGCTGCCTATTCTCCAACCTCAGCCATGTTTCTCAGCACCCTCCGTGGGTTTGTGGTCAAAGAAACTTATCCAAAAATCCTCAAATAATAGAGATGTCACCACTGATATTTTGAAGAATTATCATAAATTCTCCTCACTGCCAGAATGACATGCACTTTGTGCTAACTTTGTGGATCTATGGAGACCTCATAGATTTCTGTTGATGAAAGGGAACACCATCTTTGCATTAGCCAGAGGTGCTATTGCCTGTAGAGGAGCAGCACCACTGAACAACTTCACTGTCCGTACCATAACTGCATGAAACTCTGTTTTCTCATCCACAGAAAATGAGTCAGGGCTACTTGAACTCTCCCCCATCACTCCCAACATCTTCTGAATATAGAAATGTGCCTTTGAGTTTGCACACAAAGCATAGCTACTGTCTGGGAGGTTAGGAAATCAGCGATGAGATCGGCTGGATGTTTTTCTGTCCTGCCAGTTGCAACTGTCATCATTCCAACAAGGTAGCACTGAATGTTGGGGATCTGAACATCTAATCATAACACAAGGCAATTTCAGGCCTGCTGAGGACTGCTGCAATTGGTTGCTCATTCCCTCTGAAGAAAAAGGATGGAAGTACATGTTGTGCAGCAGCAGCTCTGGAATAAATGTAATATCATATCCCATCATCTTTGAAGAAAAAACACATATTTTTTGTGATAATGGCGCAATATTTATTCTGCTATTATTTTCCTGTAACTCCTCACCTAACCAATTTTTTTCCATTCTGAGTTGTTGACATTGAGCTGACCTTGATGACGGCTTTATTATCTGCACAGCATTTTTCAGCATGATCATATGCAATGAATAATGTTTCTTCTAACACTAAGAGCTGAAGAAGTGACTCTATGCCATAAAGCCATGAAATGGATTTGTGTTTTGATAGAAGGAGTTAGTAAATGACCAGCATTTTATAAACCTATATTTCTGCAACAAAAATGTTGAATTCGTTCAGAAATAATTTAAATACTTCTGTGACATCCCAAGCACTCAAACATTCTCCACTGCAAGACTTTCCTGCAAATTCTTGCTTTTACAGTAAATCCCTTTCATCTTGTCTTTATCACATGTAACATCCCCCCTCCCTTAACTCCAATATGTGTGGGGGTGGTAAATAAGATTTGTCTTTTTTAATAATCAGTCTAACATCAAAGTACTCTTTTTTGCTGTCAGCTACTCAAAGGCAAAATAACCTGTTGCATAGCTAACTTGTTTTCAGTATCTGAATGGGCTTTTTTTTCCTGGAAAAATAGTTGAATTTCATAACGCAAAGCACTCTGGAAGGCAGCGAAGTAAATAATATGCATCTTTTAGCAGCATATACTTTGAGTAAGCACTTTCATTAATGAATCCCTAGACTGTTAGTTGTGGCCTCTTTTGGATATTCCTCCCTTCCAGTGAATGATTCACCTAAAGTCAAACCAGGCTTATATGACAATAAACAATATACATATTTTCACCTGTTCACTATGTATATATTTTCATACCATGACTGAAGTAGGTTGAATTAAAGGGATCTCTCTTCATTTCACAGCTGTGATGCAGTTGTTCTGTGTACCTCATCTGGAATATTGAGGTTTGTCAACACAGAGAATTTAGTGCACAAGCTGTAGTGTGAACTTACAGATCCATAGCTGTTCTTTGCTGATTCAGTGTGCGGACCATAAGTGCACATCAAGTGCAGGGAAGCATTATCCTGACTCTATGGGAGCAATATACCTTATAAAACATCGTTATTAGGGTATCTTGTAAAAGATCTTGAAAATGTCAGTGCTCAGAGCGTCCTATTGGCTATTATCCCTGACAGGAGTAGAAGTTTGAAGGACCAAATTTGCTAAGGTCAATTTGTTCGTTGTAATTAAGACTATAATTACATTTTTGATGAGCTGTGGAGCTGCAATAGTCTTAATGAAGACAAGTAGATGTGCAAAAGACTTTATCCTTTATACTTGACCATTCTTGGTAAGTGTTAAATACTCAATTTCCTTGGCTGTTAAAGACATGAGATTCTCAAGTATAGTGTACAGAAATATTTTAACAATCGAATTCCTTACTGTTCTGTAATTATTACTTATTACAATATTAATGTTCCTAAGGTTCAGCAACATCTTAGAACATCATTGCTTCAGCATTAGGTGGATCTGTCTCTCACTTGATGGTAGGGAAAGAGACATAATTCTTACTGCAAGCTAATATATATTGCGTACATCCTTAGGTAATGATCCATGTGGCAACTTGTTGTAGAGTTCTTAATATGCTGTAAGCGGCATTTTAATTTACTCTGTGGTAATAAGAAAAAGTGTTAGGTAGGCAAGTCTCACATAACATCTGGAACAGAAAATCCTGAGTGTAAGGTTATATGCATCCTGTATGAAGACTGCAAGGGAGTTTAGCACAGCCTTTAGCAGAAGGTTTACAATAAAAATATAATACAGCTGATCATAGGATTTCTAAAACTTGCTTTTCTTCCATATCTTTAGGAAGACATAGAGTAGAATCTTGTTATTTAATATTTTTGGCTTTTATTGCTTATGGTTACATTGAGACAAGATATGGAGTTTCTGTGTGGAGCACTTACATTGCCTAAGGAATGGGAAGCTGTGGATAGAAGTGCCATCAGCTGACAGTGGAGCACAGGCACAGCTGGTGTGCCTTCTGCACCTGAGTCTTCATAACAAAAGTCACCTTTTATACTCATCTAAAACTTTTCCAAACCTGAATCATATGATGTTTCCATACTCACTTTCTGACCCTAATAATGGTCTTCCAGAATGAGAAAGAGGTTTCAGAGACATAAGCTTATGATTTATGTGCCATTTCCCTGTGTTTCTTCCTCGGACCAGTCTTACAAGGTCAGACGCTCGTGTAATGTTTTTATTAGTTAGACAGATGTACTTACAGGTAGGAATAAATAGCCTTTTGATGGCTGGTTTGACTTCTTTTATTTATTACTGCAAAATTATGTTGGAGAAGAACTCATGAAAAAATGAAACAGGTGTTTACTGGAATGTTATTTATTTATCTTCTAATAATTCTTGTAAATAAATATTTTAGTATTTTTGATTATTTGCTTGCCTGGCAGAGTAAGCTTCCATAACTCTATCAGGTATATGTGGCTATGTACAAATATTTCTTGGACTTGGACTGCTGCCCAAGCACAAGACCCTCATAGTTGAGATGAGGGTGGGTAAGTAAGGCTGAAGTGAGAGTGAGCAGTGGATCTCATGTAAGTGATCTTGGCCGTTTCATAACGAGTGCTAGCAGTGCTTTAACCAAGATGATGCACTCCTATCACCTCCACACCTCCCGTTTGCAGGATGTGGAACAAGTAGCTACCAGTAAATCAGTGCCTGTTCTGGATGCACCTCCCCTGGGTAGGGACAGTCAAATTCAGACTCTGTGGGAAAAGCAGATCTAAGTGTCTAAGTATCAAGTATCTAAGTATCAAGGTATTTTCTCTTCACAAGAGCTTTCAGTCTTCCTCCTACATGTGAAAATGCTTCTGTGCAGCTCTGTGCCAGAGCTTTCTTCTGGTCTTCTTGTACTGCACATCAAGGCTTACCAGTACATCTGCTCTGTTCTGCTATGCCCTAGCAACTTGTGTAATAAGCTGTTATATGACTCAGGATGACACCACCAGCTGTGGCTTATTCTCACAAACTGTTTTGAAATTATGTATTCATGTTATTAAATTCGGTGGATTTTGTGTCACTTATTGTACTGTTTATGTGTGGAGTATTTTTAAAGCATATCCACCTCTGTCCTGTTAATTGCTGCATTTATTTTTATTTAATTCTGAAATTTAAGAAGAAAATTCTGCACACAGAGAGATTTTAATAAGCTTAAAAATTTATGATGGGTTTTTTTATGTTACTATAAACCCTAGTCACAGTTAGTTCTAAATGTAGATCTCTTCTTAAATTTTCTTATCTCTCTTTTCCTGTTCCCATTTTTCTTGCAGTAGCATTAATCTTTTGACATGGGCATCATTAGTTTGCAGGACCTGTAAGAATATTTCCTTTATGTCTGTGTACCACGCCACACTAATTCATCCATTGGTCTGATTGTTAATATGTTAGTATGAAAAATGTTTGCTAAGAAACATCTGCATTATTAAAGATTATGAATAAACTGAAATGAGGGCAATTTATCTGATGAAGAATAGCAGTACACTTTGTGAAACAGCCTTCCATTTGAATGATAACCTACAAAAGGGGCAGCGTTTCTCCACTGGAGTGAGAGCTCCCTTGGAAACTTGTCCAGAGTGCTGTTGGAAAAGTGGGGTTTTCTGGGTCCAATTCACACAACCTTATTTAAAAATCTTTCTCAGACTAAGTTTCAGACAGAAAATCTTCAGATGTAGCACCTCATCCTGCTACTTGCCTGCCATTTCAAGAGCAAGCAGGTAACCTGGGCAGCTGTGTTGATGGAAATTTGGGATCAAGGGACCCTGGGAAAGTCTATATGCTGCAATAACTCAATGGTACAAGCTCTGGGGCAACACTCCACCATCACATCTCTCATATTTCCAGTGCTTGAAAAAGCTCAAATTCATCTACATCATCCTGTGTGATGGAAAGACACACTGAGAAGATTATTTTTAATGTGATCAGAAACATTTCATTTAAAGATGTCCATATCAACAGAGGCCACATGTGTCTGTGTGGCAGCTGGACAAGCTGGATTCTGTGAGAGCTGTGTACAGAATGAACTGTGGAAGGTCCTGGCCTGGCATAACCAAGTACTTGATTAAAGTCTTCATTTGCACATCGCTCCTTTCTCATGGACAAAGCAGTCTGTATCATAGAGTAAGAAGGGGTAATTTTATCCTTTTACTGAAGACCAACTGAGTACTTAAAAAAAATAATTAGGTAGGCAGACACGTAAATGGATGTGGAACTTTGCCAGATGTGACTTCTGATATATCTTTACAAAATAATCTTCAGGCTTAGTCAGACCAATTACCAAGTGAACGTTTCAGTGAACATGGCATGATTATACTTCCCATTTGTTTTCCCTATTATCTTATATCCTTCCCATGGGAGTCAACCTTGTTATGACCCACCATTAACACCAGGTAGATGCAAGATAATTAAAACTTAGGGGTAATTGATGTTTGCAGGAGTATGCATTGTGTTCTGTAAATAGAGTACAGGATACATGCCTGTGATTTCTTTATATCCATACTGCGTATGCATTATATGTCTAAAACACAAAGGTGTAGCATAGGATTAAAAGATTTATTGTATCACCTTATGTTCACCCTCTCCCAACCCTGGTGTATTTATAATTGTCTGCTATGCCACACAATAACCTGCTTTACTCATGACATACCGTTAATCAATTAAATGCAAATTAGACTGGCCTATAGGTTTTTCCCCTTTTTTTTTTTTTTTTAATTTTCCCCTGGCTCCCTTTCTGTATTTCAATCTCTGGAACATTCTACGTGTGTTTAATATGAATTATTGCTGCTGTTGGAAACTCTGCAGTAACTGCAGTCATTGATTCTTCATCTTTGCTGTCTTAAAACTCTATATCAAAAATGGTCTATTACTCCTGTGGCCAAAATTTCTAGTGGAAGAATTTAACTGATATCAGTGGAATTTTGCCAGCATATAATTTCTTCTTAATATCCGATCAGCATCAAGGATCCTTACAAAATCAAAGTTAACACAGAGCAGTCTTTTTTCTATCTGATCTGTATTACTATGCACATGGAGTTACTTTGCAACCGTATAATTGAATATCCATGATGGTCAGAAGAGGTTGACATGTTGCTTGCAAACAGTTCTTATTTCTAATATAAGAATCACAAAGCAACACAAAAATATCTTTTGCTGGTTGTCTCAGTTATTGTTGATACCATGGCACATAGCTATAAATTTGCGTGACTGTAAAAAGGTTATGTCCCATGCCAAGGTTTCAAATGTCACACTCAAAGGTTTTGAATTTGGTTGGGTTCTCAGCAGAAAATAATTTTACAAAGTAAAGAACTTTGTTGAATTAGTATATTAGACCTAGATTATGTGTTTTTTCCATCTTAGACAGTGAAATTCACTCAGTGAATTCTGATTCCCTTTTCATTGTTAAAAAACAAATATACTCATGGCATTAAAAGCTAGAATAATTTATTTAAAATTTGTGAAAAAAACTGATTTTTTTTTCTGGGAAAAACCTTACAGATTTTATTGCAAAATTGCTCCAGTTATGTATTTAATAACTATTCACATGTAGTTGCTGTATCCCTTGCAATACCTTTTAAACAATTTTTAGATTAGGGTTATCTGACTGGGCACCACCTATTCACATGGTATTTTTTCAGCCATGTAGTGGGAGCTTTTGAAAACAGGTAATCTTGATAATATTATGACAAGTATTTGTCCAGGCCCTGAAGAACAACTGATGCAATGAGACAAAGGTTATTGGGCATTGTAAAAGTGATGAATGGAAATTTTTGATGCATTTTCAAATTATTTAACCACTTCTGGTTTAGGCCTGTTGAACACTGTATGGAAATTATGGAAGAACTAACTGTATAATAAGAAAGTGCCTCTCCTTTCTTGCCTATGCCTTCGAAAGAGTTCACAGCTATCCATTGAAGCATTCCAGTTGTGGGAGTTCTCTCTCCATATTTCCGTGGTTGTAACTATGTCATAGCTTTCCTGCTGCACCACGGCTTTCAGCTCCTCCTGTTTGTTGCTCATGCTGAGTAAATTGGTGTAGATGCAGGTGCCCAGTTTTTATATGTGAATCAGATCCTGAATGCTGAAACAGATGAGAGGTGAGGAAGGCATAACCCCTCCACACAGTCTGTCAGCTGTACTATTAGCTTGTCATGTCCAATCTCTTAGAGAAACTGGAGGCAAGGTGGTGAGGACATTTCATAATATGAAATATTTCTTGTGAAATGTAAATGAATTATATCCTTACCTATCCATGTAAAGATCTGTAACATCCTTGAATATGCTTTAACTGGGAAGAAGTTTTATCAGCTAGATGGACAGCTCTGTAAGAAAGGGATTGTTTCATTTAAGCTATCCTGATTGGTATTTAGTTTGAAGGAACACCAGGACCTTAACAGTCTCACTGTGCTTTTAGTATCCAAAGAAATGATAGAGAAAAGAAATAGTACTAAAATTGCATGTGATCTCACCCCACAAACTAAATTTTTATTGGCTAAAATAAACAAGAGGAAAGTTTTTTTTTTAAAATAGGACAAACAGATTGTATAGTAGAAAGAAAGTAGAGAAAAAAATATGTTCAGAAAGCACCTCAGTGATATTAGCTTCCCAGGGTGAAAGTAGGAGAAAATGAGTATTATTTTCCACCCTAGGACATGTCCCTTATAGGACTGAGATACTAAAGGCACCATTTAGGAATCTTTTTCTTAGATACAGTTTAATTTTACAATGTACTAAATTTAACTGCTGAGACTTTCAGTTGGGTTTGTAACCTTTTCATCAAGACTTTCCCTTTTGCTTTGCAAGAGTAAACATCTTATTTATTTTATCATGCTCGTCTCCTTTCTCAAGTGAGTCCAGAATAATTTAACTAATTTAACCCTGTTTTTACTTCCAATAAGAGACTGACTACAAAGTGAAATACACAGGGCAGTCTTTTTCATAGCCTGCAATAAGTATGGAAAACATAGGATCTGTTTTTCATAAAGCTGTGAGAGTCAGCTCAGATCCAGCAAAATTCTGGGAGAAATTCTCTTTTGTGAGTTCAATCCAGGGAGCAGGCTTGTCTGTGCAAGATGATCCTTGGCTTCAAGTAGCTCCCAGCTATCACAGGTAGCACTGGCTTTTGGCTTTGCACCTTTCCAACTGAGGGCTGAATCGGTGGTACAGCAAGATGCAGTTTGCTGCTGCACACCAGCTTCAGCTTTCACAGCCCACAGAGCAGGTGGTCCAAGAGCTAATGGAGCTGGGGAGTCTTGAAGTGCCTGAACAGAGCCATATGCTGTTGAACAGTTGGACTCAGATTCATTTCATCAGGAGGATGAAAGAAGAGACATACTTTCTGTCCTTGAGGGGCTCTCCAAACTGATAGAGCTCTGTGATGGTGTGCAGGGCTGAGGCAACAGCAGCCAAAACTCAGTGTTGGTGGAACAGGGCTCAGCACTCCACCCCCTAGAACTCCTGCTCCGGTTAGGGTGACACCTCATGTTCACCCCATGATCCCTTTCAGTTACTGTTTGCATGTTTGCTACTATTGGTTAGTATGACCATTACCTAATGTTCTGTATTTGGAGTTATTCTGGAAAGTTCACATCTCTTCGGGTTCTTATTGGTTCTATTGTAATCCCTGTACCCCCGTTGGCTGTTTTTACCCACTTCCTTTCCCTTTAAAATATCCCGCTGTACCCCGTGCCCCCTGCCTTTGTCCCTGGATCCCCCCTGGATTTGCTCTGCTTCACTGCATCCCCACGCTGCTGCTCCTGAACCCGCGGGCCCTTCCC
>VZRZ01006280.1:104119-129780 GCA_013398175.1 Climacteris rufus | reverse complement strand
CGGAGCCTCCCGCGCCTGCGGCCAAACTTCTGGCCTCGCCGCCGCTGCGCGCCGGGAACTTGGGGCGTTCGCTGGAATTCTGGATTATGTTCCTGCTGAGCCGGTCTGCGGGGAGCTGAGCCAGGGGAGGAAGCATGCGGGGCTATTTAATGGTCTTCTGCCTTATTTGCTGCACCGCGGACGGGCAAATAGTGTATTCCATCGCCGAGGAAACAGAGCGTGGAGCGTCTGTTGGGAACATAGCAAAGGATTTAGGAATAGATGCAGCTACACTTTCAGCTCGGAAATTTCGCATGATCACCGGTTCAAGTAAGCAATATTTTAATATAAATGCCAGCACGGGGGCTTTGTCTGTTAACGAGCCCATAGACAGAGAACAGCTTTGTGAATTAAAGTCTGTCTGTCTTCTGAATTATGAACTCGTGTTAGAAAACCCTCTAGAGCTTTATAGGATGGAATTTAAAGTCTTGGATATAAATGACAACTCCCCCAGCTTTCCCTTAAGTGAATATCATATAAACATGCCTGAGTTCCTGTCACCTGGGGCACGGTTTACACTCCCCAACGCCCAAGATCTGGATGAAGGTGCTAACAGTGTCCAGAATTATACTCTGAGCCCTGATGAACATTTCAGTTTGGAAATGCAGATACGCGGGGACGGGAGTAAATACCCTGAACTGGTGCTGAAGAAAGCCTTAGACAGGGAGCAGCAAGCCACTCACAGACTTGTGCTTACAGCCAAAGATGGTGGGAATCCTCCAAAGTCTGGTGACATCCCGGTCATTGTGACTGTGCTGGATACCAATGACAATGCACCAGAATTTGAGCACTCAGTCTACAGGGCGAGTATCTTGGAAAACTCCCCCAGTGGCACTTTGGTAGCCCAAGTGCACGCCACGGACTTGGATGAAGGTCCAAATGGAGAGATCAGGTATTCCTTTAGCAATACAACTTCTGCTGACTTACAGCGAATGTTCTCAATTCACCCACACACTGGGGAGGTGACAGTCAATGGCGTTTTAGCTGTTCAGAGACCCCTTCTTGAGATGCTTATTGAGGCAAGGGATAATGGGGCATTTGGCATGTCCAGCACAGCTAAGCTGCTGGTGGAAATCACTGATGTGAACAATCACGGCCCAGAGATTACAATTACATCCCTTTCCAGTCCCATTCCTGAGGATGCTGTTCCTGGCACGGTGATAGCTCTGCTGAGCATTTTGGATAAGGACCCTGGAGAGAATGGGAAAGTAACCTGCCAGATCCCTGAAAACCTCCCCTTCCAGTTAAAGCCTTCCCTTCAAAACTACTACAGCCTTGTCACCAGTGAGCTTCTGGACCGAGAGCTGATCAGTGAGTACAACATCACCATTACTGCCACGGATTTGGGCTCTCCACCCATCACCACTCAGAAGACTGTTTGGGTGCAGATTTCTGACGTGAATGACAACCCCCCAGTCTTCAGTGCTGATGCATTTGATGTGTTTGTGGAGGAGAACAATCCACTTGGTGCTTTTCTCTACCAGGTCTCGGCATCTGACCCTGATATAGGGGAGAACGGACGGGTCTCTTATGTGCTCAGGAATTCCACGGTTGCAGGCAGTGCCCTGACCAGCTTTTTGTCCATGAACTTGGCCAATGGGAGCATCTATGCAAAACGTGCCTTTGATTTTGAGCAGCTTAGGAGCTTCTACTTCCAAGTGGAAGCCAAAGACAATGGGTCACCAGCCTTGAGTGCTGCCATAACAGTGAATGTTTACATCTCAGACCAGAATGACAATGCCCCGGCCATCCTGTACCCCACCAGCCAGAACGGCTCCGTAGCTGTGGAAGTGGTGCCCCGCCTGGCTGATGAGGACTACCTGGTGACCAAAGTGGTGGCAGATGACGAGGACAATGCCCAGAACGCCTGGCTCTCCTACCACCTCGTGCAGTCCTCCGACTCCAGCCTGTTCCAGCTGTCGCCGCACACCGGCGAGCTGCGCACCACGCGCTCCCTGCACTCCACGGACTTCCTCAAGCACAAGGTGGTCGTGGTGGTGCGGGACCACGGGGAGCCCCCTCTCTCCTCCACCGTGACCGTGGGGATCCTGCTGGCTGACACCCTGCCCCAGGCACTGCCGGACTTTGATGACAGCGGGGAACCAACCCCGCTGCTCAACGCTACAAACATCTACCTGATCATTTCCCTCGCCTGTCTGTCGTTCATCTTTGCGGCTTTCATCTTCTTCCTGGCCGTGGTGCGGCTGTGCCGGTGCAGGACATGCTGCTGCAGTGGCTGCTGCTGCCCAGCTGATGACTACAAAAAGTATTGCTACAGTGTGCACATGCTTCCCAGCTCCCACCTCCCGCCCGACATGCTGGAGGTCACTGGTGTGGGCAAACTGACTCACACCTACTTGTACAGGGCATCTGTAGGTCTTGGGCCTGGTAACAGCAGCATCCCCAATGGTGATGCTGGGAATGTTCCTAGTGGTTCAAGGTTACAAGTGCCAGGACCCTGCATCCAAGTGCAGCAGGTCCAAAGTGACCGCTTGAGTGCTGTCCTCGTGGTAAGTATTTCTTTCTTTCATTTTCTTTCTCCCTGGCACATGGTCTTGTGTCTGTATTAGGTTGCTTAGGGCGGAACATACTGAGGGCATTTGGAGGAAAACAGGTGTCAATTTATGGCACCTGGAGGAAATCTCAGTTTCTTTTATATATTTCATAAAGGCAAGAATCTCTTTGGCTGAAATATTGACATGGCATGACAAAACAGATTTTCGCCCTCCCCTGCGAACATTAAGGACCTTCAGACACAACTGAAGGTAAAGAAGATGTGAGTGAAAACTAAATACCTTGCAAGCCAAGCCATTGTCTCCAGAAAGCTACACAGGGGCATGGTAAGAGCCCATGCAAGTTTTAAATCCATGGATAGTTCTAAGCTACACTGTGTAGAGTCTGTAATTTTTTTTTTTTCAAATATTTTTTCTTTATACCCCACTCTCTCATTCCTGAGATTTTTTCATTGACGGGGAGTAGTTTGTTGAGCCAAGATGCTGGTTTGCAATGCCCAAGGTAAGTCTGTGGTGGAACAGCAGTAATTCAATACCCAGCACCTCTTTAGGAAATGTGATTTGTAGTGCTCCTCTTGCTTTCCAAGCAATCCATAGATTTTGCAAATCTAAAATAAATTTCTTCTCTTCTCTAACCAAGCTGGTTTCTTCTCAGTAGTGTGATGGGTGCCTTTGCAGGACAAAACATCTTACTGTGATCACAGTGTAGGGCTACAAGGTGGGATGTGTCTGCAGGTCTCGTCTGCTCTGTGTTGCTGTTACTTGTCCAAGATTCAGTTTTTCTATATGTATTTTTAATAGGTCCTGTGAGTCATCTTTTTATTTTTATGACGTTTTGCCTGCAGACTGTCAAATTCCTTAGTGTGCTTAACAGTAACCAACACCCCCCAAGAATAAAAATTTAAAATTTGGGGTTAGGGTTTAATTCTGTCCAGGCCAGTACTCTGTGTCTAGTAAGAGCTACTCCAGATGTTTGTAAGGAAACTGGAAGAACCTAGGTTAGACAGGCATGGTATAATCTGCTTCCTGCTGGTTTTTTGGTTTTTTTTAGTATTGTTTACAATCATTAGAAGCTGTCCTAAATCTGTAGCCATTATGTTTATTTTCACCTCTGAAATCTTTATTGTACCTTTAAATATTGTAAATGCCCAGCCTCTTTTTTACCTTGATGTGAGGGTAGCTTCAATAACTTCTTTGGATGATCAAATATACATTCAACTATATAACCCTTTGGTTTATAACTCTTGAATTTCCAAGCAGTGAATTTTTGTAAGTTTTCCCTTTGAGAAAAGTTGTAAATTAGCTCTTCACTATGAATTAGTTCCTCAAGCCTTCCCTTATTTATCTGTTGACCAGATTTGATTTAAACATGATGGTTTTCCTAGTATTTAATCAAAGTCATGATCAGTTTTTAATCCTGTTCTGTGTAGCAGCAGAGTCTTGCACATGTTGTGGGTTTCTCACTATTCAAAGAGGGTTGTGTGGAATATCTGGATCTTGAAAGAGCAGAAGATTTGGTGTCTTTCTGTAAGGAACTGTAGAGTCTAGGAAAGTAGCAGTTGGTAATGTCTAAAGAAGAATCTGTACCTAATGAACTGGTGTACTTTGGGAATATCACTGACTATTTTGAGTATCTGAAAAAAGAAAAACTGAGTTAGAACCTTTGTAATGGGGAGTTCAAAAACTTTTTGGCAGTGTCTTAGCACAGAAGGTGTCTGCAAGAACCCTGACATTGGCTGGGGAGTGTAACCCTGGCTGGAGAGTAGTTCAGAATTGCAAAACTTTTATAACAATAATGACATATATATATATATATATATATAACATATATAACAACAAATCAACCAAACAAACTGTCAACAACTAATTTCTCTGTTCCAGTTGAGCAAGATCTGGAAACGCAGATTACCAACACATTAAAGAACCAAATAATAAAAACAGAAAAGTATCCCTAGTCTTCCAAATGAGAACAACTAAAATGTGTCTCATTACATCTTGCTGTATTTCAGTAATTCAGGTGAATTTTTAAACTTATAACATGAGACAACTTTTGAGGAGCTTCTGATAGTGAGCAAAGAAAATCCCAGATGTCATCTTTGGCAATTTTATTTCCTTGGCTCCCAATACTCAGAGATGGGCAACCACAGATGTGGCCTCTGAGAGAAATCTGAAAGCTTTGTTTTAATTAAGCTGAGTAGAGGAGCAGAGGCAAAGACTGTGAAAATCCATCTACTCTTAAAACCAAAATCGTGCCGGTTGTTATTAATTTGGTGCTGATCATTCCAGTGACATTTGAGCTAGAGGATTAACTACATGTAAATATTTACCAATAGAAATTTCAGTTAACAATATTAAGTTTAATTATATGTGTTGACTAAATGTCTGTGCTTTCAAGCTGATTCATTTGGAGTTAAAAATACAAACCTGCATGACCCTTTGAGCTTTTGAGGAAGGGATAATTGTATTGCTCCCTGAGAATGTAAATGTATATAAATGTATAAAAATGTATATAAATGTAACAAAAAGAAAGCAACAACTATTTCAAAGGCACTGGGAGCAACTTTCTAGTTATAATTCAAAGCACTGAGAAGTATTTAAAAATTACAGTTATATCAGAACTTATAGATATATATATATAAATGATTTTTATTTTCTTTGGGTTTTTTGAATGGAGGAAGTGATTACAGTTTTCAGTACATGTAGGATAGGAAAAGGTCTGCATATATCAAAAGTTAATGGAATTTCCATTAAAAATGAAATGAGAAATTAGATGTATTTTCAAAATTTAGGTTAACTTCTTTATTCTTTTTCTGCTTTTGCTGGTGAATTAAACAGTGGATCTGAATGATTTTTACATATGCAGACGCATGAGACCCATTTGTGCTTTTATCTTCTCTATTGGGGTTAGAGCTATAAATAGCTCTATGTATGGCCATAAGAGCAGCAGAGTAAACTGTAATTGTATCTTTTTCAGTATTTTGTTGTGTCTTTCTGCAACATGGCATAAATGGCAGATAAGTGGGAAGCACTGGATGCTTCTGTGCTGTGTGAGAGACAAAGGCACGAGTGGTTATTAAAGTAAGCAGTGGCTCAGTGCCTTATTTCTGGGCTTGTGATGCAGCCATGGATTGCTGCAGTCCTTTTGTTTGCTTGTGTTGGCCATTGTGCTACACCAAAGGCCTGTAAGATATTTCTACATTCAGAGCGTGGTGACCTCTCTGTGACTTGATATTCAATATTTAGGTTACATCCAAAAATAGATGCAAGCCTTGCAATGGAGAATGTTTCTCACTAAACTGTAATGGGAGTGGAATAATTTTGCACAACATGGCATGTATTTCCTGTGACAAAAATGGATACACTTGCATTGAGACAGGCTGGAAATCGAGGCTGAATTGCTTCAGGCTAAGCATCAGTGGCTTCCTCACACAAGTGAAGAGCAGATGTGTGTGCAAGCCCTCCCCATGTCTCATTCTGATGGGAACAGGCCCCCATAACACAGCCCAATGTAAGACTTCTTCCTGTTAGTGCTGATAACAACCTGCCCAGAACCAGCAGTCTTATGTCCACATTGTAAGAATTCAGTTTATAGGAAGATTTCTTGGCTACAAGAGTTACTCTTGGGGTCAGACCAACAAAATCCTAGAAGGAGTGATGATCAAAGAAACTTCAGCCAGGGAAATTGCCTCTTTTTGACCACTCCAATTGCCTTTCACAAGGAAGGATGCATTCAACAAAAGAATGCTGAGTTCTGTAGAGGCTACAAATGCCTGGGCTGAAACTTTCCTTCTCTGATGGCTGCCCTGAAGTGTTATTTTTAGAAGTAGGGAAAGGGAGAGTGACAGGAGGAGTTGGTTGAGACAAAGGGCTTGAGGGGATATGGAGAGTAATATGACTGTGTTTGGAGATGGATAAGGCAAAGGGAAGGATGAGGTTGAACAGTGACGTGGGCTGAGGAAGGGTAATCTTTGTATGAAAGCAGAAGACAAGAAAACGTAATCTGGATCGAGTCCAGTCCTTTCCTGTGTCAGTCACCATGTAATCTTCAATATGCAAATTCAAATATTTAAATTTTATTTGTCAAAATAATAATTTTAATTGCAAAATTCACTAGGCTATGCACATTATTCTTTTTGGAAAGTTATTCCTGTAAGGCTTTGAAATACTGTTATGATATCCTGCCAACAGTTCTTTGCTATGAATTTGTAGACTTTTGATTTTGTGCCAGCAATTCCCTGTTAGTGTAAGTAGTTCCTTCCTTCTTTGCAGCTTGCTTTCTCCACAGAATAGAAAGCAACCACTTCTTTAGCCTTTGTTTGACCAAATCAAATAAATCAATCGCTTTCAGTCTCTTTTCCTGTGGTCATCTCTGCACTTGTCTGATTATGCTGATATCCCTTCTCAGCAGCAGTTATTCATATTTGGTTATATATTTTTTGCAAATATGTGACCAGACTTAGATCTATTTGAGAGAAAGGGCCTCCTATGTAGATAGGAATACTTCCTGGTCCAGGTAATAGGGAACACATCCCGATTCTTCTGAGGAGGGCAGTTACCTTCTCATGGTTGTAAGAAGTTGATTAATCAGTCATGTAAATATTATTGCAGAACTTCTTTGGGGGTAGAGGCGGATAAATAAAGGTTGTTCCCAAGATGGTTCTTCTTCTGTCTAAATTCATTCCTCTAAATGCTTGAGGTCTGAGCCTTAGATGTTAAAAAGTCTTCATTACCTGCTCAGAGCAAATCATTCTGTTCATCTTAGTCATAAGAATTTAGACATAGTCTACAAACAGCACTGAGAGTAGATGAATTATTTTTAAATAACTGAAATGGGTAGTACTGATATAAGTAATACCTTCATCTGTACCTGATATAAGTAATACCTCATATCAGTAATAACTGATATAAAGAGTACCTTGTGGGAGTCTGCACTTTGGGTTATTAGATGTCATCCATTTCTGTGACAGATGTCAGGATTTTGAGGTGAATGGTGCCATATGATTGTCTTCTGCAACTGTTGTTAGAATAGCCCAACTTCTTGTGTCTTAAACTTCTGAATGCAGTGCTGAATTCAGTGTATTACTAAAATCATGCAATTAGTTCATCACTCCTTCTCTGAGATTAATTTCAGTTTGTTTCTGTTGAAGAGAATTGAAAACCAGTCTAGCAAATTGTTCTTTGATAAATCTATAAGTATTTTCCTTCCTTTTCATTGTACCTTCATTTCTCTTCTAGTCCTTCCTTTCAAGTTGTGTCCAAACAGAGAGGATAATGGGCTTGGGGTCACACAGGCTGGATTTTAACATTCTAAATTGCTGTCTGCAGTTACTTTTATCAATATGATTATTCTACTCCAGACTTGACAGGTTTATATTAAAAAGAAATACAAGCCAAAATAAATTCTCTGTAGTCCTATGCTTTTATTTATCAGTTCTTTTAGAAATCTGTGATTGAAATCAGGTAGTGGGGAATTGAGGATGCTTAACTCCCAGCATTTTTATTCTGCTTTGGTGACAGCAATTTCCATTCCCTTGATTAATTTGCCACATCTTCAGTGTCACACTCAAGATACTGAACATAGAGGAAAATACAGATTAATTGGCATAAGATGGAATGGTGGCTCTAGGGGCTCACTGGCCCATGTGTGCCACTGTTTTTGTTCCATTGGCCTGTGCATCCTCTGCTTCCCATGGCAGAGAAGCTGCTGGACTTTTGGTGTGTCCCAACATAGCTGTGCTAATCTGTGTATTTCTGGGATTACAGTTAGCTTGTTTCAATACAACAAAAGAAATTCTGCTAAGGGTGGGACTTGCTGAAGAGTATGTATAATCACAATTAATCAAAAGAAAGGCAACAAAATCCAACACTTGAAATGAAAAGGGGGGCAAGCAGGCACATGGGAATTAAGGTATTTAGTTGAGGGTTTGTAAGGCAAAGAAATGGGCAGGGCAACAGCCCAAAGTTTTGGTGCTTTTAGAGGCATTTGGAGAATAAAAGCAAATTTGACCAATAAGACAAGTAAAAATTAAACATCAGAGAAAGAAGTTACATTAAAAAATGAAGAGGTTTGTAGCCTCTAGTCTTTGAGCAGTCTCTCCAAGGAAAATGAACAGATTTTTGTTCTTTGGATTCTTTCTTCTCCAAAGGAGTGATTTTTATATTTTGATCTGTCAGTTCTGCCATCTCCCCCATGGCTGGTCCCACTCTGATGGGTCTTGACACTGTGTTTAATGGCTTTTTATTTCTTCTTATTCTGCAAAAGCTGACTCCTCAAAGTCAAACATCTTTGCACGACTGGTCTGCAGAATCAAAGTTTATGATGTTCCCTCACAAAACCTGAGGGTATTGGTTCCAAAAGGTTCTGTGGTGTTACTTCTCAACCTTTTCCAATCCCTTTGTTGGGGTCAGAAGCAAGGGAGCAGGGAAGTTTTACAGCTGAGTGGGCTCTTCATCTTTTGCACTACACAGCTGTTTGCTCTGTCTTTGGAATGTATTTTAGGCAGCTTTTAGGTTCTGCTTTCTAGCCAATAGTTACATGGAGATTGGTGCTCTATCCTTCTGGTTAAAGCAGTTTTCAGTACTTGGTGTTAAATTCACAGGATTTTGGTCATACCTGTAGTATGGTGACACGGAGATCTTTCAATATAAGCCTGAATTCAGTCTTCCAACTTTGTGATTTCAATACAAGAGAGATGTGGAGCTGCTGGAGACAGCCTAGTGATGGATGTCTGACATAACTGAGGGACTGAGGCATCTCTCATGTAGGGAAAGACAGAGAGCTGGGAGTTTTTGGCCCAGAGAAGAAAGGCTCTGGGGTTGAGAGTGATCTTGTTCATGTATGAAAATAGAGCCGGGCCCAGCCCTTTTCAGAGGTGCACAGTGAGAGGAAAACAGGAGGAGGTTCTCTCTAAGCTTGAGTAAGTTTTGTTGGTTTGTTGGTTGGGTTTTTTTCCCCTGTGAGGATGCTGAGCACTGGCACAGGTTGCCCAGGGAAATTCTGAGGTCTCCATCTTTGGAGATACTCAAAAGGCATCTGGACATGGTCCCACACAACCTCCTTTACTTGACCCTGCTCCAGAGATCCATTCCAGCCTCACTCAGTCTGTGATTCTGTGTTGTCCTTCATGCAGAAGTTGACTCAGTTTTCTTTTTGTATAATATTAATCTTGTGGGATATGACCTATGTCAATTTTATTATCTATATGTATTCCTACAAGTGAATCCTTCACTTGTTTGGGTTTGTTTTATTGGTATGTGTGTTTGGTTTTGTTTTTTATTGAACAGTCATGAATACCCTAAAGATAATCAAAGTATAAAGCTGTTTTCAGTATCATATTGGTAGGAAGGAGATGTAGTGGGAAAAGGAAGTGATTTCCTGCCTCCAGTCAGAGGAGATATAACTGCCACCTTATTTCACCTTTTTGGGGCTGGTGAAGTAAAATCACCCTAGCAAATGACTTGTGTAGTCAAAATTGCCAGCTGGAATAGCTTCAAAGGGTTTGGGGTTGTTGGTTTAGGACTGCTATTTGCACTTTCATCTTTGTTTTAATCTTATTATATATTTGTCTAGGGATTAGAATTAGTGAGTTCCTGTCTTCTACAACATTGTGCTTCTCTAAAAGACATTCTATGTCTTTAATGCATCTCACCTTCTGTAAAAAACTACAGGAAAAATTAACCTGAGCTAATACAGAGTATGGAAATATGCCAGTTTGATCGTGGTCAGAACAGAGCTGCAGAATACAAATGTGCACTGGAGAATATTATCACTGTGGGGCCCTTCACCATTGTCGTGTTATGTTTTATGGAAAAAGCTTTTCTTCACTCAGCCTGCTCAGAGAGGACCCAGATGTTTTTGAATTAAATCCCAAACCCCCAAGCTGTCACCATTCTATGAATTAATAGTTCATCACCAAGTGTTTCTCTTCTGTTTTGTTTGTATTATCATCTAGGATGGGGGCAAATGTGGGAAATGGAGGTAATTGAAGCTCCTGAAAAACTTAGAAAACTCACACCATTGGATTAAATTTGATTGGGTGGGGAAAAAAAAGAAACATAGTGGCTGCCTGAAAGATTTAAATAGCCAAAGATAACTTTAAATGTCCCTATTGCCTCCCAACTGTTTCTGTAGAACAGAGATCCTGTTAGAACAGAATTAGCAGAAAAAGGGAGTTACAATAGCTATGGTTTTGTTGTAGGTTTTTCCCCCCTGAAAACACTGACATGTTTTTTCTCCTTTGTTAAAAAAATATATTGGCTCAAAATTAATCATAGCCTTGGCATAAGTGTTTTTTGTGTGCAGTGTGGAAAATCTCCATAATTTGTGACCATTTCAAGCACATTAAAAATCTCAAACAAATGCATTATATCATAATTTACTACACCTCTGTACCCAGGGTTTCCAGCCACCTCAAAGGTAGCAGAATTATTCTATTTATCAACCATAATTCTGTACAATTAGATTGTTCCAAGTCTATGTTTGGCTGCTGCTAATGCTCAAGCCTGGTTTGCTTCCAATAAAGCTGGAAAAATTTTATATATAAAAATGTTCTGCCCGAAAAACACTTTTTAGTTACTATTATAAGTAGTGTTGAGTCACTTTATCATGCATTTTTAATGTTATATTAATTCTTCCAAAAGGATTGTGTTTCAAAATACCTTAACAGAGAAAAAAATGGACCAGCAGCAATTACTGTCAACAACAGCATCTTGTATCCAAACTAAATTTGCTTCAAGGAGAAAATCTGTATTGTTTATAGGGGGATATTTTGCCTAAACCAAAGGGCAGGTTAAGAGAACTCCCACCTCAGGAAGAGATGAAAGGAAGTTCAACGGTGTGGGCAACTTTAAAATTGCTTTGTTTTATTTAATGAAAGCAATTGCAATTGGTCTTGGAGCCATGGACTTCTGTTTTTGGCTCTGTCCACTATTGAATGAACAAAACCTTTTCAGTGTTTTAGGCTGTGTTCATACTGTTGCTCACTACAGAAATGGTCTGATGTATAGAAACCCTGTGGTTAGAGACACCCTCTGGTCTCTCAGGGTGCTGATAGGTGTGAACAAGTTCAGCTGAACCATTTGGACATTTCTCAGGCTGAGGGTAGTGGAAAACATTCTTTCTGCTTGTAATAAAAGTATCACAGAATTGTATCATAGAATGGCCTTGGAAGGGACCTTAAAGATCACCCAGTTTCAAGCCCCTGCCAAGGACAGGGACACCTTCCACTATTCCAGGCTGCTCCAAGCTCTGTCCAACCTGGCCTTGGACACTTCCAGGGATGGGGCAGCCACAGCTTCTCTGGGCACCCTGTGCCAGGGCCTCCCCATCCTCACAGGCAAGACTTTCTTCCCAATATCCCACCTGGCCCTTCCCTCTGGCACTGGGAAGCCATTCCCACTTGTTCTGTTACTTCATAGTCTTGCAAATGGTTCCTCTCCATTTTCCTGGTCAGCTCCTTGTGGTACCAGAAGGCCACAATGAGATAACCCCAAAGCCTTCTCTCCCCCAGGCTCAACAATCCCAATTCTCTCAGCCTCTCTTCTCAATAGAGCTGCTCCATCCCTCTGATCATCCTGGTGGACTCACTCCAACAGATCCATGTCCTTCCTGTGCTGGGAGCCCAGAGCTGGAGACAGCTCTGCAGATGAGGTCTCCCCAGAGAGCAGAAGAGGAGAGTCAGGATCCCCTCCTTTGACCTGCTGTCCACACCACTTTTGATGTGGAATGTGTCTGATCTTTCCTTTAAATGTCTTGCTGAAGTATGTTTTTGAAAAAGGACTTGATATTTGTTGCAAAGTGGTCTTTGTGTCATGCTTGACAGCCATTAAGAGCTGCTAAGGCTGGCTGAGTTACAAGCTTTTGAGATATTATTGTTCACTCTACTTGGTAGATAATGGCAAGAGCTGGAAAGCTCAGTTCCCCCTCAGTCCTGCCAGCAGAGAGCCCTGATCCAGCCAAGAGCTGGCAGGACCTTCTGATAATTGCACTTGTATGATCGTGGTCCAGACCAAAACTGAGGTTGGGGCTGGGATTGAGAACAGAAGGACTGGGAGGGAAAAAACCCAATAAATTAACACAATGCCCAGGCCAGGACCAGGGTGCAGGGAAGAGGAGGGTCCCTAATTTCTGCACAGAAGGTTTAGACATGTGAGTCCTGTGTGTGGGTGGTGTTGAAGGCAGCACCTTATCTGTGGCAGCCTGTTTCACAGTGTCACTGAAAACATATTAAAGGAGTATAAGAAACTAAGAAGTGAACAAATAAATATCAAAGATGAGTATAAATAGACAGCTTAACTAAGTAGCTGCATGGTGCAAGAGTATAGTCATTAAACAGAAGTATCACAACAGAAGATAATAGATAAAATGTTTTATGCCTCAGAAATCTAATGGCTTCTTTCTTTTAATGCTTTTACCTGGAGTGAGGATGCTGTGTTTCAGAGAGATTCTAGCAAGGCTAAAGATTGTAGTGGCTTTTGTATTGCAGCAGTATAAAAAAACAAAAACAAAACAACAAACAAACAAACAAACAAAAAACAAAACCAAAAAACAACAACAACAAAAAAAACCAAACCAGAAAATAACTTATCAGTGTTAAAATTTGGCTGAGTTCCCATTGTGGGTGAGTTTAAGTGCCAGAATTCTTGAATGAAGGACTAAAGGAGAACTGAAAGTCTTTGGTGAAAATACAATGTCCAGATTGCTCCTACTGTGAGCACAGCAGAAAGATAACTATGGTGTTCATGGCTAAAGGATCAAATACCCAAAAGATAGAAATATGGATTGGTTTGTACCTCCCTGTCTTTCAAAACCTATTTTTCTCTCTTTCTGCTTTCATTTTGTCCTCCCAAATGCTTGTCCCTTTTTCCTTACCTTCTCCTGAGGTCTAGTTCCTACTCCCAGAAATGTTTTAGGATTTCACTCTGATTTAATCTATATAAACCCCTGAGGGAGGGACCAGGCACAGCCTCCTGTTCTCACTGAACCAGCAGACAGAACCAGACTGCCCCTTTTGTTTTTGTGAACCTTGCCTTTGCTGGCTGAAGACTGACTCTGTGTCCATAGCAATGCCTGCCCTGACCATAGTGGGAATGGTTTGGGGCAATATGCCCTTCTCAGTAAACTGGACTTGAGGCCTCTAAACTTTGTGTCTTTAACCACTGTTCAGGGTAATAAAGAAACCCCAGAGGTGCACTGGCATTGCTGGACATTATTTTAGTTTTTTCCTAACCATGTGGCCAGTATTAGTTGGTATTCCAAATGTGCAATCCTAAAATCTGTCTCCAAAGAGAACAATTTGCAAGGAATTCTAAATGACAAGAATCATGCTGAGACACTGCAGGATGATCTGGATGTGGAGGACAATGTTTTGATTAGCACAAGGAGAGGGGATTGATTTCAGTGGGTACATTTGATATCATCATCCCTGATTATCGCTCAGAGTCTCACATGTCCTGCTGTGGTTTCCCTGTTCAACGAGGGAAGAAATGTGCTGAGCTCAGCTGAGCTGTTAAAAGCTGGAAGCCTGGTGTCATTTGAGGTGTACCAGATGTATTCTGTAAGGTTGGGAGATCTGTGCCCTTCTGGAAGAGCAGCTGAGGACCAGGCAGGGGACCCTGCCCTCTGCATCAGAGCCACTGCCTGCTGTTGCAGGAACAGCTACAGAGAGTGTGGGTTTCCCTCAGTACGGAAAAATGCTTTTGCCACGTGTATGATCCATGCAAAATGCATAAGGAAATTCTGCATTCATACTACAGCACTAATTCATGCTAAACACTGGCTATAGTCCAGCTTTTAAAGGAATATTTCATTAGTCAGTCATTCTGATCTATTCAGTAAGAACTCTTCTACTCAAGGAAACAGATATTGAACTCTTACTAAACCCAAACCATAAATATTTTGTATCACTGTGGTTTTAAGAATTCCAAAGGGAAGTTTGGAAACAGATTTGCTTAAAAATCCCCAAACACTTATCTCCCTTCAGCACCTAGTGTAAATAATAAATTATACATGTGCACATGTACCTTATTGCTTGAGACTACCCAGGGATCCTTTACAGCAGTGCTTCAAACCTTGCTGTGGCCATTTGAGCCCAGATATTGCTGACATCTTAGGAACCAATTAAGATACTTGCCAAAAATTATGAAGTCCCTGATGTAACAGTGAACAGAACCCAGCTCCCCTGACTTCCTGCTTTTATGGCATGATCAACTGTTCTGCCTCCATCTCACTTTTCTCTTGTCCTCAGTTCTAAAGCCCCAGTTTAGCTCCAGGGTACTTTTTTCCCTTCTTGTCACTGCACGAGTGCCACTGCTTCTCAGGCCTTCCTCTGGGCTTCTGCTCATAAGCTCATCCCTTGCCTCTCCCTTTTTCTTTGCCTGCCCTTGCCAGGCCTCTGAGATGCTGTAAATCAGAGGTGAACTTGTTGCACTGATGAGTGTGACAGAGCTGTCAGAGCAGTGTTGAAGCTGAGCACACAAGTCCTGAGCTGGGCAGCTGTGATCAGTGGCTTCCCATCATCATCTTAATACCTTGGCTGTTCTTCCACCCCGAGGTGTGCCTGTACAACACAGGATATTTTTTATGCCATGCTCCCAAATCCTTTTTAATACTGTGTGTGACATTACAGTTCTTGTATTTTCTAAAGTCTGTTCACTACTGCCTCATTCTCTGCCACTGTACCCATCCAGGGAGTGAGCTGAGAGATGTTTTGACTGCTCCCATCTCCTGCTCTGCTCCTTGCAATCCCTCCAGCTGCCTGGAGCTGCTCCTGTTCTCCAGCAGCAAGGGCAGCACTGAGTGCTAGAGGCTGAGGAAGTGTGAAGAAGGATACAGAGAGCTGCTACAGCTGTGCCTCATCTCTTTCTTTAAGTCTCTCTGGGTTGTAAAAATTATAATTTCTTATTCTTCTCTAGGCCCTTCCACACAGTGTTGTCTGTGGTTTTGTTTTCACTTGGTTGCTCACAGCATTTCTGGCTATTGCAAAGTCTCATCCTTTCAGATTGAACCCCTACCCTCTCAGGGTCTGACCTTGTGTGCAAATTCAACCATGCACAGAAGAATCTGGAATTATTAGGTAGGAAATTAGGATTACAGAAGCGAGTATAAGGTCTTATGGCAGGGAAAAGTAATTTTCTTCTGCAAAATCTCTGAAGTTTTCCACTCTCACTCATTTTCTTAATAGATTTTGCACACTCACAGCCACATACCCCCAAACACCAGGTCATGTGCCTGATGGTCACTGGTGACCAGGGTCCTTTGTGTGCATTGGCTGTCAGGGCTCACAGCCCCTTTCAGTCGTGACCAGAGACTCATCTGGGGCTTGCCATGGGTTCCCATTAGCAGTGGGTGCTGTTTGGGATCTTTTGCATCATTTTGTTTCATCCTTTATAGTCTTAGGTAAAATTCTCCAATTTCAGGGTTCTCTTGTATTCCCCAGCTGTGCATCCTAAGGCTCCAGTTCTCTCCTTCATCTTTTTAACACCTTATTTTAGGTCATTTTCCTCCTTCTAATTCATTTGGATTAAAACCTCATATAGGGTCCTCTGTAGCAATTAATGCATTGTTTTCCTGTTATTCTTTCTTTTGTATTTTCTTTTGTGTGCTTGCACATTTGCACACATTTAGTCACACTGCCTTTGTACTAATTCTAAACATATATTTTTTTTGCAAATCTCTGCAAAAGGAAAGAAAGTAAATGGGTGCAAGTCAAATACCATGGATTACAGACAGGAAAAACAGATTAGTTACAGGTAAGGAACTCAAACTGTTGATAAAGTGTTCACAAGAAATGAGAAAGCTAAATTGTTGTTGGGTTGGGGTTTCTTTTGTGTAGAATTATTGTCAGATTATTTTGGCATGTTACCAGGTACTACCTGGAAGTGCACAGTTGGAATCCAATTCCCTGTGCTGTTCTGATAACCTTATTAAATATGACTGAGATTGTAAAATACAGTAAAGGGCATAGAAAGGCTGGAATGGAGATTCCAAGTGAACAGAGAAAAAAGAACAAGATTTCACATGTCTATTTAGGAGATAGTTGGGAGCAAGGAGGGTGTAGAATCCCACTGTATGCCAGGACCCTGAAGAGAAATACAAATATAAACCAAAATAATTTATCAGAGAGTGTAAGTCAGGGTCAAATGCTGCTCCTGGGTCTGCTGAGTAAGGAGATCAATGGGACATGTCCTGAGGCCGGATAATATCAGCAGAATCTGCAGTATTAACATTTTGCCCATCATATACGTGGCTATAGGTTATAAATAGTCCAAGAACAGCAGAGTTTGGGCAGAAGGATTTTTGTAATAGGATTTGAAGTAAAAATCTTCTAAGCTCAGAAATGCCTGCTGAGAATTAGCAAACAAAATGAAATATTTTCCTGCCCTACTTTCCTTGCTTAGCCATTCCTGTGCAGACACATGAAATACAGAAAGCTGTGGAGCAGAATACTGCTCTCATTAAAAAATCCTCACATATTCAGTATGTTTTATGGGGCCTGTGTTCCTGCCTCCTTTATGGCTCTCAGCTGCTCTTTAAAATAGTTGAAGGGGTTTAATTTTCTGTCAGGCTACATGAGATGTGTCTCGTGTCAGAAGCACAGGCAAAGACCTGCAGCTGGAAGTGCAGGGGGGGTAAGAGCAGAGGGGTTTTGGGTGTTTGTTTGCCCATGGTGCTGAGCAAAGGCTTTCCCATGTGTGCTGAAAGGTGTGTGGATTCTGTGATGGAGATTCTCCTCCAGAGGGGAAAAGAGGGGGAGAGGAGACTGAGGACAGACCTCACAGCAGCCTACACCTTCCTCAGGAGCTGCAGGCACTGCTCTCTGCTCTCTGGTTGCAGGAACAGGAGGGGAGGTTTAGGAGAAGGTTCTTCACCCGGGGGTGGTTGGGCACTGGAATTGGCTCTGCAGGGCAGTGGTTGAGGCACCAAACCTGCCAGAATTCACAGAGTGTTCCCGGGGGGCTCTCAGGCACAGAGGGGAATTGCTGGGGTGTTCTGTGCAGGGCCAGGAGTTGGACTTCGTCCTCATGGGTCCCTTGCAGCTCAGGATATTCTGTGATTTCATTTGTCCTTGGGGTTGTGTTTCTTCCTTCCCACCATATAGAGAATTGCAAGTCTAAGCAATGACGGATCCTGAGAGCACCATGGAAGGCTGGAACCAGACGTGCAGAAATTCACTCCAACCATACCTGGCTTCTCTGTCCTGGCAGGTGTGGTGAATCCAACTTGTACTCAACCTCTGTTTGTGGTGGTGAACTCTGAAAGCCCAGAGCAGCACATTCATTTTGACTTTGGTTTGCTCATCCATTCTACAGCAAGAGGTTTCCATGATATGTGAACAGTTCTGCCTTGTGTGGCTTGGTGGTGGCTGAGCCTGTGGCTGCAGAAAGCATAGGACTTCTGTCTGACTGCACCAGAGGTAGAGGTCATAATTGCTTCGATTCTGTGTTTTAAAAAGCATAGCTATACTGATTTAATTTCCTGGCAAATTTCACATCGACTTTGTTCAACATCAAGAAAAGAACAATCAAGCAGTTAATTCTAATATATAACCTTGAAAGGGAAAGTAATTGCTACACTTTAAAGTCTGATTAAGCAGAACTTTTTCTATTAATTTGAGAAATTTAGGGCAGCTCTGTACAACTCAATATAGGAGCTTTTTGGGTCTGATTTTAGATTGAGAAAATCTGTCCATCATTTCTGTGCTGCTTTACATAATTAACTTCAGGAGCAAGTTGTAGCTTGCTGCTGTGTCAGAATGTCTTGGTGGTTTGAAACAGACCCTTGTAGCTCAGAGCTAACCTCCCTTGCAGCTTTGGAGGGGAGGTGTGGAGAGATTAAGTAGAAATTCTTCCTTGTGAGGGTGGTGAGGCCGTGGCACAGATTGCACAGAGAAGCTGTGCCTGCCCCTGGAAGTGCTCAAGGCCAGGTTGGACAGGGCTTGGAGCCCCCTGGGAGTGTGGAAGCTGTCCCTGCCCATGGCAGAAGGGTTGAAACTGGATGATCTTTAAGGCCCCTTCCAACCCAAACCATTCTGTGATTCTATTATTCTGTATGTCAGAGAAAGAGAGGACAGGACTGTGACTCAGCTGCTGGAAAAAATGCTGAGCAATGTGAACACAGCTTAGCTGCATCCATTGGATGATCCATCCATCTTCCAGTTGTGCATCTCAGCTTTCTGCTTGTGTCTTGGGGTGGCTGCAGTGGATGTACACTGGAAGGCATTCCTGTTTAGGCAAAAAGCACTTCAGTCACATTGAAATTGTCACATGGGACTGAAGTTGCACATAGGTTTGCTTTATTGAGCTAATGCACCTGATATTAGAGCCCACTTGTAGGTTAATAGGTTAATTCCTGCTTCAGCTGGTGTTTGGAAAACACCACGAAGCAGAGTGGCAGCAGGTGTGAGACAGGGGAGCCTGGCCTGGGCTCTCTCCTTCTCTCTCTCAGTGAAAGGTCTGCAGCATTTTATAAGAAGAGTTAAGGATGGATTAGGCAGGCTTATAAAAAGAAGTTGCAGTGAAAGTATCTGTGAATAACAAAAGCATGAGTTAACCATTGAGTACAAAGGATAATCCTGTTAGTACCTTAGCAGGGCAGCTGCTGAGGAAAGGAGATTTTCACAATGTTGTTTTGTGGCTCTGAACTGAATATGATTGCCCAAATACAGGGCTCAATAAATTAAGCATTTAAATCAAAATGTAAGATATGCTTTTATGACTTAAGTTTATGTTTCTGTAGCTTGATGTTCTTTCATGGATTAAGAGAATTCATGGAGATGTTACTAGGAAATGCAAAAAACCTGGAAAAGTCATTAGGTGAGCAGGAGAGCAAGAAAGAAAAGTGCAAATGAAAGAGGAGAAAACACCAACTCCCCAAAAAGCAAAATCTGATCCAGCACAAGGTGTGCAGGTTGCAGTTAGGGCATTGACAGTCAATACTTCTGACAGACTCAAAGGCAAACTGGGGTCATCATTAAAACAGGGTGATTTCAAACCTGCAGGATTGCCAGTTCCTTGTTAGATCCAGGCAGATTCAGGTTTAGGTTGTTAACTTCTAAGAGATGCTGAGGAGTAAGCAGGGAGTATAAATAA
The DNA here is from genome assembly GCA_013398175.1 of Climacteris rufus. Lineage (NCBI taxonomy): Eukaryota > Metazoa > Chordata > Aves > Passeriformes > Climacteridae > Climacteris > Climacteris rufus. Next base: position 110,140 of record VZRZ01006280.1, on the reverse strand, counting down.
AGCTCAGAGGTGTAACTCAGTGTGTGCTTTCAGGAGAGGGAATACAAACTACTGGGGTACTTTGTATGGTCTTTAATAATACAAACCTGATCTCTTTTGCCTATCAAAGAGAGGTACTGACAAGCTCTACAGAAAATGCCTTTGGTCTTTCTCAGCAGTGAAGGAATGACTGTTCCTCATATTACTCCTTGCCTGTACTTTTGATTCTTGCCCTCTATTTTTATACCTCGGGCTCCATTTCCATTGGTTCCGTGCCACTGTTTGGTGCTTAGCTTCCTACTTTATCTGAATGGTGTAGACAAAAATGAAGGGAAAAGGAGACATCAGCATACCTTATCAGCATCATTTTGGAACACAGTGTGTTTCTTGTGTAGCCACAAGGACAAATGCAAAGCTGCTAGGGCACTGAGGGGAAAGAAATATGGAAAATCAACAGCAAGGGAGGAAGCAAGTGGACATCCTGTGGCTTATGATAAATCCACTTCTTAGGGAGTTGAGGACAGAAGCTGGGACTTGTTAAAGCAGAAAACTAAATTGAGTCTTCAGTTTCTGGGCAATGTCTCATATTCCTTTATGAATTCATTTATACATATTCAGTTAAACATTCAGATTCAGCGTCAGGAGGGTCAGAGCTATCTTGTAACCTTATCCCAGTTCTCACACTCTGAAGAGGGGCGTGCAACACATGTGAATAGGAGTATGGAGTAAGGCAGTAGCCTGAGCTGAGAAACAAATTAAATTATAATCACCTGGAAGAGACTTGTTTGCCTACAGTGGGTCTCACAACCAGTTCACTGAGCTGAAATTTAGTGGTGATTGCTTGAGCTGAAGAATCACAGCCTGCATGAGTGGTGAGGGACAGTGGTGATAAAGGAAAACACACCAACCAAAACCTTCAAGAAAATATTTGGCAGTTGCAGCACTTACAGGCTTGGTGGTGACTTTAGAAAGGTGAAAGTTATTTTTTTGGTGTCCAAGTTGTTAATGTCCTTCCATTTGGAATGGCACAGAATGTGACATTATGCACAATAAATTACAAAAGCATTTTTAAGTCATTAGAAAAACATAGCAGAAGACAAACAGAATGAGTCAGAGATATCCATCCTTAAAATTTAGACCAGAAGTGAGAATTAATTTAATGTACTCTGGCAACCAGGAGAAGAAATGATTTTTTTTTTCCTGTGGATCTTTGTGGTTTATCTCAATTGAAATTTATAACACCAATCCCTCTGCATACCCTAACCCCGATTTCTTTACGTGCCATTTTCTAGAACAAGCAAGTACATTACTGCAAAGAAATTGTGACCTAAATACAAACAGGATTTTTTCTGGCTGTTTAGCAGCCTTGGTTCCCATAACAGCACTGTTTTAAATAGCCTGGCTTCAGATGCTTGTGATACAAAGAGAAATTCTCACCAGTTAGATTCCTACCAATGGAAAAATGGATTTAAGGAAAGACAAGGAAGACAAATCCAACTGAGCAATTTGGCACAGGACCTATTATTTCGAACATGGGAGAGGCAGGTTCCAAAAGAAAAGATGACTTGTCAACAAGTAATTCAAGCGTGGAAGATGACTGGGACATAGGAGTGAAGAAGTAGGGTGTAGAAATAAGTTCACATTACCTCAGGGAGGCATTTTGCAGCATTTTTAGGAAAAGTGGGAATCCCACATCCCCAGGAAATTGCATACAGAGAATGCAGGCTGTATCCTGCCTTTATGTTGCCTTATCTCTAGGCAGTGCCTTCCTGCTCAGATAGTCCTGGAGGCTGGGAATTCAGCAGAAAAGGCCCTGTGCAGTCTGCTCCAGGGAACAGCAGAAGGGGGACCTGACTGAAGCAAGTGGGGCTGCAGAAGATTGCAGGAATCCCAAGACCATGAAGTGAAACTTGGGGTTGAGCTGAAGTAATGAGTGTTACCTTAAAATACCAAAATGGTTTTTTTCCATAGCCCTCAGAAGTACCCAGGGGCTAGAAGATGGTGCCAGTCACCCATCTCCCAGGAAAACTCTGTGTATGAGAAACTGCACAAACTCATCATTCCCCTACAATTTATGGGTATTGTTTTCCACTTTGCTTGATGTAATCTGGCCTAGGACTGATGGATGTTCCTTCCTCTGGACTTGATTTAATTCTGAGTAAGGCAGACAAATTGCAGGCACAAATACAAGCAGGCACATAGAGAAAATCTAGTCTTTTCTAGAGAATGACACCACTTACCTGTTTGTTAATGCCTAAACTATGGGTTTTGTGGACTTGTCTCCTTATTTTTTGCACACAGATGTATCAGTAGGCAGAAACTCTGTGTGTGTTTATACAGTACTCAAGCAAACTCATTGCTGCTAAAAATCTAGGTGCTGACAAGTACATGCAGAAAACTGGAGTCCAGTGCTTGGACCTGGTGTCTTCCCACAGTTTAGAAAGGAGATACATCATGACACTGAATTTAATGTTTAAGGGACGGCAGTTACTGAAGGTGAAATTATTTATAAAGAAGTAAAATGTCTTTTCAGATGTCAAAACACTTTGGAGTTCTTCAGTTTGCATGTTGTACTTCCACATCTTTCTGTTTTCTAATATGCCTTTCTCTCTCCTTTTGCTGTATGAGACTCAGAAATGGCCAGAGGAGGGACTTTGCATAGTGCTCTGCAGTGGAGCAAATTGAGCACAAATTTATTGCTGCCCAAGGAAATGGATGAGATTCTTGTTACCACTTCATAGAAAAATGTTACTTGTGCAAGTGTGATTTGAAATGGATGAACTTTTCTGAGCCTAAATGGCTACAGAACTGTGTCTGTGTATAATTGTATCATTACCAAGAGGAAAATCTGCACAGACATATTTCTGTGGCACTGCATCAAGCTCCTGCTAGTTCAGGCATATCTGTAAAATTGTTTCAAGGAAGACTTGCATGGAAATGTGAAGATTTTCATACTAAAATGGTTCTATTACCGTAGCTGCTGGGGTAGAAATGTATCAATGTATTACTGTCTTGGTATATACTTGATTTTCTTGTGCAGGGCTGGATAAAATCAGTATTCTTTGCTCCACCTGTATGTTTGTAGTTGTACCATTTAATTTTGCCAAGCTAATTAAAGTGGTGCAGGTTTTGTATGTCAGCAAAGCCCAGAGGTCTGTGTATACAGATACTGTCCAATCACTTCAGGGGTTATCAGGTTTATCAGCTGCTTGTGCTGCAGGGATGAATTCTGCTTCTCTTGCTCGTGTGCATTGTTCTGAACTCGATGGGTACATTTTTCTTTAGTGAGATTTGAAGGTGTTTCAAAATTTTAATGCTTAGATGAAATTTCAAGAAATTACTGAAAAGCAAAGCTCTGGGAAAAAGGAAACCCATAAGCCTTGATTCAATTGAAACTGAAATTACATTTTTCTGTGTTTCAATTTTTGTCTTTTACTAGAAAAATCAATATTACTACAGAGCAGATCCTGAAGTGTTTTCTCAATTAAAGTTTTTCCTGAATTAAAAATCCTGGCCTGCAGGACTGACTCAGCATTAACAATGAAGCTGATGGAAATAACTATAATTATTGTGACCACTGATGAGTTGTATATAGATTTAAAAGGACTTGGGGAACATTTAATCAGAACAGAACACATTTAGGTATATCACTTCTCCATTGTGTAGTCAGCATAAACTTCACAAAGCAAGCATTTTGAGAAGGACTCTGACATTTGTACAGTGTTACTGTAAATAAGCCAAGTTATAGTATTAATTCATACAATGATTATCAGAATAACTGTTTTATTGGTGTTATAAAACTTACAAAAATGGCAAGAAGCCAGACAATCCTAGATCTTACAATTCTGAAAGTAAGAGGAAAATGTTCTAAGTACTTGAGATTTAGAGACATGCTTAATGGGAATGAAAATATTATGGAATATGTGTGTATTGTCTCTGTTCAGTTTTATGTTCTGTGGTGTTTTGAAAACTTTGGATGAGCACAACCTTAGCTGTCCACTGAGAAACAGGGTGTGAGGAAAGATGAGCTGAGCTAATGTGTAAATGTTGAGGTGGGCCAGGATTTGGGGGTTCATCAGCCCTTCCAGGCTGGAGTACACTATAGCAGAGCCTGAATGTCCATCAAAAGTAACTCACTGGGGTCCAGAAACAGTGAGAAAGGTTCCTTGCTGGTATTAAACCCCCCTGGATGTGTGACTGGTGTGTTTCATTCACACACTGAGTAAAATCAGCTTGTGGCTAGAAAGCCATTGCCTCTAGAGATGAGTTTTATCTTCCTCCCACCTCCTAGCCCTGGGCATTGGCCATTTCCTGGAGACTCTTTACCAATCTGTTCTTTAACACGGGGCCTTAGGTGTTGCCAGTGTTGCTGTGGCTTTTCCCCCTTTGTTGTTGTTCTGTGTGTTTATTAGAGGCCTTTGTGGGTGCACCCCTGGAGGGGTGGGGCACAGAGGATCCGGGGACTGTCTGGATGAAATCACTGTGGGATTGTTTGGAAAAGTGAGGCTGTGTCTCTTCAGGTTTCTGTCTGACATGATGGCTGCAGGTTGGTTTGACAGACAGCTGTATAGTCCATGTGTGTTAATGCTCCTATAGATTTTATTTTTATAACTTTCAGCAGGGTACTGGGTTCTTGAATGGGTGGAGTTTTCTATTTTTGTTTTGGTTGGTTGGGGTGTTGTGGGATTTTTGTTGTTTGGCTTTTTTTTTTTTTTTTCCTCTGGTGAGATTGTCAAGGCATTTTGTTCTGGGTCTGTGAATACTGCGATCTTGAAGGTGGGTACCTAGCCAAAAATTTGAAGTTAATTTTTTTCTAAGTGTTTGGCTCCTGACAACTGGTTGAAATGGGCAGTTTTCCAGGTGTTCTAGGCACTTGGCGTCTCTAGCTGCTCTTGATGGTCTGCACAGACCTACATTTATCCTACTTAAAAATATAAACAGGGTTGGCTGGTTTGACAGCAGTAATTGCAGACACTGGGATAGTGGGCACATTAGAGTAAATATGAGGACAAGTATTTGGGCCACAAAAATGGGCCAAGAACTAAAGGAACCATCAGTCAAAATGGGATAATGTTGTCTCTTCTGGTAGCAATGGCCACAGATAAAAGCTGATGGACTGGTTTTAGCTTTTAGTGGTGCTGAGTGAGAATTAGGGCAGTTGTGCTCCGGGGTTTGTGCATCAGTTATGTGAGAGTAAAAACTTTTGAGATTTATAGTGTTCTCAAAAATCAGCCCACATGGTGAGGGCTGCCCAGGCCAACAAAGGACAGTGGAAGAGGTTTTAGCTGAATGTTGGGGTCATTGATAGACCAGCCCAATGCAGAGAGGATTTTTCGGCTGTTCTAAAAGACTTTGTGGGGAAAGAAATGCTAGTAGAGAAGCACTTTCTGCATTGGGTAGTAGGTACAACATAGTTGCACACCTGGAGGACTATATCCTATGGTTTGTCTCATTAAATCTCTCAGCTTGGTGACTTAGGTGTTGTAGGTATGAAAGCTTATTGTCTTTGCTGAGGTTTGTGGCATTGGGGTAAAGCTCATTGCAGGTGCAGCATTTTCAACCCCACTGCTGAGTTTGTTCGATTTCGTGAGCGTTTTTTGTCAGTCCTCCGTCACAAGGGTAGAGGAGGAAAAAACTGTAACTGGAAGACAGATGATATTCCATCTTCTCTGCAGCTGCACCTGATCACCTTGAGCCTCTGTATTGCATTGGATGAGAAACTGAAGCTCACCTTAAACGCTCGTAACTCATGGGTGTGACTTGCAGAATTCTCTCAGCCGAGCAGGAGGTGGAAGCAGTGCAGGAGTGCCCACGGAGGCTGGGCAGGGGGATGGTGCTGCAGCAAGGATGAATCTCCGAGGGAGCAAAGGGGCAGGTCTCCAAGAAAAAGGTCGTCTAACCTACTGCAGCAACGCACAAGCCGCACCAAACCTGGCCGGCAGCCCGCTTTTTTCGGAGCCCTGCGCTGATTTAACCCTCTCAAGCGGATGTGGTTTAGCGCTGCAGCAGCGGCTCCACAAGTGAATGCGCTGCACCTCCGCG
>VZRZ01006280.1:64620-103670 GCA_013398175.1 Climacteris rufus | reverse complement strand
CTGGGCCCGCTGCTGCTGCTGGGGCTGTGCGCCGGGCGGGCGGCGGGCGGCCCGCTCCGCTACTCGGTGCGGGAAGAGCTGCCGCACGGCGCCTTCGTGGGCAGCGTGGCGAGCGACCTGGGCGTGGATCCGCGGCGGCTGGCGGCCCGCGGGGCGCGGATCACCTCGGGCAGCGGCCGGCAGTACCTGGAGTTGGAGCTGGGCCGCGGGGCGCTGCTGGTGCGGGAGCGCATGGACCGCGAGGCGCTCTGCGAGCTGAGCCCCGCCTGCTTCCTCAGCCTGGAGCTGGTCATCGAGCAGCCCATCGAGGTGCACAACGTGGAGGTGGAGGTGCTGGACATCAATGACAACGCGCCGCGGTTCCCCCGCCAGGATTACCGGCTGGAGATCAGTGAGTCTGCCGTGCCCGGGGCCCGTTTCCACATCGAGAGTGCCCAGGACCCCGATGTGGGCACCAACTCTGTGCAGAACTATCTGCTCAGCCCCAGTCGCCACTTTGCCCTGGACCTTAAAGGCTTCCAGAGTGGCAGCAAACTCCTGGAGCTGGTGCTGCAGCAGCCGCTGGACCGGGAGCAGAGTGCCCTGCAGCAGCTGGTGCTCACTGCTGTGGATGGTGGGGATCCCCCCAAGTCTGGCACAGCCCAGATCACTGTGCGAGTTGTGGATACCAATGACAACCCCCCTGCCTTTGACCGCTCCACCTACACCGTGAGCCTTCTGGAGAACGCCCTGCCTGGCACGCTGGTGGTCAAACTCAATGCCTCAGACCCTGATGAGGGCTCCAATGGGGATGTGATCTACTCCTTCGGCAGCTACACCCCACAGAAGGTGAGACAGCTCTTTACTGTGGACCCACATTCTGGGGAGGTGCGGGTTAATGGCACTTTGGACTATGAGGAGGCATCCTCCTATGAGATCTATGTACAAGCCACTGATCAGGGCCCTGTCTCTCTGGCTGGGCACTGCAAGGTGCTGGTCAACATTGTGGATGCCAATGATAACGTTCCTGAAGTGGAGCTGACCTCCCTGTACAGCCCAGTGCCAGAGGATGCGAGGTCAGGAACAGTGGTGGCCCTGATGAGCGTCACTGACCAGGACTCAGGGCTGAACAAGCAGGTGAGCCTGCGCATCCCCCCCGGCCTCCCCTTCACTCTCAACTCCTTCAAGAACTCCTACACCTTGGTCACCCAGGGCAAGCTGGACCACGAGAAAGCAGCAGCCTACAACATCACAGTTACTGCTACCGATTCTGGGAGCCCCCCTCTGTCCTCCCAGAAGGTGATCCACGTGGAGATCTCCGACATCAATGACAATCCTCCGCGCTTCGAGGAACCTGTGTACTCAGTTTACATCCCTGAGAACAACCCCCTTGGAGCCTTCCTGTGCACTATTAAAGCCACTGACCCAGATGTCGCCAAAAATGCCTATGTGTCCTATTCTCTCCTAGATGGAGAGATTGAAGGGCTACCGGTTGCTTCCTATGTCTCCATTAAATCTGATAGTGGCAACATGTATGCTGTCAGGTCCTTTGACTATGAGACACTAAGGGAGTTCCAGGTGATTGTCCAGGCTCAGGATGCTGGGATCCCACCACTGAGCAGCACTGTCACTGTCTACATCTACGTGATGGATGAGAATGACCATGCTCCACAGATTCTGTATCCTACCTCAACCAACACTTCAGCGGCCCTGGAGATGATCCCACGCTCGGCATATGCTGGATATTTGGTAACCAAAATTATAGCCATTGATGGGGACTCAGGACAAAATGCCTGGTTGTTCTTCTACCTGGTGCAAACCTCAGACCCAGGTTTGTTCAGGATAGAGCTCCATACTGGGGAGATTAGGACTACTCGCAAACTGGGGGAGGACAGCACACCTACCTTCAACCTGACGGTGGAGGTGAGAGACAATGGAGAGCCATCGATGTCCTCATCAGTAGCCATCACTGTTGCCGTGGTGGACAGAGTTTCCAAAATCATCCCTGATAGAAGAAGACACTTTAAAAGTCCGAGCAATTACTCAGAGATCACTCTTTATCTCATTATCGCTTTGAGCGCCATCTCCTTCGTTTTCCTTTTCACCATCATTGGGCTTTCTATTATCAAGTGCTACAGATACAGTCTGTATGGGAGCTCCTGCTGTGCAGGGTCCTGTGGGGTCAGAGAACGGAGCACTGCTGAATTGTACAAGCAGGCCAACAACAACATTGATGCTCGATTGCCCCAAGGTTTAAAAGTGCAGCCGCATTTCATTGAAGTGAGGGGCAATGGGTCTCTCACCAAGACCTACTGCTATAAGGCCTGCCTGACTGCAGGATCAGGAAGTGATACTTTCATGTTTTACAATACCTGTGGCCCAACAGGAACTACTGGTCCCTCTGCAGTGGTGGCTGAGAGGCATCTGACAGGACAGAGTGGGCAGAGTGCACAAAACCTGATCATACTTAGAAATGACTCCATTACTCCTAATGAGGTGAGGCTCCGTTGGTGAATGGTCTGCACAGTGCTCTGAGCAAACCTGTACTCAAGTAGAGGTTCCAGTTGGAAAACTCAGATGAAGCATATTCCTTTTAGGGCTTGATCACATTCAGCTATGAAACTTGGTTATAATGAATCTAATCTATGCCATGCGTTTTGTTTCTAGGTAAATACTGAGACTTTCAGGGTGCAGTTGGTAAGTTCAGTGTATGCGTCTGTTGTTTGAGATTCACCTCATTTTTACAGCATATGCTGTACTGAATATTGCATCCTTCCCTTTTCTCTTACAGAGAAAAAACTGCCTGCTGCTGCAGAGTGCTAGGGAATGGCACATCTGGTCTTATGCTTTTTATGGTAAAACTCATATTGCAGGAGAAAAAATAATCAGTGATTAGCCTTGAAATCAAAAGGTTACTTTATGGCAGCTAAGGATGTTTGCTGCCCTGCTGATTTCATTGTTGAATTTAGCAAAGCATACTATTGTGATGATCTTACTAATGTGAGCATGTTTTAGTTGTCTGAAAACTGCAATCCCTCCTTTGATAATGTTTGTTCTACCCAGTGCTGCATTTCGTGCTTTCTGCCCTGTCACAGCCCGGTGACACCTTTGTGGAGAATTACAGCAAGTTACCAGCATTAAGAGTTGCAGAGTGACAACTTCTCCCCTGCTGGGTTGCTGTTGAAAATTGCTTAATACCTATGGTTTGACCAGTCATGTATTAACCTTTGCATTATTTTCCCACAGTGAAGAATTAATGGTTGCTTTGTGCTGGTGTGCAGGAGCCTGTAGCTGGTGTGTGGTTTGCATGATTTGTGCCATTTCCTTTTTACACATATTGGGACTGAACTCACAAGCACTCCCGGGAGAGACTATTCTGGTGCACAAAAGGAAAATATTACAATGATTGTGTGTTTTTTATATCCCATAATTGTGGCAGGTGTAAGATCAGTTTGTGCATTAATGTGTGCTGTGCCCCAGACCTGGGAAAGCTAGGGAAATAACTGCTGAGATAGAAAGGAGCCTGACTTGTATATTTTTGCCACAGAAATAGAACATAATTATTTATTACTTTATACTTTTTCACATATGAAGATGTTAGCATCTTTTGCAACTGTTTTTTAGTTGAGTAAAGAGGCCCATATCTTAAGGGCCAGCAATTCTTCCATAAAAATGCTTTTAGAGAGTAATGATCGTCCACTCAACACTAATCCATTTAAAATTAATGCAGTGTTTTTCTGTAAATCAGTGTCAGGGTACGGGGGAAGTACTTTTTCTATGCAGTTTTTGTATCTTACATTTTTTCTGAGTATAATAAAATGCCTGGAATATATTTGATACAGGAGGGAATATGAGACATGCTCTGGAAGCATATATGCTGAAGAATCAAAGAGTAAAATACACAATCTATATCTGATTTTTGAGGTGGGGGGGTGTGTGCAGGGAAGAAAAGCAATAACTGAAAATGGCTTCACTTTGGATGCAGCACCAGTAGGCAATCAGTTTAACAACAGATTCCTATCACATTTTGGGAATTACTCCACTGAATGCAATGAATTAGCAAGTTTTGATGACCAGTGCAGATCAGGCAGTGGCAGCAAAGCCAGCCCAAACCTGGAGTATAAAAGCAGAGAGATATAGAGAATAAATGAATGAATGCTGCCAGGGTGGAGTTATGACCCAAAAGGGGAATCAATTATTCAGCTGGTTCTGTGTGATTTAAACAGAGGTGAAGTTCTGACAAGTTCTGCTCATCACAAGTTCTTTTCTTAGGCCTCTGCTTCTTAATCTGTCCTATGGTCGGACATTCTATGAAGATGTATCAATGCCACTTGCACAGGAGGAAATGGGTGAATGTAATGGCATTCACTAATTACTAGTTCCCAGCTAATTACATACTAAAATTCATCTCTTTCTGCTGTTTCAAGCTCAGTGTTTGCACTGAAGATGCCATCAATTGCTTAGCAACACTGAATTCTACTTTTTAAGGATAATGATCTTTGTATTATTAGATTTTCAGGGAACTGTGTTTCTCTTTTTAGTGCAAGTGAACTTTGAATCAGCCTTTCAGAGCCTGTGCTGTTGCCTGTGAAGCACAGCAACAGGCATTATTGTCCTTGCAGCAATTTGAATGTCAGTCTCTGATCTGACTTTGGATAATGTGAGCACTTGTGGATAACGTGTCACTTTTGGATAATGTGAACAGGTCCTTTGGGTTTTTTCTTCCCCACAGTTTTTGGAAATGGATCTTCTACCAGTTGTTCAGTGATGAGGATGGGGCCAGATGAATGGATTTTCTATGAACATATAATCATACCTAGAGTTCCACCATGGCTAATACTCTGAAAATGTTGTTTATATAGTGAGAGGAAAAATATTTTGAAGTTATTTGGGATTAATCTCAGTAACATTTGGGTCAATAAGGTCTTAGTTATTTTCATGTTTATTGGTAAGGTCAAAGATGCTAATAATTACACTAAGTTGAGACTGACTTTCTTGGGTCATTAGAAGGACACAGTGAGAGTGCAAATAAGTGCAATAAGGTTAGGTAGGGATTTTTTTTGTACCTGGTGAGCTCTGACTCCTGTGTGACTGTTCCTTTTTTACTGCTCATGTTGTGATGGTGGAAAGGAATCTTGTTCCTGCAAGATAGCCTCTGCTTCTGTGTTCACCCTGCTTACCTGCACAGTCCTTTATAGGTTTATGACTCAGACCCAGGGTGTTGTGTAAAAGAAGAAATGTGCTAATGCAGCTGCACAGAAAACCTTAGACACTGTTATTGCTGTCAGGAGGCTGGGGATAAGGACAGCAGTGTGGGGTTAATGAATATTGCTCTCTCATCAGATAACTACTGCAGGGGGACCAGGCAGGCAGTGTAGGCAAAATACAGGGGAAAAAAATGTTTGTGGCTTCATTTCTAGCACTGTGTGAGGTTATGGGCAGCCTGGGTTTGCCTTTGGAAAAGGGGTGCACACAGCTATGGAGAGGTTGGGTGTGAAGATGGGATTTTGTTCCTGGGCACTGCTGCAGCAATGATCTGTCATTTTCAGGAAGGGTTTCAGTGCTTTAGTCTGGAGTTTGTTTCCTCCTGTTCCTGTGAAGATGCTGAATGATGTCTGGGTAATGTCTGCTCCTTGGTTTGTCTTTTCATCCTTCCTGTCTTGTTCTTACATCCTGTACAGTTAAGCTAACTTCTCCTGTCTTGCATCTCATGACAATCTCTTCTCTTCAATGCAGGAAATCAAACCAATATGTTTTAACAGGAATTTTCTGTACCAGAAGGGAACTTGGCACATTCCAAATGATGAGTGGGCAGTCTGCATACCTGATAGAACTTATCTCTTTGTATTATACATTTTCTTTTACCCTTTTTTTCTTGTGTAGTGATACATGTGGCTGAAATAATATGATGTTTCATGTGATGTTCTGAAATAGAGTATATTGCTCTATGGATACTTTTAAAGAAAGTGAAAAAACTTTCACATTGATGGTGGTAAGACCCAGGGTTTCAATGGAGTTTTACAGCTGTTTGCTCTGTTTCTGGCTCTTGCTCTGTATTTTTCACTTCTAAACCAGCTTGCTAAACACATGGAATAAAGCAAGCAACACTGGAGTTTAACACGTCTTGATAATGCTTTAAATACAAACATGTTTTGATGTGCCTAAACCTGGTAAACCCACAGCATTGTTTGTAGCAGTCTGTCCAAGGGATTTCCTCTCAGAGGCTTTAAAGGTATTAATGGTGGAATATCTTACAATCTCAGTTCAAGAACTTAAGCCTTTAAGAAATTCTCCAGCCCTGCTGACATTGAAAAGGTTAACTATAAATGTTCTTTTGTTCAGTGGCAGTGTCTGAACCTGCTCAGCTAAGCAGGGACAGTGCTCTGTGCTTCAGGGAAGTCGGGAGCTTGGTTTGATGCTTCTGCTGTGCCAGCAGAAATTTGCATCCAAGATTAAGCAGAGGTGTTTTCCTTCTCTTGGAACTCATTAAATGTACTTTACAGAAGAACTTGTCTCTTCCCTTCAGCTCAGTTTTCTCAGAGTTAGGAATGCAAATGAACATTCCCAGACTTTGGGCTTTTGAATTACACCCTTTTTCCAGTTTCCTTTTTGATTTCTTGAATGATACATATGTATTTAAATAGTTCATTCTCCACATCAAGTTAATTCTAAACATTTACAGAAGGAAGGCAGGAATAGAAGCCTCTGTTTCCTCACATCTGTCAGCATTGTCTCACTGGAAAATAAGCAGAGCCTTATGTGGTCAGAGGTTCTAAAAGGCTTTTATTATTGCTTCAAAGCAGATATATTTGATAAATATATCTTATGTCATTCTGTTGTGCATTTGTGTGGAAATCAGAATGGAGTGGGATGTTTTTAGGAGTCTCTGCATCTGGTAACTGCTTGTAAATATTTAATTCACACTTCTCTACCGCAAGCAGGTTTTGTTCTAGCAACCACTGAAGTGAAAGGTAGCATTTGCATTGATCCTTTGAATATGGGATCAGTACAATATTTTTAAAAATTAGAAAGTCCTCCTATCCCAGCAACAAATTCTTACTCTTTTGAAGTATTAACTAAAAAAGAGAACTGAGGAAAATGTTTGTCATTTTATGTTTTCAATTAAATTTATTCTCCACGAACCAATGAAATGATTTTTCAATGAACCTGTTTGAAAACGACTGTGGGACATTTTGCTGAGCTTTTTTGCTCCTAAGGTGGCTGTGTTTTCTATTATCCATCGCATTACCAGACTTTCCCACAGGGTTGGCTGTTTATAACCAGTAACATTCATGCTTGTGGTTATGTGGTTGGCAGAATGGTGCCTGGAAGAACCAGCAGCAAACTGGTGGCATGAGGTGTCCACCTGGTGTGGTGACAACCACTTCTGTAGGCACCTGGAGGGGTTTTGGCTCCTCTCACACTCTGATGGTGTGTGCTTGAAGCAGGAAAAGCAGGTGATGGGAGAAACAGGGAACGGTTGATTCCTTCTGTGCTGGATCTTGGGATTTCTTTCACCTCCACTGATGAGTGGTATTGACAGCACTGCTGGACTTGCTCCGTGACCTCCAAAAATCTCTGAGGGAAATGGCAAGCTAAAGTCACCTTAAACCTAGAGTGTGCTGGGTTGTGATAAACAGGGTCTTGTAAAGAGTTGGGAGCTGGGGAGGTAAAAGGAGCAATATTCTCTTCTTCAGCATTGTGTGACACTGATGCCTTATCAGGGACTGCCTAAAAACAGAAGCCACATGAAATTAGGAGAGTAAAAAAGCAGTTATATTTATATTTATGAAAGGCCTTCAGGTACATTTAGGGCAGACAGAGCCCCCCCAGGGGCTGCACCCAATATGGACAATGGGTCAGGGGTTTTCATACTTTTATAAGTTTGGTGCATTTGCATATTGGGGGCTAGTCTTCCAATTACAGCTTCAGCTAATGAAGTCATTTACCCCCAGTTTTCTCCCTCCATCCCACTTTTGTTCACGTTTCTTGGGGTCTGAGACAGTGAGGTGTCCTTGGATCTCAGGCCTGGAGAGGAATTGTTTTGTCTGACCAAAGTGGGGAAACAGCAGTTCACACTCTGTATGGAGTTTGGAGTTATACACTAAAGAACTGCAGGATTACAAATATATGAAAAATATAAAAGCTCAAATCCTAAGGCATCAACCCAGTGAGAGTGGGGATACAAAACTGGGGAGCATCTGGGCTGCTCCCATGGCCTGTGCTGCTCTTTGTGCTCTCTGTGCTCACACTGCCCGGCCAGCCGGACCCTGTCCTGCTGGGGTTGGTTTATGAGAGCTGCACATCTCACTGCAGGGGTGCTGGGGCTTTGCAGAGGAGCCCACTGAGAGCTGCTGTGCAGCCCCCTGTGCCCTGGGGACTCAGCTCTGCTTTGGGGTGGCCACAGGGTGCCAGGGCACAGTGAGTGTGGGACAGCACTGGGCAGGGTGGCAGGGAGGGGTCTGGTACACAGGGACTGTGCATAGCCACAGATATCAGCCAACCCAGCCATGTAGGCTCTGAATTCCTGGTGGATTTCTAAGAAGCAACACTACTGCACCTGAGCTGGGGAAAGATGTTACTGAATAGGTTTGCTTCTTCTATTGTGCTGGACTTCTATTACCGGTCATGCTTTTTTGCTTTTACAGTCCAATCTCATTTAGGAATGTATTGAAATAACTTTTCTCTTATGGACAGAGGAACTGAGAGTTACAGTCTGTAGCAGAACAAAAGGAGAAGCCAGTTCTGCTGACAAAATAGAAATGTCAGTGATTTTGCCAGTTGCAGGACCTGTGGTAACACAAGTGTGGGACAAATGTGCCTCTTGCTGAGCTCTGAAACTGCCCAGTCAAGCAGCCAGCAAAGGGTAAAACTGGGTGAAAATAGTTGTGCACAAAGGCAGACTGCTGCCCAGCTGCATCCTGGTCTTGTTCTTCCTGTAGTAACTGCAGAAAGAAGTCACAGACATTGATTTTTTTCACAGTTAAAAACCCCCAGCCCCTGAGAGTCAACTGTGGCAATAGATCTTTCCCCCTCCAGAGTATATTTTTTTCATCCTGCCCCTCCTTTCTTCTTCTGCTCCTCTGGGTACAGCACTACAGCCCTCCCTAAAGAGTGATAGCAAAGAGTGAAGTGTTTGGGAGTAGCCACAAGATGCCAGAGCTTCTGGAGAGGAACCCTTGAAAATACCAATCTCCTCATTGCTGTTTCCCTTATATTGACATGAGGAGTCTGTGTCCGTGCATGTGAAGTGAATAAATGATGAATTTCTAAGTGATTCAAAGACAGTTTCTCTTGCCATCATCACTCCTTTATGGTCTGGTGTCCCAGTGAAAACAGAACATGGATTTTTGTCTTCTAGCCACGAGTTGGAAATGTCTCATCTGAAAACCAAAAATCTATATACTGTGAGTGGTCATTTTCCTCTTTTCTCACTCCTACCCCACTCGTGTCAGACTTTTTCAATGCTTTGATGCAGTCTCACTTTATCTGTGTTTTGCCTGGGTCTGTGGTAGGATTCCTCCTCCTCACATTGCCTACAAGCCTGTACAAGTTAGTAATCTGCACCTCCCAAACTGCAAAATAGAACAAAGGGACTTTCTTCCAGTCCAGCAGTTTCCCTGCTATAAAAAAAAACCCCATCAGAAGAAAAGCCAAATCTTCTGGTGTCAGCACCCTTCATACTCTAGAAGGGCAAGCTCAGGAGAGGATCTGATCAGTGTGGTGTTCTCTATCCTCTTTCATTGACTGTTACTACATGGTTGACTTTAGAGTTGCTTTGACATCCTTGGGACTGGGGCCAAAATGGAATTAATCAGAAAAGACTGGAACCATGCATAATGGGCTTCTTGTCAAACCACTTTCTGCCAAACTCAGCAGAACCTGAGCATGACAGAGAACAGGGGGCTAAATGGGAAGGAAATTGCTAGCACAGATGTTTAATGTGTGGTTGCAAATAGAAGCCTCTTCCCTTCTGTGTAACTCAGACCACAAAGAATACTCCTATGTGCATCATCCAAGAGCATCTCAGTCTTGAGTGATGCTGAACCTGGGAAGTATGGTGAGAGAGCAATACTGTAAGTTGTAATTGCTCCATTTTTGTTTGAATATAACCTATTGATCCAGGAAAAAGCATACCCCAAACCTCAAGAGGAAAGACAGAGTTGGCTTTAAATAATTCAGAACATCCAACACTTTCTTTTTCTCTTTCAAGTAATGGGGTCAAATTCATTTCTGATCTGCCTCCAATAATTTGAAGAGAATTAAACCATTACTGTCATATATTATTTGTGTGTTTGGCACTGTGCAAGACACATCAGGAATGAATGTAGCCCATTATGTTTTTGGACATAAGTTCTATCTTTGAATTCCAGTGCATGAGCTTAAGCACTCACTACACTACCACCTAGAGAATAATGTTTGGATTATCCTGAGAAATAACCTTGGTATGTCCTTCGGGCTTAATTTGAAGGGACCTGAGCTGGCACTCATTGGCTCTGGTTGAAAATTATAGTGATGGTCCCCTGACAATGTGAAAACTATTTTCTGGAGCAATTTTTGATCAACAGAGGATTTCTTAATTCCATCCTTATTTAGCAAGTCATTCTGCAGCACATCAGCATATGCTGAGGTTTGTTGGTCAAAAGGTGTTTCTGGCTACTTTCCCCTTCTCCCTCTTATGCCCTCTCATGAATATGGAGCATCTAGAAGGTTTTGGTATTATGAACATGTCTGCCCTTAATAAAAGACTTGCTGCAGTCTGCAAATGTGTCCTCTGCAGTCCTCTGCAGTCCACTGAGGTCCAGCAGAAACCTCACAGCCCCACATGTCCCCCTCACAGGGGGACATTTATGTACCCTCAGGCAGATACTATTCAGTGCAGGAGTCCAAGTTTCCTCACTTTATCAGGTAAACAAAGTATTTTCTGGATTTATAATCTTGGATTTTTATCCTATGCCCAAAATGTTGATGAATGTATGAAATAGCTTTCCACCAGCTTCCAGCATGAAATGCTGTCCCACAGAGATCATCTATTGCCAAAGGCCTTGGCATGCAGACAAATTTATCACAGACACACTCCCTGCGTGCCCATTGGAAAGTTTCTTTAGATTTGCAGAAAGATTTGGCAATTCACAAAAATTGAATAGATCCATGCAGACAAAATTAGCCAGGTGCATATGCTTTTTATCCTATTTTACTGCCACTAACAGCCTTGTCCTGGGCTTTTGTTTCTACAGCCAAAACACCCCAATCCGGACTGGCGCTACTCGGCCTCCCTGAGGGCAGGAATGCAAAGGTATGTGGGGTGTTTCTCCTGTGAAGGGAATTCTGTCTTTTTACTCTGTGAAAAAGACAAAATCTCTTCCTCTGATGCCCTAGACTGAGCTATCTGTGGTGAGATGGGAAGCACCTGAGTTCTGCTGCTGTCACTTCCCATCTCCAAGTGCTACAGATTCAGTCTGACTTGCATCTTATGCGGTTCTTGCACTACTGTAAAGCTGTGCTTTTTTTTCTTTTTACCTTCTGCTTTTGTATCTATTGACTGTCAAGGCATAATTGTTCCTATTATTAAATCATTTCATTGTCATTATATACATTTTGTTTATTTTAAAGCTCCCTGTAATCATCCGTGCTAATGTTTCAATAGGCAGTCTACATTTCCATCTTCTTGTTTCTCATTACCATAAAAGTAGCTGCTCCTGCAACAGATTTATTAACCACATGGTGCAATCAATAACATTAATACAGTTGAAAGGACTTTTTCAAGATATGAGATGGATTTTCAAAGGAGGAAAAGTGAGGCTTTTGTCTAAATCTCTTTACACATCTTTGAGAATCCGCTGCCTCTCTGCTTTTCTCTAATTTTCTACTCAGTACACTTGGAAATAGAGAATGATACTAAAATGGTTTCTGTAAAGCCTAAATCAAACAGTATTTTTACTCTCCCTGAGCAGATTAGAAAACTGGTTCTATATTCAGGTGTAATCTGATGTGATTAATAAGATTCCTGTACAGGTTTAGGTGTAATTATAAGGCTGCAGCCATTCCTGGTGGCATCACAAAGTGCAGGATTTTAGGAGTTTCTCAAAATTGATGGTGCAGTGGTACTGTAGGCATCACCTTTATCCATAATCCACAGGGCTGAAGAGTCTTCATAAGGCTGAAGTCCTAAATTCAGTCAGACTGTGCTTCATATGGGTGAGGACACAGAGTGACTCCCAGCTAACTCTGTGTAAAAAGGAATTTAAACTTCAGGGACCAGAAGGAAACGAAGACAGAGCAAGCTTGACTCTGTGGCCTTTTGGGCAAACTGTTTTTTTCCTTTAATGTCCCTGCTGTGACTTTAAATTCTTTGTAATCCTTGACTACAAAATGAATGAATAGTCTGGGGAGCAGGATCCTGAAGAAGGAATTCTACCTGCCTGAGCACCTTGTCTGCTGCTCCTGAGTCAGGCATGCTCCTGTGGATCCACATTCCTGTCTATACAAAGCTCAAGGTCTTGTCTGAAGCTACTTGAACAATTAATGAAAAGTGAGAGCTTATTTAAAGCAATTCATCCCACAGGACTAATGGAGCCTTTCTGGGAGATTGTACATTTTCCTCTGCTCTCCCACATCAGCAGTCCCTGTCCTTACCCAAAATCTCAGGTTCTGTGTTCCTTGCCTGGTTGATGGTTTTCATAAAATTTTCCATAAAATCTGTAAAAATCTGCTATTCTTGACATCTGCTCCATTGGGTGGAAAGTGCCCATTAAGTTCAGCTGGAAGTGTGAAAGGGAGTGAGAAGCTGAGCAGGCAGGGACACAGTCACATAATTCTGTTTTTCTTGAGGAACTGCATATAAACAACATGCTTTGTTTGTATTATAAATAGCAGAATTTTTTCTTTTTCCTCCATGTAAGGTGCAAATTATTGCCTTCAATGCCCAGTGCTCACGATGTGACATTGTAAAATTTGCTGTATTCATTTTTGCATTTGAGAAAATATATTTCTCCTCCTGAATTGCTCATGAGAACATCCAGTAACCCAGGAAGGTGGGATCTGCTAAAATAGCATTATGACAGAAGATCAGAACTAACTCCACCAACTATTTTATCATTTGCTTAATGTTGAACTAACTCCACCAACTTTTTTATCATTTGCTTAATGTCAAACTAACTCCACCAACTTTTTTTATCGTTTGCTTAATGTAGCTGCATCCTAATAGCAAAGGTGTGTCACTTCCTTATTGGCAACTCCCAGTCAATGAGAGCAAATTGTCCTGCTGCTGTGTTTGTTTTATAAATGATGCCACATCTGGGTTTTGGTAAATAATCAAAGGTATTTTTTGCAAGTGAAGACAGCTGCTAACACCATGCAGTACTATAGGAGTATTGCCCAGTGATAAATAGTTATGAGCTTTGAGAAGCAGCAGGAAAGGGCAATGCCCTGAAGTGCAGAGCAGGAGGGAGCTGTGCACTCTAACTCTGGTGTTTGCCCCCCCAGTGCTGTGCACATGGAGGAGGCAGGAGTCCTGCGGGGAGGACCGGCAGGGCCTGAGCAGCAGTGGCCAACAGTCTCCAGTGCTACAGCAGGTAAGGCTCTGAAAATCCACAATATTGGTGAAGAGCTAATGTTGACTGCAGTAGACCTAATGCTTCTACTTAGTTTTTCCTCTGTTTTCTGGCTCTGAGTTAAGAGCTTCAGCTGAGCTCAGCTGATTAGAGAATGATGCTGATAACACCAAGGCTGTGGGTTCAGTCCCTGGATGAGATATGAGCCGTTCACTTAAGGGTTGCATTTCATGATCCTTGGGGGTCCCTTCCAACTCAGAATATTCTGTGATCTGGAAGTATGAATCCTGTAAATTAAATCGGTGGAAACTAAACAGAGTGGAGCAATAAAGCATAAAATGCATCTTTTTCTTTACTCAGTCTCACATGAGCACTAGAGATAAGAGTCCTTGATCCCAGCTCTCACCCTGCCTCTGGAGGTTACTGGTTTGTGTAAGGGAATAATGGAATAATGGTTCAGTTCTGATGTGTGTATTCAGGTGTGTGTATTCCAGAGCTGATTTGCCCTCCATTTCAAAAGAACAGTAAAACTGGGGTAGGAGCTTATCAGTTTTCCCTTTGTTATTTTTACAAAGCCAGTAAGTCTCTTTGAATATCTCTTCTCATTGTCATTTTCTGTGGTGAAATCAGACCTAATTTTTTGCTAGCTGCTTTCATTCACTAATACACAATGCTGGAAAATAAAATGTTATTTATTTGTCAAAATAAATGACAAAAAACTTATTTTTGAATGTAGCTTCATTTACTCTGTCACTGACTGATGACTTCACAGCAGTCAGTAAGAATTGTCAGAAGATCCTCACGGAGTTTAGGAAAAAAAAATCACCTGCATGTCTTGCAGTGCAGGCAATGAAATATCCTCACTTTTCATTTTGGAGGAGGAATATTATAGACACAGTGGAGCAGTCAGTCACTGTTTTCAGTCAAATCCAACCCGGGGTGGTGAGCCCTGGACAGCTCTGCAAGCACTCTCAGTCAGGAATTCAAATGAGGAGTGATGCTCATAGCAAGTGCTGGAAAGTGGGGTCTCCAGCAGAAAAGATGATAGTGGCTTTATTTGATTTTTCTTTTTCCCAAACATTTCTTTTTCCTTAAATGGCAATTTTTCCTGGATAAAGGTCTGAGGAACAACTTGAGGATTTGCAGTCACAGTTACAACATCCACAAATTAATGGTGCCCAGCAAAACCTGCACTGGTGTTGCAGAGGGGCTGTTTGCAGAAACAGATATGGAAATTAATTTAATGTATAATGGAGCCCTAGGCTATAATCACCCAGGGTTTGTGTGCCCTTCTTGCTGTTGCAGGCTCTGCAGGGAGACACAGCCTGTGCAGACTCTGCAGGGTGTGTGACTGTTGAGCTTGCATTTGAAAATGTCACCACAAGTACAGTCTAACCTTTGCAAGGGGTTCCCTCAGGCCTTCTCCTGCCCTGATCATCCTCGAGTGAGCACTCAGTGCTTACACCAGCTCAGCCTTACACCAGCTTCAGTGTGGATACAAACATTCCCAGCTGGTTCCTTGCTGGTATTGCCAATTTCCAAGCACCTGAATGGAAGTGCAGAGGTAGGATGGTTCTGTCAGCTGAGGAGAGACATTGACATTTGGGTCCCAGAGCCCTGGTTCACTATCTGGAGTCCTTCCTGCTATTTTTGGGGGGATCTTATAATTTTAGACTGACTGTGGGAACCTGAACATCTTTTTCTTTCAGCAGCACACTTTCCCTTGGTTCTTACTGCTCCTTCCCTCCATGACTGTGCAGTGAAGCCCTTGTGCAATGAATGCATCCCTGCACAAAGAACATTTTGTTTTGTCTTTGTCCACTCCCAAGGGATTAGTCACCCTGATGTAACATTAATTAAATGGGGTTTTGTTTGTTTGGTTGTTTTGGTTTAGTTTTGGTTTTGGTTCTTTTCTTGTAGTGAGTTTCAGGTGAAATTCTCCACTCTTTGTAAGCAAAATCTATAAATATCCCTGATCCTTAGTAACAAATAGGTACTAAT
This sequence comes from Climacteris rufus, assembly GCA_013398175.1. NCBI lineage: Eukaryota > Metazoa > Chordata > Aves > Passeriformes > Climacteridae > Climacteris > Climacteris rufus. Next base: position 88,137 of record VZRZ01006280.1, on the reverse strand, counting down.
ACCAAATAGCAATAATATTAAATAGGTACTAATAGCAAATAGTAGCATCATAAAGAAATCTCAGGATTAATGGTTGTGTTAGTTTTTGTAGTCTCAGTACATCACATTTTTAGCAAATTGTTTCCACTGGTTTAGAATACTACCTACAGTTTCCCACAAATATCTCTTTCAATGCTTCTTTCTATTTTTGGCTTAGGTTCAAGACCTGTAATAACAAGTCAAGTGTTAAATCAGTAAATCCTTAATTCCTAATATGTAGTTGAACTTGAACATCATCACATGTTTTTCAGCAATTATGTGTTGCCCAAGTAAATCCTGATCCTTATTTGGCTGCCAGCATTCCTGTTGACTTTATTTTTATCCATGCAAGGCACAGTGAATCTGAAGCTGGCATTTTTTAATTGTGTTTGCATCTTCTTATGCACCAGTCCAACAGATTGGAGGTTTGCAGTCAGGGAACTTCCAGGTGAGGTGGGACAAGAAGGCTCAAACACCCTCTGGATTGAGTTGAGCTCTCTGGGGCATCTTGTTTGTCCCCCACATACTATATAGTGAGTTCAGGGAATGAAAACAGATTGCTGGTTGCTGCTCTGTGTCCTTTGACAGTTTTGGCGATTCTGTCAGACTTCAGGTGACCACTAATCTGAGTGAACTCTGTTTTTTTTTTGATAACGAACTCAGAATAAATGGAGCTTGGTTGGCAAAAATGGTGGGAGCTCATAACAGAAACTAAGATGAACAGAAATTTTGCTCTAGACATAAAATGTTGAAGATTTCTGAATAAATCAGACCTACAAATAATCCAGAGCTTAGAGTTAGTAGGCATTAGACAAATCTGTGTGTATTTCTCTGTGCTGCTGGTTCCAATCTACAAAACAGAACTGGTGTGAAGCAAATGCTTCACAAAAAACAGTCTACACACACTTTCATAGCACATGTAAAACTCGGGAGAACAATAAGGATTTGTGATGAAAAACAGTCATGTGAAATTTCAAATCCTGTGTTCAATGCAGACTTTCTATGTGTGTAGTAAATAAGGCACTGGGCCACACACATCAATAGAGAGGGGAATATAAAATACTTCCATTCAGACAACTCTGTAAAAGATGAAAGGATCTCATGATAAAATCTGCATCTGAAATTTGTAAGTGTGTAGGTGAAGCCATGGGTGGATTACTGGCATCTCTGAAGTCCATGTCAAATAGCCCACAGACTTGCAGGAAATTGGGATTTCAGTGTCTACTCTTACAAATAAGCACAAGGGACTGATTAAGGTTGCCTAGCAAATGCCATCCTAAAATACACTAATTTGGCACTTCTGATTTTGCAGTGGTAACATTCTTCTAAATATGTCTCTTAGTTTTTTCCTCCTTTTGCCAGGTAATTAGCTGGGGCAGAGAGGTGGTAGCCCTGTTTTTTAGAGCTTTTCCTATAGGAGAAGCTCCCATCACCCCAAGCACCTTTCAGCATTTGTCCTCTGCAGTTTGTGTGTCTTACAGCTTTCCTGGTTTTATTCAGTTTTTCCTGCTGTTCCTTACTCCCTGCCAATTTCTCACACATCCCATGCTGGCTAGGGATCTTCCTTGCCCATATATTCCCAGACTGCCCTGGTTTTATCCTGGGAATTACAGTTCCTCTGAAATAGATTCGCTGCAATCAGCTGGAAAGCAGATGAGGTCTGGAAATTAAATGTGAAGCAGCTGTAAGTATGGCAAATGAGCAAAATTGCCTGAAAACTAAAGTTAGTCTTCCTAGTGAGTTTTGTACTGCTGGTTTGGGGTAGGGTGTTGTGAACAGAATGGCTGTGGGAAAGCTGTGAAGAAAGGAGGGGAGTTCTTGTGTGGATTTTAAGAAAAATGTCCAAAAATACCTAGATAGGGGGAAAATAATAATAATTATTATTATTATCTACTGTAAGTTGTGGCATACACAATTCTGTGTTTCACAGACTTATTTGGATGGCAAGCAAGTAAATCCAACTTGAATAAGAATCTTGTATCTGAAAGAGACACTTTGTTCCAGTGAGACTGTGAGAGATCTGAGAAGGGAAATAAATCTAAGGGCATGAGAGAGGACACCACTAAACATCCTGTAATAGGAAGGTGAGCACAGAGGCTCTGGTTCAGGGAAGCAATTGGAAGAGGTGCTGGAAAATCTACAGGAGGCAGAGCTTTGGGAATGGCACGGTGTAGATTTTTAAGTGGCTGCTGAGCACAGGTCACTGGGAAGAAGATTGCCACACTGGGGTTGGGTAATGGATTGTGATGAACAGGACAGAAAGGTGCACTGCAGTGAATTGTTCTTTTCGTGGAATAATCATTTGTCATTGTCTGCACCTCTGAGTCCAAGAAACATCAGCACAAAAGGAATGAAAAGTATTTTTGGGTGGGTGTTGACTCTCACTGTTTCAACAGACACTGCTGTTGAAATCAGGCATGACCCTGGTAGAAGCTCAGGCTCCCACAGGACTGTCACAAAGCTCTTGGCCTCTGAACTAATCTTCTAAAAATCCAGGTTAAAGAGACCAAGCCTAAGAAAATAACTCAGAGTAATGAGACATGAATTATAACTTATTTCATATGATATGGCTTTATACTGTGTCTGGAAGTGGAGGACAATTTCTTCCTAAATGTCAGTGAGTTTCTGTTCACCTTCTTCCAATGCCCTTCAAATGATCTACAGAAAAGGGGGTGATTGAGGCTCATCAAGCACTCACTGCCAAGAATCTGCAAGGGCTGGAAGTGCTGTTTCTTTGAAACTCTTAAAGGTTAATTTACAAGTAACAGCAAAGGACACTGCTCTGGCTTAGCTTTAGCAGTTCATTGATTAAAGCTATAAAAGATAATAACTAATTAGCAGGGAAGAATCCAAAATTGGGTTATTGCTTTGTTGCAGAGTGCTGCAGCTGTTTAAAATGGAAGGAGCTAGAAAATGCAGCTGTGCCTATCTACAGCCTCTCTTTTTAATTAATAACCAATTTTCTATGGAATTTCATCATTCCAACTTTCAAAACCAGAAATACCTACAAAATTCATACCCTTAGTAGTCTAAGAAACACTGTGATCATGTGGGCAATATTTAAAAGGACAAAATAGGGGAAATACAGAACAGCCAAGTTACTTATGTTTCTCAGTGATTTAATAAGTCCCAAAATGAAGGTCCTAAGCAGTTCCTAAGACTACATAGGAAAGTAACTCAAAGATTTGGTTGACAGCCTCCTGTAACATGGAAAAAATCATGCCCACAAAGCACACTAAAGTAATTATTTGAAGCTGCAGTAATGATCAGCTCAGTGGTTCTGGGGAAGGCAATCATGCCAGCTTACTTGTGTACATGCAGTGCAACAAATACTGAAATAGAAATAATCTCTGCAGGGCTCTGTGAGGCTAAATCCCTTTCTTTTCTTTTATGTTGACATCTTGATCATTGAATTCTCAAGTCTATTCCAGTTGCTGAGATTTTCAACATGATGTACAGTCCTCAGCTTTGCCCCTACTCCCAGAACATTTTATTCCCAGGACATTCCCTGCATAATTCCTGCTTTTTGGCTTTCCACTTCTGTTTAGTCCATTTTCACTCCTTTCCTGTTACCCATCTGGTTTGCCAAGTATGGACCTCTCTCTTCCTAATTTTTCTTGTTTATTCCTTTCATGGAATGACTTTGGTCTCTTTCTGCTCATCTGTCCACTGTCTCCCCTCTGTATTGTTATTTCAGGAATATTGAAATGTAGGTCACCAGCTTGGCCCCACATCACCTTCTCAATATTTCATACTGAACTAAGAATTTTTAGGGATAAATGCTTCTCCTTTTGACAGCCTGATGGAAGCTGGAGAGGACTGAGAATTTCAAATGCTTCTTGGACTGAAAAAAAGCATTTTGAAATCAAAAGGATTTTTTTAAAAGAACATGTCAAAATTACATATTTTTATGAGAGATGCAGCTTGACATACTGATCATTACTTTTTAAAAGCTGATGACTGTCATGACCAGGAACTCATCTGCTTCACCCCATCCAAACTGTAGTTGAACCAGCACTTTGGGCTTTCAATATTTGGAGTCAGGACAGGGTAAATTAATAGGTTATTTTAGATTTCTGTTCAGCTGAGTGAGCAAAGAAAGGAGGGGATGATAGATGATATTATACACAAACTGCAGTCATGACTTGGCTAAAGTTAAATTTACTTTCTCTTAATTTATTTTCCACTTAGCTACAAACCCCTCATGACTGACCTGAAATAGTGTTTGTGATCTTTATCAAGGGGTCCATTATTTTTCAGCAGAGTGTACCAAGTAAATGAGATGACATGGATGGGAGATTTAATAGAGTGTAATACCTTAGGCCTTGAAGGCTCAGTGTAAGGAAAAAAAGAAAGGACTCATCAGAATTTGGAAAAGGCTGATGCTGGAAACTTCTGAATTGTGTGGTCTCTTTGACTTGATATATTTGAGTAAGACTTTGGGCTTATTTTGGCTACCAAAGAGAGTGGTCTTGGAAGAGTTTATGTCTTTGTGTACTATGGCAAATTCTTGATTTCACCTGCTGCAAATATTGGTGACAAGAATTCACCTTTCTCATTAGGCCCAGGCAGTGCAGAATGCATTTGTGCATCTCATCATTTGTCCAGGCCCTCCCATTTGGATTTGGGCCACATTTTCCCCTCACTGGTGCCAGTTGTTGAATTTTCCCAGCTGGAGTGGAGGTGAAGTCCAACTTCTGATCTCCACATGGGGTGATGGTTTCCATGCAGGTTTCTGGAAGGCAGGACTCCCAGCTCCAGCTGAGATATTCATAACACAGGGGACCTCCAAAATTTCTGAAAGCAGGAATGAAATAAGAATAATGGGGGCAAAAGGCTAGAGGGACTGAACAAGATGAAGAAAGTCCTCTAAAACTGGGGGGAAAAGCTGCTGCAGCTCAAGACTTTGTCATTTTAAGGAGTGATAAAGAGATTTGACATAAGCAGTTTATGTGGCTATAATTTCTATATTTAGGCACTAGGAGAAAGTTTAATAGCAATAACTCCTTGTCTATTTAATTCATCCTTTCTTGTAATAATCTTTTCGCTTCATCAAAATGGAGGTTAAATTTGCACCTAAAAATTAAAAATGTTTGTCATAACTGAGCAAAAAAATAAATGAGGGAAAGGGGGGAATATAACATTTCCCAGATGGTATGATTAGATCTTAGACATCTGGTAGGAAATGGTTTTATAAATATAATCAAGTTGGATTTTCAAATCTAAGCAACTTTTTCACTCTCCATTGCTTTAGGCATGTGGTTCTTTGTGATCTTGGCAACAATACCAGTGAGTTTGCCTTGTCTGCCTGTAATATTTTGTAGTTACACAGAAGACATGGATTTTGATTCCTGTGTTTATTATTTTCTCAGGAGTTTCAATAAATAAACAGAAAAATCACTCCCTTGCAGCTGTACTACCTTGGGTTGTGATCTTGTCAGAACTTATAAACTAAACAAGTGTTTATCTGGTCAGTACTTCAGGGAATTGATGGTAATCAAATTGTTTCCACTTGAGGTTACAGCTGCTTTATTTTTTCCCGGCTGTGCCTTGCTTTTGTGTGCCTGGTTTGGGGGTTGTTTTTCCTCCCTCTCTCTACTGCTGTGGGCTTAATTTTATTCTATTTAGATTTTTTTTTAAGAAAATATACTCAAATAAATGTTAAAACAACCTATGAAATTTATGATCCCAGATGAGCTTCAATCCTATTATCTCTTGCAATATACGATTCACTATCTGATAGAAAATAGATGGATAAAATAAGGATATTTCTAAGTAATTCTAAGAAATTTTGATTTGGAATTTATTTATATTGCAAGTGATGGAAGAAGAAAAGAGGTTGAGGGAGTCCAGACCACTCTGTGATATTGAATCTTCTCTTAATGGATGTCTGCCTGTGTGCAGCACTTTGCTGTACACAAGGGTCATAAATGTATTTTTCATGTGTTTATTTTTGTAACCAGGCATTGCTTCAGCGTCTGTTGTTAATGTTGCAGTGTGGCAGTGCCTCTCAGGTCAGATGGTGCTACACAAAGCCCACACAAATAGCAAAAGACAAGCCTTGCCTTAAGGAACTTGCCGCTGACATGAGCAGGGCAGACAAAGTCTGGGAACACAAGGGAAAGGACATGCTCATTATCATGGTTTAAAGAGAGGAAAAACAGGGTCCAGAAAAATTAAAATTATTCTTATTACAGAGTGCTCTATGGTGATGTTGATCAGCATCCACCTGGCCCAAAATGCTCTCACTGCAGCAGGAGTGAGCAAAGAATTGTGAGATTGTCTTGGGTCTACCCTTCTCCTTTCCAGCCTGAGAGTCCATCAGGTCAGGACTTCCTGAACACTGTGCAATTATTGTTTCACTGCAGTGCTTCCAGGCCCTTTGCCTGGGAAGTCTGACCTTTAGCAGCTCCCCAGCCCTGCTTTAAAAGAGGCAGGGACTGCTTCACATTCCCCTGGGCCATCAGAGAGAGACTTTTTACAGGGCATGGAGTGACAGGGCAAGGGGGAATGGCTTCACAATGGCACAGAGTAGGTTTAGATGAGATGGTAGGAAGAAATTCTTTCCTGTGAGGGTGGTGAGGTAAAGTAGGTTTAGATTAGATGAAGGAAGAAATTCTTTCCTATGAGGGTGGTGAGGCACTGGCACAGGTTGCCCAGGGGAACTGTGAATCCCCATCCTTGGAAGTGTTCAAGGCCAGGTTGGATGGGGCTTGGAGCAACCTGGAATAGTAGAAAGTGAGAACAAAATGGTCTTTAAGGCCCCTTCCATAGCCATGGAACATAGGCCCCAACCCAAGCCATGCTATGATTCTATAATTGTGTTTCTCCCTTTTGAACCTTGCTGGTGTCTTGGCCATACCCTTCTTTTGTTGACACTCCAGAACAGAACAGGGCTGCACAAGGCAAAGAAAGCAATATGTGCATGTTTTTCCAGCACACATTCTGACTATTTATGTAACATTGACCCAGAGATGCTGCTTTTACTTCAAGAGCTAAACCTGAACTCATTTGGTCGTTACTTCTGTGCACTCGAAGGGTGTAATGAGAGATGTAAAACAGCAATAGCAGCACACAGAGGCATCCCCCTCATTATGGGGATTTAATTCTCACAAAATCAAGGCTCTGGCTGTGGAGGAAATGAATCTGAATGCAGCTTCTCTGCTCTTGTCTTATATAATTACAGTCAGCCATCCCTGAAAGCATCCCCTCTTAGCATACACACGCAACTAGCAAAATTAATGGGTTGATTAGAAAGGAAAAAAACATACCACAAACCCTTTGTGGTCTTGTGGAAATTGTTTCTATCTGTTTATACTGAGAAAAAGAGTGTACTGCATGTGTTTGCACAGGTAGATAGAACAGCTTCAGAGAACACTTGGTGCAGCCTGGATGTCCCCACTCAGTGTGCAGGGCTGGGCTCAGGTACCAGGAGGTGACCAGAACAAAACAGCAGCAGTTCAGCCCACACCAAAGCTGTCAAGGAGACTGGAGTTAGAACAGAACTGACTGGCAGTGGTTTGAATATGATGAAATACATTGCTTATATTTTGAATGAATTGGTTACTAGGAACAGGACAGGTGTTTCAAAGGAATGAGGGCATGTAGTGACAGGACAAGGGGGATTGGCTTCAAACTCAGAGTAGGTTTAGGTTGGATGTTAGGAAAGAGTTCATCCTGTTAGGGAGGTGAGGCCCTGGCACAGGGTGCCCAGAGAAGCTGTGGCTGCCCCATCCCTGGAAGTGTTTAAGACCAGGTTGGACAGGGCTTGGAGCACCCTGGGTCAGTGGAAGGTGTCCCTGCCCATGGCAGGGGGTTGGAACTAAGAGAGCTTTAAGTTCCTTTCCAACCCAAGCCCTTTTATGATTTGCTGTTGGTGTCCCAGTTCTGTCTCATGCCTGCCTCACATGATTTCTTTTTGGACTGTTCTGAAAAGGAGTTTTTTTAAAAAGCAACATTTGTGGCCTGACAAGCCAATCCTGTGCTGGTGGTGTGTGTGTGTGTGTGCTGTCCTGTGGCATTGAGTGAGCTGGGGCTTGAGGAGTTCAAACTCCATTTGTAGGTCAGACCTCAGGTGTATAACACAAGCTCACAGAAGACAGGCTGCTGTCCTGGCTGGGAGTGGCACTAATTAGATACCTAATTGTGCAGCTAATCTCCTTAGGCTCACTTAGACAATTAAGGGCAAGAGAGGTTCTCTGCCCTTCCCTCTCTGCGTTTGTCCCTGTGGTTACCAGAGCTGGCCAAGGGATTTTGCCTTAGGTTATGCCTTCTTATCCTGTAACCACACCTCCTTGGCCTAGTGCCTGCTCTTTGGATGGTTTATTCTAAATTATTCAAACCTTGAAAAAGAAACATAATTTCCAAGATACAAGCTCTAATCTTTAAGTAATTTCAGCAGTTTTTTTCACATTCAGATTTTTCATGCATTGAGAGGCACTTGAAAATCCAGAACCCAGACAGTGCTCATAAACAGTCAGGAAAGCCTTGATCCTTCTTTAGTTCCCTTGATTAAATTTTGTGATATTTTTGCTTCACGTGATCACTTGGATACGGTAGCTGAGTTTAAAGGAAGAATGTTGTAACACAGAAAAAAATGAGAGAAGTGTTGAACAAAGGCAGTGAGTGAAAAATGGCAATATAAATTTTTTAAATATTATCATGATACTGAAAAATGCATATTAAAATATTGTAATAGTACTGAAAAATGCATATTAAAAATATTATCATAATACTGAAAAATGCAGAATGAACAATTCCTCCTGCAGCTTTCCTTCAAACTCTGCCTGTAGACCTCACAACTTTGCTTTTAAGAACCAAAATCCAAACTGGAATTTTCTTTGCCATGGAACATTACACATTAAACACATCCTGGGATTTGTGGTCACAAAGTACATTCTCCTCCCTCCTACTCTCTGCTTTTCACTCTCCCGTGCTGCATTCATGACCCAGCCTGCTCCCAGGAGCAAGAGACTGTCATTTTAGTGGGAAATCAACTTGCACACCCATAGTGGTGGTGAAGTGGTCATAATTAATAACTACAGCAGCTGAACACTTTGTTCACCCTGTACCATTTCAAACTGCTCCTGTTGTTGTCTCTGACAGTACAAGCAGACACTCTGATGGTGAGCAGTGTCCTTTCCAAATGCCTGGAGTCAAATGTCTTCAGCCACATGGGGAGGATAAATCCTCTCAAAAAATTAACCTGTGACTGCAGCATGCAGAGACCATCAGCAGGAGCAGTGTGCCAGCACTCCCTGTTCATTTGGTTTCCAGGTGATTTGTTCTCTCTGGTTACCATGCCTAATGTCATCTCTTCACACTGAAAATTACCTGTTCTCGGTAGATTATTATTTTGCTGCAAATTTATGCTAATTAGGTAGCAGAGTCTCCCACATGTGTAGCTGGAAAGCGAAGAATTAAAATAAATTAATAACATTAGTGTCAGATTATCTGCTTCATTTATTCCCAGGCTTCAGCTGAGAGAAATAAAGCACCATGATGAACATCACCTTTTGCTTCTAATTGCACTTATTTTCTGTGGGGCAAGAAAGGTGACAGAGCTTCTGAAGGACCACACATGTTGGTGATCGCTCTGGATCCTGCCTTTTCCCCTCTGAGGAGTGCAGGTGCAGTTATACAATAAAATTCTTTTCAGCAGTGAAGTGTGGAGACAGAACAAAGCACATTTCTGTTGTTCCACACTGTAAATCAATGTGGAACATCCTCCATGCTGCTTCACAGGCTTTCAAACTGCAGCTGGAGAGACCTGTTAATGGGAAAGAGAACTGCTTACTTCTGGGCTGCCAGGCAAAGTAATTTGGTGATCTTAATCCAGTTCCCCACTGGCAACTTGCCACTTTGGAGAAAACACTATCACAACTGAAAATAATTGGCAGCCCTAGCAGGGAGGCCAGTGGGTTGTGCAGACTAAATCCATGCAGGTCAACTTCTGATCTTCTCTGAGGCATGTTGGCTAGACAGCAGGATGGAGAGCTCAGGGCGTTCCTGCCAGCTTTGGAGCTCTTCTCAGTGGAAAATATATTCCCAGCCATAAATGCTGATGCTCTGAGTGTTTATTTCTTGATGCATTTTTATGAATCTTGAAACTATATGTCAGATATAATTTTAAAAGCTTAGTCCTCATCATGATCTAAAATTAACCTCGTTATTCCTGCCTGGTTTTTCTCTTTTTACCATTCACAGATGGCAAGTATTTGTAACAGACATTGTAAAAACTGCATCTGGGTCCTTCCTAGCTATGATGTGAGGTCAGCTCTGGCTTTGATCTTCTTTGATGATGGCTTCATTGTAATCTGCAGATTCTCCTTTCCATTTCTTCATTTCCCCTGCCTAATTTGATTAATTTGGTTTGGTTTAAGAACTCTTCATCATTTTTTCATGTGGAATAAAAAATCATCAGAGGATGGAATGTGGGTAAAAGTAAAACGTAGGTGTTTCTAATGTTCCAGTCAGCCTAAGACTGCACTTTATTTGTGCACTAAAGGAGAGAAGGAGGCAGTTAAAGATCCTGAAGTCCCTCTGAGAAGAGCTGAAACAACCCTGTAACTGGTGCAAAATCACTGCTGAATTGGCCTTCAGAGTTGCTAGGAAACCAAAATAAAAATCCCTAGTCTGTAACACACAGATATCATAAGCATGACAGATTTTTGCTGCTATTCCTCTTTTTTTTCCTTCCTTGGTGGAGGGCAGAGAGAAGCTGCACAAAGCAGTTTGAAGAAAGCAGTAGAAAGGTGGTTTCTGTCCTAATTTTTTAAAAAGAGCTGTGTTTCAACTTGAGGAGGAGCTTGCCTGCATTTCAGGGGAGGTTGTGTGTATTAAATGAATGGGCTTTATGTATTTCCCTATCAGCTTTTTCCTAAGGCTGTCCCTGGAAATGTTCAAGGCCAGGTTGGATGGGGCTTGGAGCACCCTGGTGTAGTGGAGGTGTCCCTGCCCATGGCAGGGGTTTGGAAGAAGAGGAGCTCTAAGTTCCCTTCCAATCCAGGCCATTCTATGAAATCTTGGGATTTTTTTGGTTTGTTTTTACTTTGAGTCCTTGCCATGTATTCCAGTCATCTCTCAAATCAACATTATTTCTCTTCTATCTATAGAATTAGCAGGTTCAGGGAACTGCTCTGCCTGAAGAGGTTTGCACAGACTCGATTTTCATCTCAATTATCTGCTGCTGAGAACTCATACTGGCACAAAAAGGGTTAGGGATAGGGATACCACAGACTAAAGGTGTGGAACTGCATGTTCAGAAAAAAAGACTGTTGTGCTTGTGGAGAATCAAACCTGAGAAAACAAGGCAGAAAGAGGAAACAAGAACTGATCTTGTTGGAGAGTTTATCAGAACAGATAATGAAGAGAAATGAAAGATAAGGACTTTCATTATCCAAGTAAGTAACACACAAACGAAGAGACGCTGTGCCCAAGAATAATAAGGCATTTGATAAGGGATTTGAGAAGTACAGTAACTCACTGAACAAATTATTTCTTCTAAAATATGTTGGGTCTGAAGTGTATTTATGAACTAGAATAGTTCATAAATAGTTGAATAGAGATCTGCTTGAAGAATATAGAACTTAGCACTGGAGACATCAATTTTAGAAATTAGAGATGAGATGCAGATGAGTTACAGCCATACTGTAACAACAAATTAGACAAGTTAAGAAACTAAAAATCAGGGGAAAAAACAGAAGATGTTTTTTTCATTTACCTTTAGTCTCCTGTGGTGTCAATGATAGGATCCCTGTTGGTCACTAAAACTTGTGAGCTCAAGCAAATTCTGGTGGAGAGAAGTGATGTGTTTCATTTAGTTTGTCACTACTTGAGCAGGTGAGAGAGAGAGTAGCTGAATCATGTTCACCAAGTTCCTTTTTCACTATTATTCCAGCAGTGTTTGCATCACTTCTGGAAATGCTGACATGTTTTGTAGCTGGAAGTGAAAATAGAGACCCATGAGTTAGTTTAGACTGTGAGCTTTGCCCTGTGCTGGGAAAGACAAGCAGTGATAGTGAGCAAGGAAACACATTTACTCGGAGTCTGGGCACAGCAGCCATCCAGTCTTAAACAATCCAGGTGCAAGAATCCAGCTGCTCATGTGGAAATGTGGGATGAAGATGACACCTATGGCACGATTTTGCAGACCCAGACAATGTCAGAAGATCTCACCACAAAGAGCTGCCAGGCCTGGAGCTGCTGTCTGGGCAGCCTGGTCAATGAGCAGTTCCATTGCAGATGGATTGTGCTGCAAGAGAATCAGCAATGCTGAGAAGCAGATTGGAGAATGTGACCAAATGTTGTATTAATGTTCAATGCCTGGTGGGCATTTGCAGCTGCTGGGAAGAAACGCACTCACCATGATCCTCTGATACTTGGAATTCATCACAGACAGAGTCAGTCTTGCATGTGGCTGCAGTGTTGCCTGAGAATATTCCCGAGAGAGAAGGGAGAACTCATCTCATGTTCTTCCTCCCCTTCCCCACTCTGTAAGGATAAGTTAAGAGCAAGCTGAAGTCAAAACAGAGTCCACTGTTCATGAAACTTCTGAAATGCAGGTGGCCATCAGATGTAGTAGCACCACCATAGAAAGAACTGTGTGTGTGAAGAAAGGCCATTTTTATATTCATTACAACTGGAAAAGCAAATCCATAATTAAATAGTTGTTTAAAAACTCATGGGTAAGCTGAGAATCATCACTGACAACCCATTGATAAAAATGTCAGCTATTTCCACCATCTGAGGGCAAAGGGACCTGCCCAAGGCAGTATTTTGTGCTGGTGGTGCAAGGACTGTGTTCTGTCACACAGAACTGGCTGCCTGTCTCTGTCTCAGCTTTTGGGAGGCATTTCTGGGAGTAAATGCTTAAGGACATTAGGGCTTGAAAAAAAAAAAGTATTGATATATTCAAACAATAGAGGAACTCCAAGACATCTGAATAGCACCCAGTGGCACTGGATTATCATTTATTGGATAAGAAAGCAAGCCTAGAGAAAAACCCTCAAGTGATACCCCAGAAATGGGTGTAGGAGGTGTGTAGCCAACTGGAGTTCTGGAAATGAGTGAAAATCTTCCCTGAATGTTTCTCTGGTGCTTTCCATGGAAAGTGAGTCTGTGCTTCTCAAGCAAGAGCTGTTCTCCCCTTACATGAGCTGCTCTTACTGCACCTGCTCCTGTTAAAAATCTAAAATGATGAAGTTGTGGTGATGAGACTCTTAATTGGGGACCCTAATTATCTATATCTTTTCAAATTTGATTTTTAGCTCATTTATGGGATGTAAATCACCCAGTCTAGTTGGTGTCTTTCCCAAATGATACACAGTGCCTAGGAAGTCAAATAATTTTTTTTCCAAACATTTCATCAGTCTTTGATATCACTGCTTGGGATTTAGGTACTGTGCTGATGGATTCTGGCAAAAGTGGACAAGAGTGCTTGTACCTCTACTGTTGAGGTACAGCCTGGGAAATGGAGAAAACAATAATTAAATATTTGCTCCATTTTGGGTTCATGGCAATAACCTTTTCTTTGAGCTGTGTAGAACATTATACTTGAGTAGATCCTTGCAAACGAATTAACACAATCCTGTGTGCAAAGCTCAGTAGTTAAAGATAATCTGATTTTTAAAAAATTAAACTACTTGTTTGTTTTTTCTACATCATTAGAGTTGTGATTATTTCTTTATTCCTTCCCTCCCTTGTCCAGCTTTTTCTAAAGCCACAGGGATTATATATTTGATTTTGTTTAATTCTGTGATTATGTAATGCTGGAGCAGCTTTAGAGCCTTCAAAAACTCGAGCAGCCATGTAGCATGCACAAAATGAGAGAACTGGGTATTTTGCACTTCAGAGTAATTACTGGTAAGAAGTGGAGCTGTGTTAATTCCGTGGTATTAATTTTTGTGAACTTTTTGTGACTTTTGGAAGCACAACTGCTCACTTCCCATGTTAGTTTAATAGTTAAGGTCAGCTCAGATATTCAGTGTATTACTCTTTAAACAGGCAAATAAGTGGTCTCCCTGAGCAGAGCTCACTTTCTGCTCTGCCATATACTGAGATTTTGGCTTTCTGGTCTGTAGACAAAGTCCTACTTTCACAGGGGGACTGAGGAGAGATGATTTTGGTTTGAATGGCCTTTATTTGATCTGCAAAGAGGCAGCTGTTGCAGGTTTTTTTCCATACAGACACTGTGAGCCAAGACTGTGCAGTTCTCATGGCAAATAGGACAAATATACAACATGAACTAAGGAAAATGGAATATTTGGATGTTGGGGTAAATTTAGTATTTGTGAAAGGGAACAAATTGTTGCACTTGTCAGTGAGGTCTCCTGTTTGCTGCAGAGAAGAGGTGTGGGGCAGAAATTCTACCTCCTTTGCAGGTTGCTTGTGTGTCACCTGTGAGCAGGAAGAATCCAGGCTAGCAGCCCTGGCTATTTCTTATTTAGGTGTTAATAAGTTTTTTTTTCCCTCTGCTGAGCTTGGCACCACCACTTGACAAAGACTCATCACTTCCTAACACGTGGGCTGAGAGCAATAAGGTGCAGCAGATTCTGCAATCTGGAGATTAAAGCTACCAAATAATGCTCATAACTGAAGTTTCTGAGATCCAGTGTCACACATGTGGGTTTTCAGAATAACTCCAGTACACCTTTATGCTGAGACAACAATCTGAATGTACAAACAGAGTTTCCAGATGAGAATGTCACTGCCTAATAGAGAGAAACATATTCAGGTCAAATGCCAGATACTGTTATGCAGGATAACAGTGTTGGCCCACAGAGCCTTTAGGGAAGCAGCATCATTCTGGAATACTGAAAAAGAACCCAGAATCTGCTGCACAGCTTTGGAGGAAGCCATCACAAGATATTTTTCTGTCTTGCAGACCGTGGTTATTGGTTACTCAGTTCTGTGTTTCTCACACACGAGAGCTTCATTGACTGGAATTCGATTTAGGAAGGTTTATGCTGCTTCTCTGCAGCGTGTTCTGTTTGTCACAGATGCCTGGCTCAGGGAAAGCACCTGTTATTAAATGCATGATGGGGTAGAGAACACAATGGATAAACAGACCATGAAATTGCCTTGGGTCAGTCCTATGCTGCCAATCCCAAACACTCAAAACTTCAGCCTCAAGTGACTTCCTTTTGTTTGCTTTCTGGTGCATTAACAACCAAAATTCACTTTTTAAAAGTTTGTTGTTTTTTTTTTATTATTCCCAAGTGAAACCTGAGATTCTCACAAAACTACTGATACTTAAATGAAGTGACCTGGCAGGATGAATGGGTATGACATGATTCCACATGAGAAAGACTGGAGACACAAAAATCCCACATGGATTTTTCTACCTCACATGGGTAGACAAAGCTACATGAGAAAACCCAGGCTGCAGTTTATGCTTTTTCGTTATTTAATTGTGTTTAAAATACAACAGCCACAAGGGAACAAGCTTGATTCCTTTATTTTCCTGTTAGATTATGGTAGTGCCACCTGCTCAGCATTTTTCTATCTTAATGCAGTTTTCTTACTGAGCCAAAAAGCAGAATTACCTGGGGGAGCAGCAGAAAACCTACAGAGTTGTGATAGTGTGAGGATTAGGAGGCAGGAAATGGGTGATTCACTTTGGCTTCTGAAGACAAGCATGAAATCAAAGCTGCAGGCAGGAGTGGGAAGGATATTTGGGAGGAGTATGAACTGATTCCAAAGTTATTTATAGAGGGGGAAGAGTGGGTTTTGCCTTCAGAAAGCTCTGCAGGTTTGGGTGCAGTTGCAGACAGATTTGTGCAAACAGGAGCCTTTGGGTGGAAGGAGAAACAGAAAATTCCTACTGTGGCCTTGGATTAATGAGTTTATCTCAGCTTCTTCAGGAAGGGTGAAGCCACCCCACCTGGTATCACTTGGTGTATTTTAGTGAAAGTCTGAAGCCCTGAAGAGAGCAGCTGAGCAATTAACACAATATTTTCAGTAGTTGCAAACAGTTGTTTTGTTGACATATTGTTGGCTTTCCCTCTCACTTCTTTTTTTTTAAAGTTGTGTTTATATCGCCAAAAAATATGTGCCAAGAGAAAGCTCTGACCCCTGCAAAAAAATAGAGAGTAAAGGCATCATAATTAATTTTTGTTATTTGATTCTCTCAGATAGAAAAAGCAAGGCTATAGGGCTCATGTCAGTAGAATCATAGAATGGTTTGGGAGGGACTTAAATCTCAGTTCCAACCCCCTGCCATGGACAGGGACAGCTTCAACTATCCCAGGTTGCTCCAAGCCCCATCCAGCCTGGCCTTGGACACTTCCAGGGATGGGGCAGCCACAGCTTCTCTGGGCACCCTGTGCCAGGGCCTCCCCACCCTCACAGAGGGAATTTCTCCTGTGTATTTAACCTGAATTTCCCCTCTTCCAGTCTGAAGCTGTTCCCCCTTGTGCTATCACTATAGTTCCTGATGGAGAGTCCCTCTCTGGTATTTGCTATTGAGCCTAAATATTTGTCCTCTCCCCAGGTATTGTCCCCCCTGAAAACTGACACTTTCAGCTTTAAGCAACTGGCAGATCTGCTCAGGCACAGAGATAAAAATCTGTTTGCCTGTTCACTGAGTTGTTTCACTACAGATGCAAATTGGATGATTGCTGAGGCAAAAGTGGTCGATAGCTGCTTGTGGAAGATTTGCAGGCATGATGGTTTTGTTTGTGCAAGAAGAGATACCAAATATTCGTGCTAGTTTCAGGAAAGATGCACACATGTTTTTGGATATAAAATTCAGAATTGTGTGCCTCCCTAGTGAGTAGAATGAATTAGATCAACCACAGCATTTTAAAGCATCCTTTTGCTGTCTCTGCTCCCCGGTACAGAGTTTATGTGCTTTGACTGCACTTCCTCGAGCCTCTGAGCTGCTGCAGAAATTCCAGCCACTGAGCAGCTGTGTGTATGCTTGAATGAAGTGAGTGCTATTCCATGTGTCAGCAGGAGGAGATATAAATAGAGCTTTTTGCTCCTTGTTGTCATGGTCTGTGTTCCTGCTGGCTACCCCAAGCTATTTCTTCTTCAAGTCCGGTGTAAAGGGAGTACATTTGAGTGATGTTCAGTGCTGCAGTTGTGGGTCATAGAGAGCACATGAAGTAATTTAAAGATTGCAGCCATTTACACCTAGTGCTTAGTGGGACAAGGCATAGCAAGATTGATGAATGGCAGCTCTTGCTGCTGTCCAGGAGACTCGCATTTTGCTGCAGAAGTTGCATTTTATTCTTCCCTTCCCTTTCCAGCGAGGAAATATATTGAAATAGCTGAAAAAAAAAATCCCCTTTTATGGAACTGACAGGTTGCACAGTCTGAGGATGAAGCACTTTTGATTTTGTGTTTCCCTTCTGACACATACTGGTCTTACAGCTTTGTGATGGAGAGTTGCCAGCTCATACACCTGAGACATGATGCACAGTTCAAGACAGACAAAAGCCACTGGAGAGGGTGCAGTGGAGACCACAGAGATGATGGGGAGTCTGCAGCTTTGCAATTTTGAGCAGAGACTTCAGGAGCTGGGGCTGTTTAGTCTGGAGAAGACTGAGAGGGATCTCATGAATACATTTCAATATCTCCAAAGTGTCAGAGGATGGTGTCAGACTCTTCAGTGGAGCCTAGCAACAGGTCTAGGAATAATGGCCATAAATTAAAACACAGAAAGTTTCACCTCGACATGAGGAGTAACTTCATTACATGAAGGTGGCACAGGCTGTTCATGGAGGTCATGGAATTTCCCTCTCTGGAGACTTTCCAAAGCCACCTGGATACATTCCTGTGCCTTGGCAGGGGGGTTGGTCTGGATGATCTCCAGAGGTCCCTTCCAGTGCTAACAATTCCCTGATTCTGTGACAGGACCCACTCAGTTCCTACTCCAGACACAGGGTTGATAATGTCAGAAGCCCTTTCCTCCATGGCTTCACCTGGTGGTGGTGGGACTGAAAAAGATGCTGGGAAAGTAGATGTGGAATAATTCAGAAGTCAGTCACCTCCTCAACAGTTGCAGAAACTCAAAACAAATGACCCAGCTTTATATTAACATGTACATATATAATACAGGAATTACAACAGGAAAATGAAAGTGTAAAGTTTAATTCAGTGTTAAAATAGTTTTAAAATATTTTGTATGTAGATTCCACCAGATGGTAAATTAAAATTCCTTTTGAAGTGAAGGATTCAAGAAGCAATAACGTCACCTTTTAGCCTTTATGAACATTAAGATCTTTTAAATGTTTCTATTCTTTGACAGCTTGTCCTACTTACCTAAACATATGACACATTTCCTGGAAGGAAAATAACTATGTTATCAATCCTGATACAGTCTGTCCTTGATTTTCTCCCTGCCTCTTCATTTAAAGGAATCACAGCTATAAGAAATGTTAATTTTCTCCAATTTAATCAGGGTAGGATTTCCCGCTAAGTCAGCCTCCATTAAGCAATAATGTGGAAATGAAGTTAATTTCCCCTTCTTTGCTCTCAGATACACATTTTACATCCATTACAATCTATGTGTAATAATTAATTTCCCAGATTTGATCTTCCTGTTCATTTCAAGCCAGCTCTTCCATTTTTAATATTTCCTTCAGTGAAGTGAAATGGCAGGAATATTAAATAAGTAAGTTCCTTATATGTTACTACAACTATTTGAGTCTTTCTTGAAAGAAAGTTCATTAGCAAATGAGCAGTTCCTGAGTATAATGTAAAGCATCATTTTCTGTGGAAGAACAAGTCTGAGCCATTAAAGCATGACTGGGGCTGTAAAATGAAAATCAAAATATTGAAATATAAAGCACATCATTTACTGACTCTTACACTGGGATTATGAGTGCTCTATTCTGAAAAGGTTGTAGTAATCACCTGAGATAGCTCTACCCACTTTTTGTGTGTTAAACTTCAAAGAGCCTCCCAGACTCAATACTTAGCATCTGATGAATATTTAAGAAAGTGTGGTCTGAGAGACAAGACAAAAAGGCAGCTGCCCCTGTTCAAGTGCCTTTGGCAATGTGCTGCCATCCATTTCGAGCAACTGCCAAATCTCATCTTCACCTTACTTAGATAACCAATATTCCCTAATTGTGTATTATCCCCCCTCAAATTTTGTTTCAGTATTATATGGCCTTAACAGCACATGACCCAGCAGTTTGTGATTGCAGTTTATGTGATCAGGTAGAATAAAGCACTGAACAACCAGAAGGTTCATAAACACATTTAAATGGGGTTTTACCAACCACCCTGAGCTGGGGTTTGATATTTGATAGAGCTACATGCAGAATAACATATGCATGAATCCTTTGAAAGCCTAATTCACCATATGGCTCAGGTTTGAGAGGACACCTTTGGCTGCAGCAGAGGACAAGCAGCTGGAAGCTTTGGCTCCCTGATCCAGCAGGTCCAGACTTCCAGAGCAATCAGGCTGCTTCACGTCATCAGCACCAAAAAATCTGCTTTAAAGGGTTAAAACCCAGATAACTCTAAATGATCATAATACCTGGATTTGCCTACAACCTAAGAAAAAAATCCCCCAATTGTGGACCTTGCAAGCACTGAAAGAGCAAACCTCTTTGTGCAGTAGGAGAAGGGATGTGGGGAGCCTTTGCAAGGTCACCTCCATTTTTTTCTCCAAGAATATTTAAAAGATTCTGAAAAAGAGAGAAATTATGTAGCGTGCTTATCCAGGGGGCTTATCATATTGTATTAGCACTTACTCATCACATTTAATTAAGATTCCTTTTTAACTGATGCAAAATATTCTTAGCTCCATTCATCCCCTATCAGTAAAAAGGAATCATAATGGGATGTGATCCTAACAGGAGATGATAGCAAGCTGCTAATGTGACATATATATTGTGCAAGGGAAGGAGTGCTGTGACTGCCAGAGTCTGGTTTTGATGTCTTCAGTTTTACAGCCCCTTTCTGTGGAAGGTATTCCAGGGACAGACCTCTTTTAGGGCAGGTTGCTGGTTAACAGCTCTATTGGAGAGAATCCAAATAGACATTGGTTACTATTGAGTGAATTGGCTTCCAGAGGAGGAGAATTTTGCAGAGGTTTAGTGACAAACTAGTCAAAGTGGGTCAGCTAAAGGATTTTGTAGGTCTAAATTAATTTTACCTATCTCTATGGTATAGTTTACTTTTAAAATGAAGACATCAGTTGGGGATAACAAAATCAAACTAAACTAAGCATTAGCAGTACCCTTTCTTCCCCTTTATGATGCAGATAGAGGAAAGGTCAGGTTCAAGTTTAATCTATGAAATACTGGTAAAATTATCCCTTTATGTGAGATCAGAGCCAGAGCGAGCAGGTGTCAGCTCTGATGTTCAGAGCATGGAGCCACCTTCAGCCTGAGAGACAAAGAACTGCATTTCCCACTCTCTGAAGCTTTGTGTGTTGTTGGGTTTTTTTGTTTTGTTTGTTAAATATCCAAGCAGAAAGCTTTACTGTGATCATCTGGACTGGAGATTGCAATGGTTTGGGTTACTGGGGTGGGAGCCACATACAAGAGTCTGTAAACTAAACACAGATGATGAAGAAAGAAAAAAAATTATCTTTAAGACCATTTCTCATGTGTCCCTGCTCCATTACTATCCTATCCTCTCCAAATGGTGAAGCTCACACATTCATTCATGTTTAAAATAGATGCCTCTAAAAGCACTGACAAAAATGTGTCCCCTTTTCTTTCACTACCACTTCAAGGACCCAATTAGCTGGTTAAAATTAGATTCTGCCGTGAAAGGCTAAAATTGATGCTTCAAGTTTCCATAGTTACTGCCTTTCTATTAATTGTGCTCAGTTAAATAGTGGGGATTCTCTCTCTTGCTTTTGGGAGCTGTGCTGGACTCTCTGTGCACCAGCAGGAACATGGGCTGTGCTCAGGGAAGGCTACCTGGGGAAGGTTTTCAGAGCTGTAGACCCTGGTACTTGATAAAGTTTCGTAGAAGGTGAGCAGGAGGGAGGCTCTGAATTCAAATCAGTTCTGCTAGCAGTGTTCACTCTCCAGGATGGACACAAATGAAACCAATCTAAGCCTGTCCTGGAAAACAGAATCATGGAATGGCCTGGGTTGGAAAGGACCTTAAAATCATCCTTTTGCACCCCCCTGCCATGAGCAGGGACACCTTCCACTAGAGCAGGCTGTCCAGGGCTCCATCCAGCCTGGTGTTGGACACTTCCAGGGATGGGGAATCCACAGCTTCCCTGAGCAACCTGTGCCAGGGCCTCACCACCTTCACAGTAAAGAATTTTTTTCTAATATCTGATCTAAACCTACTGTCTGTCAGTTTGAAGCCATTCCCCTAGTCCTGCCACTCCAGGCCCTTGTAAATAAAAATCCAATGCTAAAACATTTAACCCTGCCTTTTCTTTAAGTAATCTGAATTTTTCCTTCTTTGGGGAATCAATCCCAGGCAGCCACCAAGGTGGGGGCTGGGGCAGGAGGAGCTGCAGTGGCTGTGGACAGGAGTCCAGGCTCATCCTGGATCACCCCATAGATGCAGAGTGGCCTCCAGTGGCAGGAGATGCCTGGAAAAAATTCACTTCTGTGCTCTTGGCCTCGGTTCAAGAGCTCATCTAGCAGAGAGCAAGGGGAGGAGGGGGCTGCCTGGCTGCAGGGCACTGCTACAAGCTCCAGCAGCAGCCAGGAAATGCTTCCTCCTTTTCACCTTCCCAGCAGGATTTATGATGCTCGCTGAGCCTCTTGTCTTCCACACAAAAGGGCTTGTGTGTAAGAATAAAACGGTTTTTGATTTAAATTTGATGAAACACAGGAACCAGCATTGGCTTTCCATAATATAGATTAAGCAGTGCACAGTTCTGTTCTGTCCTGCGGATGTTGAGAGCTTTGTCTTTTGCTCTCTGCAATATTTCATATCCTTACATAACAGAGGCAACCCCCACCCACAGCAGCAGCCTCCTGAAAATGGTTCCAGTGCCATCCCCACTCCTGGTCACATCTGAAGGAAAACGTGAGCCACAAAGCTCAAAAATTTTAAAAGATCTGACTCAAAATCCACATTTTTGGGATGTGTTACCAAGCACTCTTAAAATCAGCCTTCAGCAGAGGTCTGGGGAGCTGCTTGCTGCTCTAGCCATTCAGTTTAGGGCATTTAAGGACATTTAATTAGGGCATTTGGGCTACACAGCACCTGGTTTGACATGAAAGCAAAGAAAAGCCTTTTCTTTGGTGGCAGTGAGACCAACCCACCACAGGTCTTCAGGGGAGCATTGTCCCCATAGCTCTGCCCTCTCCCTTCCCAGGTACTGAGGGACAGAGCAATCCCTCCAGTTCTAAATTCAATTTTCCTGCACTTCACCTTACTGTTTGCATTAAAACAAGGTGCTTTAACAGCCCATGCTGTATTAAAAAACACATTTATAAAATGAAAATAATTTGGTGGGTTTTGGTTTGGTTTGGGGTTTTTTTTTTTCTGTTTTCAGCTATGAGCTTTTAAAAACAGTGTCTGTAAGCCCGCAGACATGGGGAAATGCCCAAAAATGTCCTTTTTTTCTTGTATTGCAGGAGAAATATCTCTCTAATCAGCTCTGCATGGGACACAAATGTTTAAATGCTGAGTGCCCCCAGCTCAGCAGTCCATGAGAGCAAAAAAGCTCAGCAGCATCCTGGATGTGTGCATATGCAGCCTCAGTGATGCAGCAGATTAACCCTCAGTTTGGGGAGAAAAGGGTCAAAATTTGTACTTTCCAAGGCAAATTCTATCTGTTGGAGCAGGACTGGGCACAAATACAGCTCTAGAAGGATGTTACCTGAGAAGGTGGATATTTTTATGGGAGGAAAAGCCTCTTCTAGCAAAAGAAGAGTGAGAGGAGCTCAAGAAGCCATTTACCCTGTGCTGTGCTCTGGCCACAGCAGGCTGTGGTATTGAGCAAATCAAATTTTGCTCTCATATATCTCAGAATATGCTGGCAGAGCTATTTGGTAGCTGAGACAATTACTGTAATACACAGCCATGTAGGATTGGTTTTTTCTAATGAGGTAAATAATCTCTATTTAAATGAATTGCCAGTGTCAGCATGGGCAGTGACCTGAGAGGGAGCTGGGAGTGACCTCTGTGCCCACCCCCTGCTTTGTGCCTGGATGTCAGAGCAGTGGGGGGCTACAGATCTCCCACAACATATGTGCTGTAATTACCCTGTTTAATAATATTGACTTTAAAGCCAAGCACTGGATTAAAGCTATAGGCTCCTTGGTGGGGAGATGCTTTCATTTTGTTCATTCCTCCTGTCTCTGGTTCATTAATGCTGAACAGGTCACAGAGATGGGAGGGCAGAGATTGAGAATTATTTAGGGGTTTGTTTAATACTCCAATTTGATTCTGTCAGCAGAATCAGGTGGGATTGTGTGGCAAAGTGATAGTTAAAATGGTTCAGTTTTCTCCTGACTGAATAATTTTTCTTTCTTTTAGTTCTATATCTGTCATTTTATCTTGCTGATGGTGGATTTTTATTTGCTTTCTTCTTTTTTTTTTTTTTTTTTTTTT
>VZRZ01006280.1:13817-64592 GCA_013398175.1 Climacteris rufus | reverse complement strand
TTTTTTTTTTTTTTTTTTTTTTTTTTTTTGCGGGTTTGAGTTTTTGATTTGTTTTGTTTTTCAGAAAAAAAAAAAAGAAAAAAAATGATTAAATGGGCATTTTAATCCCAAAAAGGCTTAGGGATGATCAGTGAAGCCAGAATGTCTGCAGAGATCCTCCAAATGACACGGAGAGGGTTTTTCAGTGCACGCTGTTTGCATTGGATGTGCTGTTTCAGACTCTTTATCATGGTGAATATTCATTAAGTCTGCCAGAGGCAGAAGCTGCAGTCAGTACAGCATCAGCAGAGGAGGCAGGGAAGAGAGAAATCAGGTTAATGACTAGCTTTCCCTGCAATTTGCTTCCTGCTTATTGCCTGATCTCAGTTTTAAATAAATTCATTTAATTAATGTGTTTTGCTCCTTTGACCTGCGGACAGAAGGGGCTGTGATTAATGCTGGGGTATTCTGAGTCTTATGGTGGCTTTAGTCTGCATGTTCTGCTGTCTAGAAAAAGAACATTGGAAACCATTTCCTTTCCATTTAATATTACTAGAAGTTTTGATTGAAAGCTTCTATCTAGATTATTTTCTGAGCCCATGAGCCACCAAATTTTTAAAGACAGGGACAAAGTGGTGAGTGGGGAGGGGTGGAACAGACTGAAAACAAGCTACTGTCTTGGCTGAGCATGTCACACAGTCAAACATCTCTGCAGGGAGACAGAGCTGCACAGAAAAGCTTTCCTCTTCTCCCCCTTGAGCAGGGGCACATCTGCTCTAACATGAGTTAGCCTTCTCCTGACAAAGGTTCTTTAAGAAAGCAGCAGAGGCACAGGAGGGAGAAACGATGTACATGACACTCAGAATATATGGGCAGCTCACATTATGGGAAGTGAGCACCACCTGTTCTTGGGAAATACCAGATTGGAGCTGTGGGGCTAGACAGGGTCAGCAAAACAGCATGTGGCCTTCCCAAAAGAGAGAAAAATGTCAGTGAGATAGAACCTGCAGGCCTGATGGGATAGCCCAGACCTAATGGGATATTGATTCCTGGGCTGAGTGATGACATGTTTTGTGAGCAGACATTTTCCTCCAAATTTATAAGACATCTCAATTTCCAGCCTGTTTGTACCCATCGCTCAGCATTACCTTTCAGCTCAGATGGTTTCACAGGCTGATGAGAGCCAGCCCTTCAATTGAGTGAATTTGCAAGTTCTGCATCTGAAAAGACAGCACCTTAAATCTCAGTGACAGACCTGTATTTTGGAGTTCTGCACCACAGGTTCTGAGCTGTGCTGGTGTCATTGCTGTCAGCACTAAAATGTGGTCGTAAAGGGGTGGAAATGGTGCAGCCTTGAGAATGTGGCTGTGCTCTCTCAGGCATTTCTGGACAGAAGATGCCAATGCCTACCTAAGTGAAAATCTGTGAAAGGATTAGGGCTGAGGAAGTTGCAAACAGCTGCACAGGATTTTTTGTGGCTGTCACTGTTAAACAGATTAGTTTCAAACTTCTTCTTTTTTCGAAATACTCTGGCATGGTCATTAGTACAACACCCACCAAGGCATGGTGCTGCTTACCTGGCTCCTGAGGGTAGAATTGAGCTCCTTTTTCACTGGATACCCAAAAGTTAGCTGTCTAGGATAAATTGTCTGGTTGGGCTCTATCTGTAAACAACCAAAGGTCATACAGCTCCAACAGAGAAAGGAGAGGAATAAAGAAAATTCTGAATTTTTTTACAGAATCATTTAGGTTGGAAAAGACTTCCAAAATCATGAAGTCCAACCTTTGACCAATCACCACCTTGTCAACCAGACCAGAGCACTGCAGGCCATGTCCAGTCATTTCTTGAACACCTCCAGGAATGGGGACTCCACCACCTCCCTGGGCAGCTCCTTCCAGTCCTTCACAACCCTTTCTGTGACAAAATTCTTCCTGATGCCCAACCTGAATCTCTCCTGGTGCAGCTTGAGGCCTTTTCCTCTTGTCCTGTCATTGGCTGCAAGGGAGAAGAGGGTGCTCCCCACCTGGCTGCAGCCTCCTGTCAGGGAGTTGTAGAAAGCAAGAAGGTCTCCAACAAAAGGGATAAGGTCTCCAAATCAATGCTTCTAAGCAATTTAGAGGCATCTGAGCCAGGTTGAGCTGCCTTTTGAAGATGCCTGACTCTTTACAGACCATAGCATGAATTAAATTAGACATTGTACATTGGATGCCTACGTTTCTGGTGACTGGATTTAGAAAAGGTGTGTCTGACTCTGTGGATCTCTAAGAAAAACAAATGTTGGTGCCTACAGTTAGTACAGGCTCAATTTCAAGCACCTAGTAGCAGGTGTCTGGGCTTCCTGCACAGAGCATGGGTACCTCTGAAAAACCTCTGTGCTGAACAGGGCTGCCTGGAGTGTGCAGGTGGGGGGACACAGCTCACCTGCAGCCTGCTCCCCTTCTGAATCTTGGACACTATGACATCCACACAGAATCATGGAATGGTTTGGGCTGCAGGGTCCTTAAAGCTCATCCAGTTCCAAGCCCCCTGCCATGGGCAGGGACACCTTCCACTGTCCCAGGTTGCTCCAAGCCCCATCCAACCCAGCCTTGAACACTGCCAGGGCTGGGGCAGCCACAGCTTCTCTGGGCAAACGTGACCCTTTACATCTGACAATGTGTGGGAATTCAGGTGTTTCAGAGCAATTAGGGCTTGTTAAATAAGTGCCAGTTGACCGAGATTTCTATGTTTTTCAAGTCCTGTGAGAGGTAGAAGGCTGCAATATATGATCAGTAAATGCCTCTGGAAGAGACAAAAAAAATGAGCTATGCACCATACCCTATTCCCTGCAGCCTTCAGATAGGTGATTTGAGGATAATGGGGTTTTCTTGTGTGTAAATCTGCCTGTGCATTTCAGACAGCAGTCACGGGATGGAAAAAGAAGTATTTTGAAAGACAGCCTAGGAATCCTTCATTGCCATCTAAATATGTGATCTACTTGACTGCAGAGTCTCTGCTGCTCTGGGTTCCATTTAAAGTCTACTGAGACACTTGTATTTCGGTGAGAGTAGGAGCGGGAAGGGGTGAAAAGTTCATCTCCCATTTTAGCTTGCAGACACACGGGCAAAGAAGCATCAGGGCCTGCAGGTGCAGCCTAGATTTTAGGCTCTGCTGCATGCAAGCATTTAAAAATTTAATTATTTGGTCATTGAACATGAAGTCTGCTGTATTCCTTGAGAATAAAAGGAAGGGGTAGTCTCCAAAGTAATTCTATGAGTTATACTAGGAAATGACCAGACTTTGAACTTTTGTGTACAAAGTCTTGCAATCTACGCTCTGTAGCTGTAGGAAGAAAAGAAGTGTAATGTTTTAAATTAAGTGTTATAAATATAACTTGTGGGTTTGTTTTATTTAGATTTTCCTCTAAGTTTAATAAACAAATTTGAAGCATTCATTAAAAGACCCAGAAAATATGCAAGAGAAGTACAAGTAATCCCATTAAATGTAAAATAGCACGTAAGTAGAAAGCCTTTGTTGCTGAATTCCTGCTGATAAGAAACAGAAGAGATATTTAAGGAAACTAGGTAGTAAATGACATTTATCCTTGATCTGAAATGCCTAAACATACAAGATTGTTAGTACAGCTGAACTGTGACCTTCCAGCCTGCCAATACACATAAACACACATGTGATCAGGTAAATCATGCAGAAGAGACATTTCCAGAGGACTGGTGAAGCCCCACTGGTAGGAAATGATGGCTATTAGCTCATTACATTCTGTGTCTCTGTCTTTTTGTGTGCAAGCTGTATACACAGCTATAAGGATAATTAGTTTTCTTTGGCTTAGTGAGCATTAAGGACTATTAAAATGCTTGGTTTGTATGGGCAAAAAATGTATTCAGGCTCTGGGAGAAAACTGCATGTAAGTGCAAGCAAACCCCAACAGTCTGACAGAATCCTGAACCCAGGGTAGGTGTGATGGGTTTGTTATGTTTGGTTACATGAATTCAGATGTTTTGGTGACAAATGCTACTGACTTCATCTGGTGAGTTGGTTTGCCTAGGCAGAGCCAGATTAAAGGGTTGGTTTTCTGCTCTGAATTGGATTTCAGTAGTGCAGATGTGTATGTGCACCCCATTCATCTGGCAAGAGATTCTGCACCTCAGGGACACCCTGGATTCTTGCATGTTGCTGTATTTGTGGGGTAAAATGGGCAACATGGAGTCACTGTTGTTGTCCCATGTCCTGTGCCCACCCTAATAAGCTGATCAGAGGGCTGGAGCACCCCTGCAGAAAAGGCTGAGAGAATTGGGATTGTTCACTGGGGAAGAGAAGCTTCATGGTGACAAAACTGTGACCTTCCAGTACCTGTAGGGAGTGCACAAGAAAGATGGAGAGAAACTATTTACAAGGGCCTGGAGTGACAGGACAAGGGGGAATGGCTTCACACTGACAAAGAGTGGGTTTAAATTAAATATTAGCAAGAAATTCTTCCCTGTGAGGGTGGTGAAGCCCTGGCACAGGGTGCCCAGAGAAGCTGTGGCTGCCCCATCCCTGGAAGTGTCCAAGGTTGGACAGAGCTTGGAGCCACCCGTTCTAGTGGAAGCTGTCCCTGCCCATGGCAAGGGGGTTGGAACTGGATGATATTTGGGGTCCCTTCCAAACCAGGCCATTCTCTAATTTTGTTTCTCTGCTCACATCAAAATGGCACAGCCACACACTGTTGTTTCAGCTGTGCTGTGGTGGCCCTGCAGCTCACAGACTGTTGTCACCCTGTACTCTTCAAAGTAAATTTTCTGTTATTCACTTCTACAGGGCTCTCCCCAGACAGACCAAGGGTGGAACAAACATGATTTGAGGTCACCTTCAGCTGTCTTTTTCCTGCCGGGAACAGAAAAAAGCATTGGGTCTGGGCCAGTGTGTTTGGAATGCATGTTGTATGGGCTGGTTGGGAAAAAGAAAGGATTTATTTGTCAAATAGGGCTTAATTTATTATGTGCAATATAAAAGCTCACATTTTTGTATTGCACTAGAAAGACGATTAATAATTTGGAAAAAGACCAAGACATTCAACTTCCACTTTTGTAATCTATCATCTGGGAGAAACAAAAGTGATATAAAAGGTACCTGAGCAAAACAATTTATTAAGCAGAAATGTGAGCTGCTTCATATTAATAGACTTATTAGGAAAGGACTTTCTAGGCCATTGCTGTTACTAACAGGAAATGTAAAAAAATCTGAAGTTGATAGTTATGACTGCAAGAAATTTACAGAAAAGCTACAATGGATAAAATAGAGGAATTTCACATTAATAACTTCAAAAAAGGTATTTGAGGGTGGAGAGGTTAAGGTCACTAGAACGATGTCAGCAGTCAGTCAAAGCTTCTTCATCACTAAATACAGTCTTAGGGGGAAAAGGAGTGTACAGTCTCTTCTAGTTCTTGATTAAACATCTGATTATTAAAGCAGTCATGTCACCCCCACGGGTTCGGAGATGCCAGAGATTCCATGTGCCAAACCTGTTACAAAGCTGGTGTCAGGGACAGTTCTGATGTGTTGTGTGTACACATTTCTTTGGCTCTGGAACGTGGATGTACTGCCTCAGTAGGGAAAAGCTGAAAAAAAGGAATTGTGCTTCCCTGCCATGTTTGTTTGGCTGCCAGGCACGAGAAAGGTTGTCCAGCAGCAGAAAAGGTTTTTTTAGCTTTTGAACCAGGAGAGCCTTATGTCTGCATGCACAACACACCTTTTACTTCATAAAGTAGCAAATTGTGCAAACAGCATGACAGAAGATGAAGAATCATTAAAGAATAAGAGATACAGGAGTTGCTTTCATTTCGTGAAATGGCTGCTGAGGTAAATGCAGCTTTCTTCATTTCTGCTGCAGGGGTACAGCAGTCAGTACCTGATGGAAATGGGGAAATGTTGGAGGTCTCCCTCTAGACTGTCTGCTTCATTTTCTCTTCCTGCCCTCTTTAACCAGAGAGACCCAGGACTTCTCATTTTCTTCTCCCCTATCCAGTGCCTTTGCCTTCTCTTCCAAGAGACATGGAGCCCCCCTCAAATGGTTTTCCAACACATTTCCCACCTCCTTCTTTACCCCAAACATTTTTACCTCTTCAAACTGGACAGCTCTGATATATGATGCTGAGATTTAAACAGATCCAGTGGTACTGGAATTGTTTGTGTGGTACTGCAAGGATTTGTGTGTGGCTAGGAGTGTTGCAAGGGTTAGAGGTCCCATGTTTTGATACTGCACTTTTAGGGTGTAGATAAGAACGTTTTCATCTGATTTGAGGGCTTTAGCATCAGTGCATAAACATTGAGCTTTCTCCTGATCACAGTTGTTTAAACACTTAAAATAATACATTGATACGTTGTTCTTATTCAAAATTAGCATTATGTAAATAGCAACAAATTTTCAAAGTTTAAAAGGAAAGAAAAGGACCAAGTCTTAAGGCTTTTCCTCATTAGGAAAGGCTCTCTCAAAATTAGCAAAACCTAATTTTGTTGCATTTTATTATGCTAGAGAATTGTCCTTGTCAGAGCAACACACAGAAACATTTTTATGTGATTAGCTCAATCTAATCAAAATAAACTTGCTTTGTACTTCAAGCCTAAAACTGAGGACAGAACTTCACTGTATATTTGCCTGTATAAAATACTGTGATCTACAGAGAATATCAGGATATTCTATGATTTTGTGAAGAGCATGAATATTTGTGAGACCAGATTGTGCACCCTGCTGGAAACAGTCCTGCAGTGTCTCTGCCCAGGCAGTTCAGCTCACTCCTGGTTTTGCTCCAGGGCCGTGTCTGCTGCTCAGCCACATTGCACACATACCTCCACACAAACACACATGGTTGTGTTGGCCTCGGGTTCCTTTCTGGGATGAACCAACTCACAATCCCAGAATGGGTCGGCTTGGAAGGGAGCACAGCAGCTCATCTGGTGCAACCTCCCTGCTCCAGCAGCATCCCAGAGCACAGGGCACAGGGGGGCATCCTGATGGTTCTGGGATAGCTCCAGTGAGGGAGACCCCACACCCTCTCCAGACAATCTGTTCAGGGAAGTTCTTCCTCATATTCAGGTGGAACTTCCTGGGCATCAGTTCCTGTTTCTCCTTGTCCTGTTGCTCAGCACCACCAAGCAGAGCCTGGCTTGACACCCTCCCTTCAGATACTCTTTCCCTGCATGAGGACTCCTGGACACATCCATCAGAGGAGGGGTTGCTAAAATACCCTCATGGATGTGGATAATGCCAAGGCTGGCACCCCCTGCCCTGCCCACTCTTCTGAGCCTGTCCCAACAGACTCGACACCCTCAAACACACCCTGTAGCCGTGCACTGCGCATGCTTGTGTTTCCTGCTATAAAAAACGACAGTGGGCTGCCTCACAGTGATCTTTTGCTCCATACACCTCAAATTCAAAAGAACAACCTGGGATCCAGAGCCTGTGGGGCCCAGCAGTGCATGGAGTGAGCCAGTGCCTGCTGACACTGAGCAGCCGGCACAAGGACCAGTGCAAAGCCCCCAGAGGAGCAGCCAGGCAACCAAGAGTCACTGTAGGCTGAACCCAGAAAGCTTCTGCTCACTGAGTGCTTGTGTTTAAAGATGCTTTAAGCTTTTCTTGCTGTTTTGACTTTTTCAGAACCTGAGGCGGGAGAGGTGTCCCCCCCAGTGGGAGCTGGTGTGAACAGCAACAGCTGGACCTTTAAATTTGGACCGGGCAATTCCAAACAAGCTGGTCCTGGTGAGTTGCCAGACAAATTCATTATCCCGGGATCTCCTGCAATCATCTCCATCCGGCAGGAGCCACCAAACAGCCAAATTGACAAAAGTGACTTCATAACCTTTGGCAAGAAAGAAGAGACCAAGAAAAAGAAGAAAAAGAAGAAGGGAAACAAGACTCAGGAGAAAAAAGAAAAGGGCAACAGCACCACTGAGAACAGTGACCAGTGAGGGAGTTATACTGAAAGAACCCACTTAGCCAGTTTTTGTAATAATGGCAGATTTCTCCTATGTAGCAAATCCCAACTTCTTCCTCCTGTTAACAAATTTCCTGTATGTACAGACTTGAGAAAATCAGCAGGAAATTCAGTGTCTGTCTAAATTGCTTAACAGGTTTTGTCTTAAAAGCTTTATTAAGTCTGGTGTTAACTCTTTTTCTCCACTCTGGCTTGTTTTCAGAATCTAAAAAGCAGACACAAGTTTCCTTTCTCCTACGCCGAAAAGGAGAATCTTCACAGTACAGCCAGTGAGAGGTTGGACTCTGCACTGTGGTTCCTGTGCTCCTGTCTTGATGACACTTACAGGACAGGTTTAAAAGTTTTAATGTTGTGCACCCTCTATCTGATTGGAAATATTTGTGTGCAGATGTCAGCTAGGTGATATGAGATCAGATTATAAAATGCAAGAAGAGCTGGTAAATATGCAACAGAGGAAACACCTCACGAACACAAATGTTCAAAGATGTTCAGGCTGGGGAGAAAATGTCTGAAAGGAGATGAGCAGACTTGTCAAACCTTGAGAAGTCTCTGTGTGGAAATACTGACTCCTATACATGACGTATTGTACACACTGCTTCCAATGAAACCTCACATTTACAGCTCTTTAAGAGACCATAAATTATATCTCTTTACCAAGCAAGCCATTGGAAAAATTGTCCCTTGAAGCCCTGCATTACCCTGGCAAGGCTAGCCCTCAGAGTGTGAGAAGGGCTGGGCTGACATCCCAGGAATGTAACTGTGATGCTCTGTGTCCCTATTTCCACATTATTTTGCACATTATGTCTCTGAAAAAGTCAGAGTTTTTCCACGACACTTATGCAAAAGAGAGAAAAAAAGTAACGTTAACTATGCTATTTGTTATTTGAGATATTTATTTATAAAGAAATATAGCTGTAAATGTTAAAGAAATATGATGCCCTTTAACCCAAACAGAAGTCAATCTAGAGCCATTATAAATTACAATTGCTGCTATTAAAGTGCTTTAGAAAAACTGCCTGAAACATCTGTATAATATCGGCCACTTGCCAACAACGGCTTTATTCTGTCGGGTGACTTGGGGGCTGCCTCTTGCATGTAGTAATAAATACAAGAATATCTTCTCTTTTTTTTTTGCATTAATCTGCACTTTGACTACACCTTTGCAAACAAACCGTCCTAATATGAAGAAGCAGAAGCAAACTCCTCACACAAATGGATTTACTAACCTGCTAGCTCTGTGCAGTACCTTGGTGTTACCTCCCACACGACCTTTTCTGATTTTAGTTTGACTTTTCTATGAGATTATGAATTTCTGACCCTACTAACACTCCTTATGTAAAATTCAAGTACTGTATGTATGCTGTATGCTCTTATAAGAATCCTGAAATATTTATTCTGTGCTTGTGTATGTGAATGTCAATGCAACTATTATTAGAGTGAACTTTAAGCTTTACTGTTGAATGTAAATTCATTATTTCTTTTTTGTACACTTGTGACAAAGTGGAGTAGTGTTAATTTTTTAAGCCACTGTTGATTATCAGTTTTTTTTGTGTATGAAACACAAGTAAAATATCTTTCTTAAACCAAGCCATGCATGCATTTTGGGATTTATTGGTAAGAATCTGTGAAGCTAAAGTTCTGTGAATTACTGAACCTAAGGGTATAAATGGAGTACTGAATGTGGTGGAGGATGTTGATATAAAACCAATACATGTATTTTTAAATAGAATATAGCTGATGAGGGAATTCCAAGGAGTTTTCTACATTATTGTACATTCACAGAATAAAGCTCAAGTGTCGTGTTAATTGGAACTGTGTAAGAAACTACATAGCTCTGAAATTTCTAACAGGCCCTTTAATCTAGGATCAAAGAGAACAACTGGATTTCTTAAGACATGTCCTGGATGTTTTAAGTTTCCAAACTGCTGACAGTTCAAAACAGAACAATTCCTATTCATTTTTAAGAACCTGCAGCAAGTCTTAAAACATCACAGAAAAGCTCTAATAAAAGAATTCATATCTCAAAGCATGAACCACCCATGGCCTCATGTGGTCTATTTAGAGTTTTCTTTTGTTACCAGTCTTGTTTTACTGGCAATAAAAAGGTGCTACTTGAGAAAGAGGAGCCTTGATTCACTTTTAAAGTCTAGACAAGAGGAAAAAACCTTAAGCTTTGGGGAGGGAACTGTTCTTTTATGCAAATGTGCTATGCAAGTACATTTAGATGTATTTTTTTTTATTTGGTGACTAATCCAACTGCTCCCAAAACACTCATCAACTGTAGTTACAGTGGTAACTTAAACACACATGTTGTTTTGCATTCATCATAAAGTAGTTCTCTCAATGCCCCTGGCAAAAATTCAGTACAAAGATTTAATTCTTACGGGAATCTTCAACATTAGATTATTTTTAGGTTTTAACTGAATATTTGTTTTTCTTTTGAATGCTTGCATTTTGCCAGTCTGATTAATTCATTTTTCATCAGTGGTCATACCCAGCTGATTTTCCAAGGCTTGCATCTGTTAGAATGAACCCAGAGGTGCAGTATGTCTCCAATTTGCTGGGTTTAACACAAAATTAGATTTACCAATGCTGCCTTAGTTGCAGTGCTTACTGCAGAGGGACTGTGTGTTTGCATGCCTTGGGAGACAAAAGCAGAATATCTGAAGATAATCATTCCAGTATGATTATCAATGATGATAACCATTCCAGTATGGAGAGCTGAGAGAACAGAAAAAAAACTCTCAGAGGAGAGGAGATGCTCTTGCTGGAATTGTTCTAAAAGAGGCTGGGTTGCATAAGAGGATATACTTTCCACACATTCACTGTATTTTCAGAAGAATGAATCAGGCACCTCATCAGACTTTATAAAGATTTTTTCCTTATTTGAACCCTCTAGTACAACTGGAATGCTGGGATGTCTACAGTGAAATTTGACTATTTCAGAACTAAGATACAAATTGTACCATTGACATCCTTGATTTTGGTGCTCCAGGAGGAGGAGAAACCCTTGGCATGAAGAGGGTTTGAAGGACCAGGTGTAGGTGGGGGCAGAGTTTGCACATTCCACCAGTTTAGGGGTTACTCTTTTAACACCACACAACAATGGAAATTGAGAACCAGAGGTGGCCATTAACAGCACTAATTAAAAAACAAAAATTTCTTTTATCCTCCTGCTGACAATGAAATGACCAAGACAAAATACACTGCAGGGTTTGCAAACAAGGAAATTACAGTTGGGGGGGGGTTTACCACTCAAACAATTAATTTCTTTTAGAATCCATATATACTTTCTGTGAACATATTGTCTTTGGAAGTCTGTTTTCTATGCATACAAGATCAGTGGTCAAAGCTATTGGGCTTTTATAACAATAAACTGGGTTATATTGTATATTAATTATATCCTGTCATTGAAAAGATCTCTCATTTTACATTAGGCTTCCAAGACTTAGTCTTGTGCAGTTTCTTTCTGCCCATACTTGGGTCATTTCAGATCATGTGAGGGGATCCAGTTAAAATTTTCCAGTCATCTCACATAAGGGGAAGAACATAGAACCCAAAATGCATTTCCCAAATTTCATATCTGAAGATCAATCACGGAATTAATTGCAGGCAGTTTTGATAACTTTTAGGATCATCTTTCATTCCCCTTCTTCTTCTTCACTCATTTGTTTGGTTTCAAGTTGTGTCAACAACTGGGTAAAATAAACCATGTACAATTTTCCTTCCGTATCCAATTCTCCCCTAGCAGCATTTTTTTTGGAGCTCATGTGAGACAAATATTAAGGAAGGAGCTGAGCCATTTTCTTTAGTTGAGTCCCAAAGAATGAGCAAGTTCCTCAGTTCTGTTGTTATTTGATAGTTTAGAAACCACTGACTGTTCCTTGACACAGACACCTTTTAACAACAGTGCCAGGAGTCCTGTGTTCTGTTAAGGCTCCTGTAAATATGCAGAATTATCACTTTGATCAGAAGTATGGCTTTGGTAAGTAAGTGTACACTGAAGTCCTTTGGCTTCTTCCTTTAAAAGTCTCTGAAGGAGAAAAGAGTGAACAGCTGAGCAATGTTTTGATATCACACATGGTTCAATCTGCATGAAGCAAATAGATGCTCTGGACAGGTAGGACAGGCTGAGGGTTCCAAGCACTGCAATAATAAATCATGGATGTGAAGGGCTTCACATGGTGGCTGGAATCACATCAGGGGCTGTATTAGGCTCACACATGCCTGAGTGGTTGGCTTGGCTGCCCCAAAACTGAACAGAGACTGCATAGCACAACTGTAGCAAAATAAATGCTTTATCCCATTTTACTGACCTTGTGCAGATTAAACCAGCATGCTATGAAATCAATATTGATAGCATATACATTCATTTTCCATTAGCTCTTGATACAGGGATGTTGTACTCCCGACTCTCCTGGGTTTGTTCTCCTCTCTGTGGATCCCTGGAGGGATCCCTGGAGGACCCAGTGACACTGATCTGCATTTTAGAGTGGGGTGTGTGTGCATCCAAGCACTGATAGAGAAAGTCACCCATATCCTGGGCTCATCCCACAGCCAAGGAGAGAGGATTCTGGTCAGGTCAAGGGAGAGGATTGTGCCCCTCTGCCCCTCAGGTCAGACCCCACCTGCAGAGCTGCCCCAGCCCTGGGCCCAGCACAGCAAGGAGCTGGAGCTGCTGCAGAGAGCCCAGAGGAGGCTCCAGGATGAGCAGAGGGATGGAGCAGCTCTGCTGGGAGGAAAGGATGGGAGAGCTGGGATTGTTCAGCCTGGAGAGGAGAAGATTTGGGGTGATCTCACTGTTGCCTTGCAGAGCCTGAAGGAAGCTGGCAAGAAAAATGGAGAGAGACTCTTGACAAGGGCCAGGAGTGACAGGACAAGGGGAATGGCTTCAAATGGAGAGAAAGACTGTCAGTTTAGGTTATATGTTAGAAAAAAATCCTTCCCTGTGAGGGTGGGGAGGCCCTGGCATGGGTTGCCCAGAGAAGCTGTGGCTGCCCCATTCCAAGGCCAGGTTGGACAGGGCTGGAGCAACCTGGGATAGTGGAAGGTGCCCTTGCCCATAACAGAGGGTTGGAACTAGATCATTTAAGGTCCCTTCCAACCCAAACCATTCTATGATTCTATTTTTAAAAGTCTGGGACATGGCTATGTTGTTGTTCAGAATACTTCAACACCTGCTGTCAGTGGTAATACTGCTTAGGTATCATGAAAATCTGGTTTTTCAAAGTGATTCTACTATGGTGATATTACGCACCTACTTTCAGAATATTTGTAGTTCAGGTGCCTTAGGCTGGCTTAGAGAACTAAAGAATGAAATCCTTCAGCATGAAGTACCACAGAACTATCTCTGCCACATGGTGAGAAGAGCATATCTTACACTGCACCATGGATTCCCTTTCATATCCCAGGACTGCCTCCATGAAATCACTCTGACACAGGTATTAACATCAAAAGATGACAGAGATGTGGTGAAGTAAACATCCCTCAGAACAGCACACAGCTTGAAAATATTAAAAATGTTTGCCTGACAGTGGTGCCCAGAGCTATGCAACTGTTGTCTGCAAAAAGATGGCAAGTGACTCATCCACAGTTAAGAACTGAGGTCTGAAGCATATTACAAAACAGACGTGCTAGGTTTGAAAGCTGGATTTTAAAACCGGGGCCCTGACAGCAAGTCGGGGTACTAAGCTGGGCCTCACACCAACCACAGCAGCCCTAAGTCTGCTGTCACTGCTGCTCCTCAACTCCCCTGTTCCTTCGTCATGGTGAGGGGACAACGTGGGACCTGTCCTGAAGGGATAACCCCATCTATGCTGCCGGGTGGGAAATGTTCTCCTGAGGCACACCCTGGCAATAGGGCACCTCAGAGGGGTGTTGGGCACAGCTATGGGGCAGTGTGAGGTGAAGGGAGAGCATGTCACCAGTGTGCCATCCCTGCAGGCGTCACTCCTGAACCTCCCACCACACGGGGGACCCTGGGAGCTCCTTGGGAGCTCAGTGGTGGGTGCTGCATCAGTGCTGGGGCATCACACGGTGTCAGGCTTCAGCACTGAGATGGGATAGCACCACAGCTGGTCCTGGCAGCCTGTTCCAGCTCCTTTGGCAATATTTTATGGGCAATTCAAGTGTCTGGGCACCACTTGAGTTGCACTGAGCAGGATTAGAAAGTCCTTGCCCATTAATTACAGGAATGGCACTGCACAGCAAGCCTGACAAGATGTAGTAATTGTTAAAACACATCAATCACAGCCACTCTAGACTTTTAATCCTGCAATAGTTTTCCTGTTAGAGAGATCTTCAGCTTTTCTGTGACTCAGATTCTACTCAGTGCAGCCTCATGGGAACAATGTGTGTGGTTCTGGGGGAAGCTAGACTGAAAATGTCCTAACTAAACCCCCAGTGTATCATAGCCCTCATCCAGGGAGGCATGAATCTCTGCCTGCCTTGAAGAAATTCTTCCTGTAGGTGTTAAAGAATCCTACCTGAAGTCTGTCAGGTGTGGGGTGCTAAGCAACTACAAATCAAATCAATTCTGTACACGAGGACTGAAGGCCTTTCAGACATTCCCACCCCCAAATTGCCTCCCCTGTTAAAGCCTTTACTGACTGATGTCCACCTTCCTCTTTGTCAGCTGTGGTGCAAACAGGCTCAGTGAGGAGCTGGACCTTGTCCCATGGGCTGTCCCTGGCACCTGCCTAGAGCAGCTTTTCCAGTCTGGCTCTTCCCAGATGCTGTGAACCCTGACTGTGAGCAGTTTCATCCAGCACCAGGATGAAGGGGCTTTGCTGAACTTGCTCTCACCTCCCTACCTCCAGCGTGGAAATTTCCTGAGGTGTATCCTAGATAAGTGACAAGCCTAAAATAATGAAAAATCGAGCCTAGAATCTACTTGTCTTCTTACATACTTAAAAGGGGATTATGCAACACTTAGGTACTGACATTGGAGAAAATGATCCACAAAGCTCCTGGTGGGTGTTTACACAATAAGGAGGATCTGTCTACCCCCAAGGGAGTGTAAATAGTGTTAGTCCAGCTACTTGTAGACTCAGAAAGTTCTTTGTAGGAATAGAAGCAGACACCAAGCATTACAAAAGCTACCCTAATCTTTCCAAAGCCACATGCAACAATCTCTTGTTAATCTACTTCAGTGCAGTCACAATATAAATGTAATCCTAAAGATAAGCTGCATTTTACCCTGAAGGGTGACTGCATTGAAAATGGCAGGCACAAGTATCTCCTTCTGTTCTCAGGGAGCAAATGACACAAAAAGGTGAAACCAGTTTTATTTTATCCTCGGGCTCCCTTCATACACACAAGGGTAGGTCTCAGATGGCCACATCAGGTCAGATTGTGACCAGCAGCACAAGCAAAGAGATATTTGTTAGCTAGAAAGTGATAAAAGTGTTATGTGAGTGAATTCTTTTACAACATTGGAAGGTACCAGAGATTCAAAGTGTGACGGGTCAGCCCGGGTCACTCAATGCACTTACTTTCAGTCGTAGGGAGTGGCTTCTCTGCTTATAGAGCTTGCTAATGGCCCCCTGGGTCAAGCAGGCTTTCACAAATGGACAGCCCATATCCTCTTCAAAGCTGTCAAATATGCTGTTGGGCTCGTGGCAGGAACTGCTGACCTGTGAGCTATATTGCTCCATTTTTCTAGTATCTAAGAAAAAATTAAAATTCCTATGAAGCATCTTTGCTTAAGCCCCTCTTGTGCGCTGCTGGGCTCCCCCTGTGAAGCTGTCAGGCCAGGCAGGTTCATTCATTAATATGCACACAGGCTCCTGCAGGGCAGCCTGGAAGTAGCAGAACATTGCAATGCTGTAATGCCAAAGCCTTCAGTGCCTGATCAATATTGATGGTGCAGTTCTGCATTGATTAACTTCCAGAGCAAAACCCCTACAGCAAGTGGGCTTTGTGGTGAAGCACTGCTGCAGATGGAGGAGGCAATGAATAAATAGGTCACAGGCAAACTGCAGGTGTGGGTACAGCCCAGATGTGCAAGGAACACTTCCAGCAGCACTGTGCAGCCCAGATGTGCAATGAACACTTCCAGCAGGACTGCACACCCCACGGGGTACACAGAGAATTTATTTTATGCAAAGTCTTGTCCTTCCCCAATACTAAAAGCTCTTTAACCCCAGGGACACTTGTCCATGCTCCCTGGCCTCAAGGTAAGCCCATGTGCTCACCCCACCCAACAATATTTCTCTATATTGTTGACTGTAGATGCCAGTGGGCTTTGGGCTGCTGGTACCTGCTCTGTGCAAAGGCACAGGACTGGCTTCAAAATCTATACATGCAACTAATCAATGGTGGGATTTGGTGGCAAATGGGAGAGATGGCCTGATGCTCACCCACCCACAGGGCAAATAATGATTTGGTTGAGCCCATCCTGAAAGATCCCACTTTCTTCATGCCTGTGCAGCTGGGTGAGGTTATTTCCTCTGCTCTGGTAAGTTAGTTCAACCACAAGTCCCATGTGTTTTTTTCATACATGGGTGAGACTGCATCTTTCTGTATTTGCTGTGTACTCACTTTGCCTCCCCTACTCCAGTTCCCCTGAAAGGCAGAACTGGGCAAATCCAGCAAGGCTGGATTTCTGTCTGTGTCTAGACACACATTCAAAATGACAAAACTGTCCAAACACTTCCTGTCTAAGTCCATCATGTTGGCTTCTTTTCTGCTCTCCTACCCACCTATCCCAAGTTCTGTTCCAGAACACTGATTCAAATGCTTTGGAATGCCACATCCCTCCTTCCCGGCAACAGATGCCTCATGGGTTTTTAGCCATTCGTAAATTTGAGTGGCCAAAGGCTGACACAAACCAAGAAGTCTGACAGCCCCAAACTCCACCCAGCAGTGTCCCAATCCTTCCCTAGCAACACCTACAATCCAGGACAATCCCAGCTGACAGGCCCAGCACGAGCTGTCAATGGACTCACTCAGTGACTGATCCAGAGCCCTTTTCAATCCATGGCTGTTATGGATGTGATTCCTCCAGTCAGACACATGACCTACATTCTTGATCATGTAAGATAATGCCTTTGGATGTCGTGAAGGAGACATGTCTCAGTTGCTCTCCACCTTCCAAACCAGTTCAGGTTTGTCTGTATGATTGACCTAAGTGTCTCACTTCTGAGCATATGTGCCATCTGCATATTTTTCCTTAAATCATTTTGTATCTTTTTATACAATATTCATTTAGCAGCCTTTGGTGAAGAAATCCCCTGAGGATGTACAGAAAATCCCAAAGATTCACGCTGGCCAATTTCTATCTCTTGTAAGACATTTGTAGCAAGATTATTTCAATGACCCCTTCAAGTTCCCTTCCAACTCAAGACATTCAGTGATCCTTTGATTACAGCTTTATTATATGTCACCACTGTTGTGTAAAACTAAGGCACACGAATTGATTGGATTTTCTGTTAGCATAGTTTTCTATATAAATCAGGCCAACAAGACATTAAAAATTGTATTGCACTTATTTAACAAGACCCATTTTTCATAAAACCATAGTTTCACTTTTTAGTGTTTATTTACTGTGCCTGTCTTTTTGTATTTTTTTCCTGACACAAATTTCAGGCCATTTGCCCACTAATTTGGCAAGGTGGTTATTGCTATTTGCTCTTTCACAGGTCTCTCTCCAGAGTTCCAAGAGGTGTTAAAAATACTCAGTCACTGAAAGGACCTGAGCCAATTCTTATATTGTTCTTGAATGAGGATAAAGAATCATAGAACAGAATCACAGAATGGTTTGGATTGGAAGGGACCTTAAAGCCCATCCCATCCCACCCCTATCATGGGCAGGGACACCTTCCACCATCCCAGATTGCTCCAAACCCCATCCAGCCTGGCCTTGGACACTCCCAGGGATGCAGGGGCAGCCACAGCTTCTCTGGGCACCCTGTGCCAGGGCCTCCCCACCCTCACAGGGAACAATT
Organism: Climacteris rufus; assembly: GCA_013398175.1. Classification (NCBI taxonomy): domain Eukaryota; kingdom Metazoa; phylum Chordata; class Aves; order Passeriformes; family Climacteridae; genus Climacteris; species Climacteris rufus. Next base: position 46,698 of record VZRZ01006280.1, on the reverse strand, counting down.
TCTTCCATAAACCTGACCTAAACTTCCTCACTTTCAGTTTGAACCTGTTCCTTCTTGCCAGTTCCTGATGAAGATTCCATCTCTGGCTTCTTTGTAGGCCCCTCCTGACACTGGAAGGCTGCTCCGAATCTCCTGCATCCTTCTCTTCTCCAGGCTGAACAGCCCCAGCTTTCTCAGCCTGTCCTCAGCTATCTCACACATCTGTCTCACCTGCCACCAGCTCCAGGTTCTCTTACACGTGCAAAAATAAAAATGCAAGTAAAGAGATGCTCATGTGTTGTACTTTGTAGTATTTTATCTGCTTTGGCTGTCATCACAGCAGTGTCTATTTTATACTTAACAAAGAAGAACAACCATTTTAGGTGAAGCCTATGGGTCAATACTTTGATGAAATAACAATCACTACTGAGAATCCATGCACAGCACATAAGAACCCTGTCTAGAAACTTCTTACAGTCAGTTTTGGCAGATACTTCTCTAGCAATTTCTCATTTTCTTCAAGGTTCTCACAGCTCCTTTGGGCTCATTTCTTTTCTCATAAAGTTATCTTTGTATTAACACTGGGGTGTGCTGGAGCTTGGACTCTAATGAAATCTTTTACTCGGACCACAGTGAAGTGTAATAATCAAAATAATGCCACTGCCAACTTCAGTTTAGTGTAGGATGGGGAAATATCACAAATCTAATTGTCAAGGCCATGTACATGCTGCTGCAATCTGAGTCCTAAATCCTACTTTCAAGTATCTCATTCCACAGTCCCCTGGTGCAAAAGACTCGAAATTTTGCAGTGGTTTCATTTTCAATTGCTCACATAATCAGTACAGTTCCTCTGAACTGTTTCCTTTAATATGAAATAGAATACATGACACACTTTGCCTTTTTTTCTCTAGAGCCCTGATTGTCCTACTCTCAGAAAACAGTCAGAGAAAGTGTCAAAAATTATTAGAGGTGAATTGGAGCTTTTGGCACATGAAAAAAATGTGGGTAGAGATCTGTAGATAAGGGAGCTTTTCTGTAAAAATGAAAGAGTTAAAGATATTGATTTTTGAACTGTGAATGTTTCATTTCACCATTTTCAGCTCTTGGAGATGTGGCAGTTCACATTTCTCTGCCTGACTGGCGACTTAGGACAACCCCCTCAAAATGGAGACACACTGTCAAGATCTTCTGTGTGACAAGGACAAGCATGAAATAACAGAAATAAAATAGGAATTTGATCCTGCAGTGAGCAAACAGCACAAGGTCTTTCCTCAGCCTCTGGTTTTTAACAGTAATACAATGCAACAGGCCACGACAAAAGCTGGGGGCAAGTTTGTCATATTTTGGGAAAAGTGCATTATTACACACACTCCTTTTCTCTGTCAGTACAAGACATTTTGTGCTACAGTGGCATAGCTGGGCTTCTTCCTCAAATACACCCTGCAAGGTCACTGTGACCTCTCTTTTCCCTGCTAATACAAGATTAATGTGGTTTATTGGGAAAGTGGGTAAGACCAGGTTCGTGTAGGATCGAGGCATCAGCAGGAACTATTCTTTTTCCACCCCAGCAACATTCATAACAAAGCATCTGTTCTGTGTGTGTCTGCTGGGGGCAATGACCACACCAGAGCCTCCAAGAAATGAAGAAGAATTGTCCAAAACTGGCAATTTTTGGTGGTTGTCTGCTTAAGAAGTCCAGTACTGCTGGAAAATATCTGACAGCTTCAATGAGCAAACATTGACAGGTTGGATCGTGTGGGAGATCCCATCCTGAATAATGAAATATCATTTTATACACATTTACATTTTTTTTGTCCCAAATAGTTGATCTGAAAATAAAATCCAGTGGGAGCTAAAGGATTGTTCATCTAGATTTACTGGTTTTATACAGGTTATAAATCTTATGTATTTTACTAACCTTGTTTCTTCATTTTCTGGCTTTAAAATTTGACCCTTTAATGCTTTATCTAATACACTTCTCACTCATGTATTTTTAAAAATATATTACTGCATTATTTTACAAAAGATTTTGGCTTTTAGCAGCATGTGAACTTCTTTTAATGCACAGCTTAATATATTTCTGACTAGGAAAGAAGGTTATTCCATGTCAAAACCTTGAGGATAGAGGAAGTGAAAAGATATACTTTTACAAAAATGTAAGAAAATAATCTAGCCACGAAAAAAAAAAAAAAAAGAGGGGGGGAGAAGAAAACACCTACTGAATAATATTTGGAGGTTCTACATCTTGAGAACCTAGTAGCACAAATTTTAATATTTTTGTGTAGGATAGCAAGAATTTTTGCTAAAAACATGAAGTTTCTTGGTTAGATTTTGAACCCTGAGAGGATGATATTTCAAGTTTGTGAAGATCTACTTCTAACACTTAAAATTTGAAAAGTGAGTAAACAAGTGAGACTTTCTCTAATGAGAAAGACTGTCTTGGGCCACAGAACATCTATTTGACGTGCTACTAGTGGGATGTTAGACTTCAGACATAGCTATCCTCCAAAACAGGCAAGGATAGCAAAGATTGGCTTGAAATCTAAAATTTCAAGGGCACAGGTTCCTCAGTAGACAACAAATTAACAGACATCACTCGGTGATGAACTGAGCTGCAATTCTGCACCTCATCAAATCTGCTCCCATCAACACTGTGAGGCCAAGCAGCGGCAATGAGAAAGCACATCCTTACAGCTGGAAAAGCATTTGGAGTTTCCTTGTTGCATTGGAGGAGATGCTCTCTCAGGTGCTCTCCAGGGAGAGTTGGCCTTTTCTGTTATTTATGCCTTTTTTTTTTCTAATTTGCTTTTGCCCAGTGATGAGCTGTTCTGTCAGGGCTGAAGGTGCTGTCAGCTGTGGATCCTTCAAATAGATCTGTACATGAACCTCCATGTTTGCAGTGCTGTAAAGGTTAAATTCCTAATTTATTGTTAAAGGTTGTGTGTGCAGGGAGGTTGTGGGGGTCACAGAATCACAATATAGACTGAATTGGAAGGGATCCATCAAGATCATGGAGTCCAACTCCTGGCCCTGTGCAGGACACCCCAAAATCACACCATGTGCCTGAAAGTGTTGTTACTGTAGTGTTAAATATTAGGTAGATGCCTAAATATCATCCTTCCTCTTCCCCACTTTTTCTGGTATATAAATGAGTCACATTAATTTGTTGGCTCCTCTTTTAAAACACAAGTGATTGCAATCCTTTAGGTTCTGAAATTTTGGAAGAGGGATAAGGGAGAAAACTAAATTTAGCTGCTGCTATTCAGTCCTCAGTTACCATTCTGGAGTGGCAGTATCAGAGAGGGACATAATTTCAGGAGGGTTTGGACTGAATAGATCTCTAGAGCATCAGCCACTCTCAGGCTTTACCCTGCAGCTCAGTCCTAACCAGGCTGTGAGACAAAGAGTGAATTTCAGGGGTATCTCCACTCTGGCTCCAGATTTTTGGCAAGTAACAACTTTTGACTGCAACAAGGAATAATTGCTTTTGCATTTGAACTCTAGTTTTTTTAGTTTTCCTAGCAGGAAAAAAGGGACAGGATTTAAAATAATAAGAAAATGCTTTCACCTCAAATTAAATAAGCTTGTATTTTTTTAAAAAAAGGAATGGTTTAAATTTGCTTATTCTCCTTAAGTCTGACAGCAATATTGCAGAGAAAACACATCACTTCAAAGAGGACCTGGGCTGGAGGATAATTGCAAAGACAATGGGATAAACAGCTGAGCAACACTTGCTTTAAATCAATACCAGTTAGTTAAAATCTTACAGTTAGGTTAAGAGACATCCAGTTAGATTCAGCCTATAAAAGACACAGAATTGCTCATTCCCTTCCCTAAGTAGTATAAGGGAAGCTGAGGTGAAAGAGGAAATAAGAGAAACTTTGGGTTTATGAGCAGCAATGCCACCAGGCCAGCTGTGATTTCCCAGGTCGTGGCTCTTTCCAAAGAGAGGGGGTGATGCCTTTGGATTTCAGCTTTTATATTTTTTTCATATGTTTGTAACCCTGTAATTATTTTGTGTATAGCTCTAAACTCCATATAGAGTGTTAGTTACTGTTTTTTCCTATGTTGGTCAGACAAAACAATTCCTCTCCAGGCCTGAGACCCAAGGACACCTCACTGTCTCAGGCCCCAAGAAATGTGAACAAAAGTGGGATGGGGGGGAGAAAACTGGGGGTAAATCCCTTCATTACCTGAAGCTGTAATTGGAAGATTAACCCCCAATATGCAAATGCACTAAACTTATAAAAGTATGAAAACCCCTGACCCATGGTCCATTTTGGGTGCAGCCCCTGGGAGAGGGGTTCTGTATGCCCTAAATGTACCTGAAGGCCCTTCATAAATATAAATATAACTGCTTTTTTACTCTCCTAATTTCGTGTGGTTTCTGTTTTAAGTAGTCCCTGATAAGGCATCGCGGGAATTCTCTTTCTATGTAATGTCAAACCGACTGTCCCTTCAAAATCCAGCAGTAACTGCCTCCAAAAGAGAATAATTATTCACTAGGTATGGTAAGCATTTAAAAATGACCTTGCAGTTCCTATAGCTAGAAATATTTATTGAATTATGCCTTTGTGAACGCTTGGATTTCTTTCGAATTGAAGATGTCTTAGAGTGGAATAGTTATTCAAATCTGCTTTTCTGGGTATTCAGTGCCACGAGTTTATCCCAAGCCGCTTGACCCCTCTGCAGTTAAAAAAAAAAGAAGAGCATTCCCGGAGGGCAATTCCGAGTGTTTTACGAGTGAATTATCACTTGGAGATACTAATTTGTCTCTTCTAAAGGATCAAAGTCCTTTTTCTTTACCCCTTCCCAAAGAGGAGTGTACGGAGGATTACTTCGAATGAAGTAACTTAACTAAAGTCATGCAATAAATGTCTCAGTGAACTGCTACAATTCTGATTGAAATTTGTTGGTTACAAATAAGGTTGTGATGATCAGCAAAGCGCTGAAAAATTTATGGAATTTACTTATTTACTTTAAAAGGGAAGAGAGAAACACAGGACAAGGCTTTTCCAGATACTTTTTAACGTTTTAAAAACATGATACTTGGTTATTGGTGATAATGAGTTTTGAATTTAAATAAATACGTTTTAAAATACCACATTGGAGAAGTGCTGAGGAATTATGTGAAGTCACAAGATGAACTACACCAATCAGTGTTGCAATAGGATCAGGGAATTGTTACCAATAAAGCATCAGCTCTCTGATGCAGAAAGAAGTTTCAAGTAGTATTTGGTGTCAGTTATGGTCCTTATTATACAGAAATTATTTCCCTCAAGAAATCAATTGTTTTCTTTCACTGTGAAAATTTTGAGCAGGGCTTTTCTAAGATGGGACCTCACATAGCTGCATGTTTGTCTAAATGCTGACTTTTGAGCTCTTTGTTTCTGAACAGCACCAGGTAAGAAAACCTTGGCTATTTTTGAATACTCAGTCTAGAAGAAAATCCCTTGTTTTCAAATATGTGAAATGTTATCCTTGTTTTCTTAGTCCCCAGTGCTGCAAGCTGTCATAAGTTGTTTTACTCCAAATCGTAAGTATGAAATTATGCTGCTGAATAGTCTTAGCAGACTTGGTAAGATGAGGCTATTTATTCTTTTCTGTAACAGTCTTTTTTAACCACCACTGTACTTTTTATTCTCATGTTTAAAGCTAACATGGGAGCCTCACTGAAAAACAAGTAGAGTAAACCACTAATTCAAACAGAGCAGCTTGAAGAAGGAAGTTATTTAAATTGTTAAAAATGCTACAGTTTCTTCATTAGTATAATGAATACTTGTATTTTTGGACAAGGCACTTGAGACTGATGGCTCTTCCTAGAGAAGATGAGGCTGTCCAAAAATTCTGTAGCCAAATTGGAAACCTGTTGCACCCCTGGGAGTAGGAATTCCATAGGCAGGATATAATTACTACCAGTTTGCTCTGAATTCCAACATGAGGACATTCACATTGCACAACTATCAGTGTATAAGCATTTTTGCCTGGTGTCCCAGTAAAAGTAAAAATGGCATTGTTAGGAGCAGGTCAGAGGCTTTAGATGAACTGTGCCAGACTCCAGTCCCTGCCTGTTCCATGTGCCAGCAGCTTCCCACAAGAACCTTGTGTGAAGTTGAAGAGGATCTTTAGCTATACACACAACTTAAACCTAGAATAGTGGTGAAAGCCTTGGAAATACAGGCACAGGTTGGAACACAGCCCCAGAAATCCACTGATCATTGATCAGATATTGGTGATTAACCACACCCTGAAAATCTGGGAGAGGACTGCTTTTGCTGTGAGGTGGTGGTGGGGGCAGCAAGAACAGCAGCTGATCAAGAGACTGAGAAAGAAAAAAGCCTCACAGAAATTCTAGCACAACCAAGAAACAAACAACAGGCCAAGACACATTTAGCCTGGGGAGGTACCACCCTCAGCACCTTGCAGGGCACAAGGGAATGGCTTAGAGCTGCCTAGAAAATGAAACACTTATAAAAGGAGAAATCATTGAATTTGTGAGTTGTAAAGAAAGGGGAAATTATTTCTCAAAACTGATCACCTTCACCTCATGGTCTGAGATCATCCAGGACTGGAGTTCTTGGCCCTGCCTATATGGCACCATTTCATGGTATTGACCACTGACCACTAAAGTACAGTTAAAGACTGTTAAAATAACTTATGTCCCTATGTGGTGATGGTTATTAATAGTAAGTACCAACAAACATTAATTCTGTATATCGTTAATATCCAGCAAGTCAAGCAGAGTTGATTTTTACAGTTTAAAGCTGTCTTTGTTTATCTGGCTTCTAAATGTTCCTATGACAGGAAGGTCTCCTCTTCCCTAATTAGACCTAAAGGTCTCCTTTTCCCTAATTAGTACAGTTCTCATCAGCTGCAGCATAGTAAGGGATCTACTAAGGAATTTTATTCTCAGCAGTGAAGGAATAAAATATTTAACATTTAATAATTTATCTAGTGTTTATATATTTCATGTTACATAGTGCAAATGGGAAGTGTGTGGGCAAGATTTACAAAATCTCACCTGATCTGAGAAGTCTGCATACAGATATCTACACATAGATATCACAGATATCTGCATATAGATATCACAGACACCTGCATCTGATCTCATCTTTACGTCTCCTTTCGTATCCAGTGGAGGGAAATAAACTCTTCTGAAATTCCAGTCATTTGTCCTCTCTCTGAGGGAGATGAGGTGACCCTTGAAAGGCCCATTTCTGTCTCCTTGTCAAGACAGCCCAGACAATGAGCTCCAAGGTGACAGTCTGCACCAGCAGCAGCTCCATCTGACAGGGGAATCTCCCCCTTTGGCTATCAGGGATGTCTGCTCCTGGAATCTTGTCCAGCCAGAGGTTCCTCTTCTGTCTCTTCGCAGGGGAAGCTACTAAAATGTTGATTTAGACAGAGTGAAAAAGCCCAGCAAATTTACTTTTTGTTATTTCTACTGTTTGCCAAGCAGCTCCAGTTTTGGGGTCAAGTAGACATTGATTAGTCATTAATAAGTCCTAAGTGAATGTGTTATGTGCTTATTTCCCTACTTAAATGGTTCCCAGTCTCCCTTCTCCTTCTGCCTTGCCACTCCCTGCTCGGCTCCCCAGTTTGAATCCCATCACAGAGTAATCTTTGAGTGTGGGGGGAATGCAGGTTTCCGTGTTGATGAAAAGATTCACAGGTTATTATTAATATCAGACAAGTCAGGTGGGGTCGATTTTTAGAGTTTGAAGCTGCCCTTGCTTATTTAGTTTCTAAATTCTAAAAATTGGATTATTCTGAGGAGCGAGGTATGATGATAACGCAATTTACACAGGGTAGAGAGAGAGGATGACTAGTGGAATAAAATTCAGGCTCTTCTAGGGGTCACTAACTCTTAATATAGAACAAATAGGCACAGAGAGAGGCAGAGCTGGAGAACTGGCTGTAGGGATTCAGGAAACAACAAAAAAGCCAGAAATGAGGCAGTGTGACTCCTGAGTCTGAGACTACCTTTTCTCCTGATTGAAAAGCAGTTGCTGAGTGAACAAGGTGGACCTCAAAAGATGCAGACATGAAATATTGCAGTGGAGAAGATTTGTAGTAAGTCTGACCCCTGAACAGGTCCTTGTTCCTTCCCCAGGATCTTTAGGCTGCTGGGAGCTCAATATCACCTGAAACTCTACTAAGTGGGGAAAAGGAACAACTGGCCAAAAAACACACAAAAGACAAAAAATACACTAGAAGGAAAATATTTGCCACCAGCTTCCAGCCTGTTGAAAGAGGCTAACACAGACATGTGGGAGTGTTCCTGTGGTGGTGGCTGCTCTTGGGAGCCTTGCTCAGACCCCGTGTGCTTGCATTGGCACTAAAATAGCTCCCAGACAGTGCAAGAAATAAATTTAAAGTGACATCTGCTCGAATTCAAGGTCTAGTAAAGACTCTAGGGATGTGTTCTTCTGCAGACTGCAGACAGATTAAAGGCATGGAACAAACACAAGTGGTTTACACCGGCTGCATGTTGCTGACTCAATGGAAAAAAAAAAGTTGTATTCCTTTTGCTTGTATGGCAGCACCATCACCACCTCCCTAACCTGTTGTACAAATTTGGAACATGATTCAAGATGCCTTCTTTGGCTTTAAATCTAAATTATGGGAAGCATGACATGAAGGTACAGGTAGTGAAAGACAACAAATAATGTAAAATATGTTCTGCCCCCTTCCCTCTTCTGTGTCACAGAGCCAGCAGTGCCTTTGGATTCTCTGAACCATTGCAGCTCCTGGAGCACAGAATCCCAGTCTGCCTTTCCAGAATTCATGAGGTAGGTCCACTGTAGCCTGTGCAGATCTCAGTGTGTGTTTCCGGTCACATCATGCAAATACACTGCAATTTGCTTCTGGTTTTGTGTGGGAATAAAGAGGACACATCTCAACCTGCCCCATTCCTATTCCTGAGATGCTTCTGTTTCTGTCTGAATTAATAAGTTCAAATACTTAGGTATTTAATAAGATGAAATTTAAGTATTTGTACTAAGATGAAAGTGGAAAACTTTTGGATTGGAACAAAGTGGTTGTTCCTTGATGTAATAAAGAGATTGAGAGCTGGCTAACTGGCTGGTCAGCACTTAAAAGGAATCTTTTCCTGCCCAGGCCCAGAGGAAAGCACAAGACTTTTTGAGGGATTTTTTTGGTTTGGTTTTTTTGTTATTGTTGAGTTTGGGTTTGTTTGTTTGTTTTGTTTGTTTGGGTTTATTTTTTGGTTTTTGGTTTTGTTTGGTTTTGGGGGGTTTTTTGGGAGGTTTTTGCTGTTGTAGTTTTGGTTTTGCTTGGTTACAGTAGTAGGGGAAAAGCAATTTTATTTCCTTTGCTCCTACTGGATATCTGAGGCCCTTGAGAGCATCTGATGGGATAGACTTCTGACAAGCTTAAAGCAATGGAAACAGATAACATTCTGAGCTCCTCAGTCATCAGTTGCTGCAGCAATTGAGCTGGTTTATGCTCAGGCCAGCCCATTGTTCCAGAATGTCTTGTGCACCTTTGGTTCAGGCTGCTTCACTTCTTAATTCTTAGGATTTTAATTTTTTTTCCTGATAGATCTGCTATAATAATTAGCTGTCTTAAGTCTGCATTAACAATCCTTTCTTGCATCTCTATCCCAGTGTAATAATGTTATTTCTCGCCTATTATCTCCCAGCCTTTGTCTTTTAGTTGCTAGATCATGTGTTAGTTGGAAGTAGAGCTCTCTCACCTTGCAGTGTGCATCACTGCTTGCCTGTTAAAATAATGCACAAAAGTGAGAATTGAGGTTTTGAAAGGAGTTGTTGAAGTGGTTATTAATCCTTCAGAAAGAAAACATGCAATATATTTTGAAATTCTAACAACTCTGGTTCTTACTGGCATGAAACAATACAAGTCCCAGAAACAGACAAGTGAAAGATTATGAAAATTTAAGAATGGAAAATCATTATCACAGCTCAGTATAAGCAGATTATTTATCTGTTTATTTAAATATAATTTACTCAAAGCACTTGTCTTGGACCACTGGACACTTCTATAAGTTCCCTAAATGTAAAATTCCAGCAAACTTTCTGTCCTTTAAAAATAGGTTATTTTTCTGGAAAGTCTAAAGCTCCTAAGTTCAGTGTAATAAAACCCACTAACCACATTATGTTGAGAGAACAACATTGTGTCTTGTCTTATCTAGGAAGGAGGTGAATTCAATGTGCAGGTCACAAAAGAAAATATCAGGCTAATGGGTTTCTGCCTTTTGGAAAGGTTGTTGTGTGTCAAAGCAGCTCAGGAACTCAGAATTCATTTAGGGTCACATGGGGATTTCCAAGGAAAAGACACAACTAAGCTTTGTAGAGAAAAATCTATATATTGAAATCTTCAAATGTGAAAACATCACACTTCAAAATACAGGTGTGATGTACTCTGTGGATATTACTTCACACAAGAAGTTTGGAAATTATTGAAGAATTATTGAAGTACAGAGTCAAAAATCCTGTAGCAACCTGTTGGCAGCCACAGGCTGCTCTAGCAGGATATGCCCTGTAAAAATTTACTTTCCCATTTGTTCTGGTTCATAATGAAACTCTGTCATCAAATAGTGCTGCTAATGAACCTTGTCAGCATGTGCATAAACAGCAAATTATATTAAAGATGGTTGGAATACACTTGGACATTCAGTGGACTTGGAATTCAGTGGACTTGGAATTCAGTGGACATTTCAAAAGCCTCTCACAGGAATTCCTGTGAACTCTGCAATGAAAATATTGATCAGTGTGAGGTCAGAGGCACAGCCTGGTCCAGCAGTATAAGATGGAGTGAGTGTGGATGCAGTGAAGATGCAAAAAGTTTTCTTTTTCTACCTCACTTTAAATCCGTGCCAATCCTATCCCTGGCACACCAGTCAAAATTATTCTGAAGGGATGCTACCAACCCTCCAGTTAGCCTATTCCAGAGCTTAACTGCCCTTGTAGTGTTTCTGGTGTGCAATGGAAATCCTCTTTGCTGCAAATTAAGCAGATTACTTCCTGCCCTCCTCCAGAGGACACATAGAACAATTGATCACTCTTTTCATTGTAATATTTTTTGATAAACTGCAAGACTCTTCCCACCTTCCCCCAAACTCCTTATTTATTATCTAAACAAATCTTCAGGACTGTGATTTTGGGGAAAAAAAACTTCTCTTTCTTTCTCTCTGTTGGTTATTCTTTATGTTCTTGCTTCTGTAAATGTGGTACTCACAGCAGGAACCAAGCTCTCACTAGTAACAAGTAGAGCAGAATAATTACCTCCCTTGCCTTACACACAACACTTCTGATAATATAGTCCAGAATGAGATTTTCTGGTTTTTTGAAAGTGTCATCTTATGGCCTGTGAACCACTATAACCCCAGATATTTTCTGCAGTACTGCTCACTCATTTAATTCCTCATTTTGCTCTATTTGCTCTGCCCTTCCTGACTGCACCTTTTGGAATGTGTCATTATGAAATTTTGCCTTTTTTTCAAACTCTCCCTCCCAAATTGACAAGGTTCTTTTGAATTCCAGAAAGCTTCCCTATTCCCATGTCCTTGCCTGGCATCAGCTAAGATTTTGTGTGCATGGCAGTAGCATGTAAGGTGCTAGTAAAATAATTTTGTAGAGTTGGATGCATGACAGATCCCTGTAGGAGAATGCATCAAATGTTATCCCCAATTGACAGTTAAACATAGTGTAAACACTGATTATTTTTTAATTTTATTTTTTTCAGAGCCAATTGTTTATTAGCATTGTGGTGATTTAATCTCCACCATTTCTAGGGTATGACCAGGTTGTTTTTTAAAATCTATCTGCAAATTCAAATATTTAAAATTTAGATGTCAGGTTGAGGAGAGGAGAAAGAAGAGGTCAGAGGTGGAGGAAAAGGTCATTAAATGGACTGTTCACCAGGAGAGGAGAGGAGAGGCACAAGGATTCACCAAGGTTTTCTGGAAGAAGAGGAACAGAGGAGTATTAGCAGACAGTTGACAGACAAACTGTTGAGAAGTAAATGTGAAAAGAGATGCAGGTTTTTTTAGTCAGGAATGGACCACATTTGAAGAACAAAATTAATTTGGAAAGGAGGCAGATCATGTCACCAAAAGACAAATTCTTGCAGAATTGCTGAACGTCATGGGCTACAGCTGAAGGGTGTTTGGGACATAGACCCCAAATTTTGCTTATGGAAATAACTCCCTTTTGGATGGAAGGGGAACAGAGAAAACAGGACAATAACCTTAATGCTATGGCAGGGGGGTTCCAAAAGGAGATTGAAAATGTGGATGACAGGTAAACAACCAGATGAAAGGAAAGACCAGTAAGAGATAATAAATACTTGTTTATCTTCTCCAAAAATAGATGTTGCTCCCTATAGCAAACATGGGAATTGAGATGGATTATGCACAGTGCAAGCTTAACTCACATAGGCTTTTTCAAAGCTGTCTTGCTAAACCATAGAGATTTAAAGGAATTTAACCCTTGAAGAAGCTGCATTTGATTCACCATTTTGTCAAGAGCCCAATCAGCTTTATTGCCAGCAGAGGTATTTCAAATTGTATGTAAAGAACCAAAAAATTACTGGGTAACCCCTTCTCCTGATGCCAGCCCCTCCTTTGTGTGCCATCCTTGTGTCAGAGCAGTGTGGGATTTCCCTCTCCATTTACTGTCACTTCAGTTCTGTTTATCTGTTGCCTAAAACAAAGAAAACTTTACAACAGTATTAGAAGAGTAACATAAAAAGCAGGTCCTTTATTGAAAGCTTTCAAGGTGCATCAGGTGGCTCCATGCGCCATTGGCATCGGGTTTCTACAGTTTTTGTAAGTTTAACAAATTAACATCTCAATCAAATATTGTCCAATTAAAAAGAGCATTCAATTGGGTCATCCAGCCCCTGAGTTCTGTCCCACTGATGTCAGTCCATGGGATTTCTTTGCCTTATTTCTTGTTGCATCTTCTCAGATTCTGGTTACAAAACCAAAATATTCTCTCCTTGACAGCAAGACCAAATAGTATTTTGGGGATGTGCTAGAAGGTTGGCTTATTGTGTTACAATCTAAGAGAAAGGGTAGGAAAAGTTCTAACAGTGGTCTACAGAGCTACAAATACATGAAAAAAATGTATAAAATGCAGAACTCTCAAGGCATCAAATCCAGGGTGACAGCACATGGGGCAAGCCCAGCCCACTGGTGCCCATGTCAGTGGATGCTCCTGTGCACAAGAAGCACCTTTTGCTGTGCTGTTCCCAGTGCCTCTCATGTGTGAATGATTCTGTTCTGTTCATGCTTCCTTCACTCTGCATCCCTTTGTTGCTCAAGGGCATTTTGTTCTCACTTAAAGAAGTCTACACCTTCCTTCCTTTTGATGCTTTGCTGTAGCTCAGTTATGTCTAAGGGCTGAAAGAGTTCAATCTTAATTTCAGCTCACTGAAACCTACCTTTGGTTGTCCTTGTCTGCTTTCTGGGGCACAAGTCAGCACAAACTTGGTTTCTGTGCATAAGTAACCAGCTGTAAGATGGGTAGATGCTCTTCAGACACATACACAAGGGCACACATGGTTTTTTAAGTAAAGGAGAATGAGGACGTGGCTGTATAAAAGTTACAAATGGCCAACTGAGACATCAAGACATCTTGAACAACAGGGAAGTTTTCCCAGATATTATTCGAGGCACTGGCTGTGGAAGATACCAGTATGGGGGGTATCAGGTAAATGAGATTTGAGGAAAAGGGGGGTTAATCAAGGTGGGATTGTGTGGTCAGAGTCCAAAATGCAGTTTTCCATGGACTTTTTACTCTGTGGGGGATATCACAATGCAGAGGCCATTGATGTCTTAAGACTTTTGGTTTTTATATATTTTTTATATATTCATAGCTCTGTAGACCACTGTTAGGACTTTTCCTACCCTTTCTCTCAGATTTTAGAACAACAAGCCAACCTTCTAACACATTCTTTGGTCCATCTACCAAGGAGAGAATATTTTGGTTTTGTAACCAGAATCTGAGAAGACATAACAAGAAATGAGTCAAAGAAGTCCCTTGGACTGATATCAATGGGTCAGAACCCAGGGGCAGGATGACCTAACTGAATGCTCTTTTAATTGGACAATATTTGATTAAGATGCTAATTTGTTAAACTTATAAAAACTGTAGAAACCCAATGCCAGTGGTGCATGGAGCCACATGATGCACCTTGAAAGCTTTCAATAAAGGACCTGCTTTTTATGTTACTGTTCTAATACTGTTGTAAAGTTTTCTTTCTCTTGTTTTAGGCAACACCATGAAGAGCAATAATGGAGAGGACCCAGAAACAGTGAGGTTCTGAGGAGCTTTCTACTTCTGAGGAGAAAATGAGCGGTACAACTCTGAGATGGGGCAGTGCTGATTCTTTTGGCATTCCTGAAAATAAGCTGGAGGTAGGTCCCCAGGGGAGACTTGGCCTGGCTTGACAAAACTATTGCAGAGCCCATGCTCCAGGAAGTTGTGAGAAGAACAAATGCTACAGTGAGATGCTGTGTGGGGCAGATTTACACAGTTTTCATGGATGCTGATATACCAACAGAACTGAGAGGTACTAAAATATCCACATACAAGATGGGGCTTTCCTTAGGGATTAGGGCTGCAGAAAAATCATAATAAAAAAATCTAATTGCCTTGTACTCACATTGAACTGCCTATGTGCAATATATCTCCTCAATCTCCAGGCCCTTTCAGAACTCAGGATTTGTGTTTTGTGAGCCATTAGAACTGTTCCAGAATGGTTCCCCCCAGATGGGCTGGTTAATATGGTCTGTGGTAGCCATAAAAGAAAACATGTACAGTTTGGTATCTTTAGCACCAATCACTTGTGGGATTTTCTTTTTGACCTTCACTCCATACTGCAAAATCCTCTGTTTGGGTCTGTTGGGCAATCGCTGTACTGCCATATGCATAAACACTCCAGGAATAACCATCAGCTGCAGGCATTCGTAGTATAGAGGTGCTCCACAGCATGGTGCCATGGAAGCATTCCTCCTCTGGCCTTCTCCCTCCATTTGCAAACCACTCCAAAAAGAGAATTTATGCATCTTCTTCCCTGAGGAAGAATACTGACACAGGTTACAGGAGTTGTGCCTATAACTTATACTTTGTACAGGTTATACATCGAGTCCTAGGGACAGTTTGGGATGCCACAACAGAGGAGAGATTTTGAGTTTTTAGAGACCTATAAAACTGTTAGGTGGGGTACAAAGAGGGTGAAGGCTCTAAAGGGGAAACCATGGCAGCTGCAGCTGAGGGCACTGGGGTTGTTCAGCTGGAGCAGAGCACACTGAGGTCAGACCTCACCAGGGCTGCAGCTCCTCCCGAGGGGCAGCTCCATCTCTGCTCTCTGGGACAGGGACAGGAGCCAGGGAACGGCTGGAGCTGTGCGAGGGAGGGTTAGGATGGGTGTTGGACAAAGGTTCTTCTTTCCCCAGAGGGTGCTGGGCACTGCCCAGGCTCCCCAGGGAATGGGCACGGCCCCGAGGCTGCCAGAGCTCCAGGGGCGCTGGGACAGCGCTGCCAGGGATGCCCAGGGTGGGGTTGTTGGGTGTCTGTGCAGGGACAGGGGTTGGACTGGATGATCCTTGTGGATCCCCTCCATCTCTGGGTTCTATGATGCAGGGATGTGATGCAGTTTTCACACATCTGTCCTGCAAAGGGTGTGACAAAATGCCACACCAGAGTGTGGGTTATAAAATGTATTACAATTTATATGAAAACACAGGACTAAACTTTCCAGACATTACTTAACTTTGTATGTTGTTATTACATTTTATTGGTAAGAAGCTTACTATCTTTTATTTTTGTCTGTGAAATAACCACAATATCAGCCTGACAGAGATAAATGTGTTGCTTTCTTGCTGCCAAACTGAGAGTTCTGAGAGTCTGCAAACTGAACTCTGAATGTTATTACAGAGAATCAATATGTGTGGCCCAGTTCTGATCTTCAGAACAGATAACTGTCAAAGCCTGCATTTAATTTCCTTCCAAATATTAGACTGTTTTAGAGTGATCTTTGTAACAGATTACATTGCTGTAAACATTACTGTTGGTAAAATAAATGAGTCATTCTTTAACTTTGCCATTCTTTGTTATTTTCTTGATGTTATCTAGACTGACTGCCTTCAACCTTAAACTTTTGTCTAGAGACGTTGTGGACTCGCACAAATAACTTCAGTGTTAGCTAAGAACAATTTTGGGGCCAAAATAACCAAACTTTTCATTCTTAGCCAAGTAGGGAGCTGAGGAACATTCACTAAATCTTTTCAACAAGCAGTGACTTGGAGTTGCTCTAAAACTGCCTTGGATTTAGGGACCATGCTGTGGAGTTCTGGGAGGAGGGAACTGTGCAGAGAGCAGCCTCTGAACCCCAGGTTTCAGCAGAGCAGGCTTTGGCCTCTTCAGGCACTGCTGAAGTAAGAACCGTGGAGAAGATGGTTCTGGAGGGGAGTTCAGGAGATTTCAGAGTTTTACCTTCTCCAAGCTCCAGAATGGTCTACTCAGTGCAGAGAAAATCAGAGTGGCAGAAAGCCTGCATGGATGAGCTCCTGGCTCAACTCAAATATAACAAATAAGTATAGAGAAGGTGAAAGAATGGATAAATGACCCCACAGGAATATGGAGAAGCTGTTCAACATGCATGCAAGTATAGAACCAAAAAGCCAAAGCTCAGCTGAAGTTGAACAGAATGAAAGGTGGGAAACACAACGTGTATATTGGCAGCAAGGGGAAGATGAGAAAACTGAGGGCCTGCTGCTGAATAACATGAGGGAGATGGTGACAAAGAGCAAGGTGGATCTACAGAATTGCAGCTCATTAGATTCACCCCAGTCCCTGGGAGGACTCTGTGCAAATAACCCTGTAAACCATTTTGGAACATACGAAGGACAAGAAGGTGACTGGGAGCAGTAAATATGGTTTTATGAAGGGGAAATTGTGTTTGTTCAGCCTGATATCTTTCTGCAATCAGATCACTGGGTGAGGGAGGACCTGTGGATATGTTTACCCTGACTTTGAAAAGGCTTTCAATGCCTGTAACATCCCTGCAGAGAAATGGATGGATCATGGCCTGGATATGTGGATACTGAAGTGAACTGCAAACCAGGGAAACTGCCAGATTAAAGGATTGTGAGCAGAGGGAGGAAGTTCTACTGGAGAGCAGTTCTCATTGAAAGGAGATGCTCAGGGTGCTGGTAGAACTTACCCTGGAGAAGGGAAGGATCGGGGGGATTTTATAAACCAAATAGCTGGGAAGGTAGTAAAGAGGGAGTAAAGCAAACAGACTGCCCATCAGGACAGTAGGCAGGGTTAGAAATACATTAAATTCAGGTCTAAACGTAAGGGAAAAGCTTTCATGCTGTAATGGTAGTTGAACACTGGACACCCAGAGATGTTGCAGAGTCTCCAGTCCTGGATGTATTCCAAACTCAGCTGGCTGAGAGCCTGAGCAACCTGCTTGGACTCCCCAAGGATCTGGGGGTGAGGGGAGTGGGTGTGGTGTGGTGATGATCTCCAGAGGTCCCTTCTAACCTCAATCATTCTCTGGCTTTGAATTACAGAAAAACTGGTTCTTGATAAACATGCTTGACAGTGAGCTCCCAGGAAGAAGAGACAAGCCTGGAATCAAAGAAAGAATTGGTCACATGTAGGTAATATACAATTTATGCACTTTTAGGTAGAAGATGGGAATTCATGTTTTGCTGGAAGTGGTGTATTATGCCTCTATGGTTAGTTGACCAAAAGATATTAGGAGTAGGCTGATACATGTAATTTGATGAGGCTGAGTGAATTAAAATGTAGTCTACACTGTATCTTTTTAGTTCGTATATTAGATTTCAGACTCAGCTCTTTCCTTTTGCAAGCTTTTCATGCTGTATATACCCTAATCATTAAATTTCTAATTTAACAGTGTGCAGTACAGTGTCAAATTGGTTTTATGTCCACAGCTTCCCTCTGTGATATGTTACCACTGTGAAAAATTCTGTCAGATTTGATAGGAGTAATCTCCCATGTGTGAATCCCACTGAGTCAAACTCTCCTTAATTAAATCATAACAGTCCAGCTGGCCTGCTCCATCTCAGCTTAATGGTGTCCTCTGTTACCCTTTCTGCATTTTTTTTAGTCTTGTATTTTCCTTGGTACAAAAGACAGGTATTACACATGAATCTTTCTAAACACGTCCTTGCTTCCAGAAGTGTGCTGAATACATATGCTAATATTGGCCCATTTTCTGGTTCTTGCCTCAGGATGCTGCAAAGGAGGTTTTCTCGTTTTGCACAGTAGCTTAATCTTCAAATGCTCTAATATTTTCTTTTATTATCTTCTTTTTTCCTTTCTCTTTAAGAACCAGATCTGGCAAGATTCCAGTTTCCTTCAGCAAGTTTTGTTTTCTAAAATAATAACAGCTGTTCCTGGGAAAAAGTGGTTTTCTTTAATGATTTTTTTTTTTAAGTAATTCCCATGGGTGTTCTTGCTTCTCATGTGGCTGAAATGCTGTTGTCAGTTGTGCTGATATTGTGATTACTTCTGAACCATCACAGGCCATGTGCTTTTTGTCAAAACCATATGCACCCTGGTCAAAAACAAACTTGTTCAAAACCATTATGGGCTTGCTGATGATAAAAACAAGGTGGTCATACAAACTTCCTTTGCACTATGGTGCTCATTTCATAAGAGACACAAATAATACAAGGTGAACTTATAAGGCAGAGATCAAATTTCATCATGTTTACTCATGTCTTTCCTTCTCCTTGTACAGCTGGATGAATTTGAACATAGAATTTTAATATTAGATATTCTTATTTGCTTCAGTATACAGCAATTCCTCTTAAATTTTAGGCATTTCCCTGTAAGTGTAATATTTTTCTAATATATCATGTAGCTGGAGAAAAGGTGTTAGAAGAAAAATTATCAAATAGGTCAAGAACATTGTTTGTTTTCTTTCACGGTCTCTGTTTCACTGCAGAACATTCACAAAAAACTGCTATAATCAATTTTAGAATGTGCTTTTATATGGAGATTATGTTTGGACTTGCAGGGATCTATATGTAAATAAACCCCAACTGTTCCTTAGCATTCAGTTTCCATCTCCCTCTAAGTCATTTCGTGCACATGCTCCACTCAGTCCCCCTGTGCCTCTGCTGCTCCTTGCTTCAGTGCTGGCACACTTTGGATTTTTGCAGCCTTCTATCTCCCTTTCTCATCTCTTTCTCCCTAAGCTGTACATTTCCAACTCTTTTGCCTGACTTTTAATTTCCTTCAAGACTTTCATCAGCTGATAATGTTTCTTTGGGCTGGCTCAGTTCAGGAACATGTTGTGTTTGAGCTCTCGTGTGTGATGTGGCCGCCCGGATATTATGGAAACAGAGAGAATACAAATCAGCTGGCATCACACATGGACCTATGAACTGCAGTTAATTAAAAGTTTAACAAAACCTTCATAACTGCTGTTTAGAGAATAGGAAGCTTTCTGGAAGATCATTGTAGCAAACTGAGATGCAGGAGTGTATTTGAACTTCTTGTATCTTTAATTTAGAGTAGATGGCTTCAAGAAATACATAAAGCAGCAAGCAGTGATGTAAAAAAATTGCCAAAAACCACAAGTGACTTGCAGAGTACACTGCCTTTTACCTCAGATTGCACCAGCTAAAACCATGGTGACCAGATGAGATGCTGCTTTTCAGGATATTTCAGAGATAAGCAGATAATATAACTATATTATTATATAATGTAATGTCAATGTATTACTTCAGAGATAATCAGAAATGCTTCCCAAAATCATTATTTACAGAACTGGCACAACAAATAATTGTGTTGCCTAAACTAGAAATAACAATTATATGAATTTTATATTACACTGAAAAAATGGTTTATTAATTTGCATTTTGTCTGGACTGGAAAAAACAGTAATTATTAGCAGAAGTAGTTATGGTAGAGAATTTACCAAAAAATGCTATTCTGGAGCTAATGCCCTGTAGACCTAGGTAGGCACAAACACAAAATGTGACCATTTGGACAAACAGCTGAAATTCCAAGCAGTAACTAACAACATTTGAAGTGTGTCTGTCTGTAGTGATGTTTTCTGAGTTGTCACATCTCAGAGTGCCTTTCAGCTCTATAAATGTGGCTTCAAAAGCTTTATGCAAGGAACTATTTCCCAGGGGGTGCTGGTCTTACCTCACATTCTCCTTGTGAACCACTGGGGATTTCTCACACAGGGTTTCTGCCTCAGACATTCTCCTTTCCAGGTTCATATGCAAAGGTCTGCTGCCTTCACTGTCTGCTCTTTCACACCTTCTGGAACCTTTCATCTTCAAATAGAATTAATTTATGCTATTAGACTTATCAGGCCATCCTGGAGCAGTGAAATAGTCACTGTGTTGTGTAGTTTTGCCTTTTCAGAAACAGAGGAACAGTACAGGGTTTGGAAGGTGGTTGCTTCCAGGGTGTAAATGCAGGATTTAAGAATCCCATGTTTACTGTCTGAACACAGATCAAATATGTTCCTATCATAAGTAAGAAGTATGTTTTCTCTTGCCAGGAAACCCCATTCTGCTTAAAGTCAGACTGTTTGCACTCTTTGATGGATAGGTGCCAGAGGAAGGTGATATATAACACATCCCATTGATTTTTTTCTTCTTAGAGATCATAATTTCAGAATATACAAAGTCAGAGAGGCAAGGAGCTGGGTACAGCCATTGTTAAGGCCAACATCTGACCCTGCAAATGCATCTGCACTAACTTCAGGTCATATTTGTAACACTGAAAAGGGAGAGCAGAGCTCTACAGATCCCAAAGGAGGAAAAAAAAATAGCAGAACCCACAGCTAGAGGATCAGCTATACTTACATCCACTTCCCAGAAGACAGTGGGAACTGAAGAGTGGTATTTCCAAAATGACAAAAAAAAAAAAAGAAAACCACACTGTCGCAGTAACGACATGAAAGAAGGAGACAGAGACCTCTTGAGAGTAAAGGAACAAGTCCCCTGGGCCTTGCCCATCTTTATTATATATGTGTCTTATAATTCACTGCGTGTTGGAGGAGACAAAGAGCTTCCCCTCAATCACACTGGGCAAAGGAAATGTCCATCAAACTTCTGTGCCCAGGAGAAAGGAATGTAAATAAAAAGATACCATTACAATAACGTGACTATATTTACAGAGAATGTTTGACAATCAGTTACAAAAGAATGATAACATCCAGAACTGCAAAATTCAGGGCAACACCACACAAACTTTTTGTACTTAATACAGGTGTGTGCAGTCCCTGAGGGCAGCACAGAGATCAGGCTGGCATTGGAAAGAATCCTGTGGAAAATGGGTCCCAGAGTGCAGCATGTGATGCTCACATATGTCTTGAGCAGAAGGAAAGGCACTTCTCTGTGTTTCCAAAGCTGTGAAATACAAACTTTGTTTTATCTTTGCTGTTCCAGTAACTTGAGAGAATCTGTAGTTCTCTGTCTCTACGAGGGGCACAACACAGAGTAAAAGCTGAATTTAATTAATTCTGTTGCTTAAAAATATTTTTCCCAGAGAATCAAAGCATTAATTAGTAGATTAGATGATTTTTGAAAGCTAGTAGTTAATGTGGTATTCAGGAATCAAATGTGGGGAGGACAAATACAGAAGCTATATTGAACTGGAGCATGTTAAATCCAAAGGATGTATCTCACAGAGGCAGGATGGAATTTGTGATCATCTAATCTGCTCTGAGCACATTCACATGCACTGCTCCCTGCAACAAGACCCCTGACTTATGACAGAATTATGAACCACCTTTAGAAAAACCCCATCTATTGATTTAAAGGTATCACAGCATAAACTTTGGCCATATCCTTTTGGTGTTATAAATTGTGTTTTATTCCCTGTTTTCATTTCTTTCAACTGCTGGATCACAACAGGGCTGTGTCAGATGTCCTTGGTGAGTTAAAGAGCCACCTGACAGATTTCTGCTCATCAGACTCTGACCAGCCCACTTGTGAATTCCCAAAGGAAAGTTGTAATTCTTCAGCTCTCTGTGTCCTGTTCTCCAGAGGAGTTATTGCTCTCACTGCTCCTCTGTGCACCAGTTTGGAAGGGCACACGTGGAGGCTGAGCCAAAATAGCTACAAAAATTACTGGGTTTTCTCTTCAGTGTTCTATTCTGTGTCCTCTCATCCTTCCCAGTGGTGTTCTAGAGGCTGCCCACCCGAATTTCCAGTCTGTCCAGGGCCACTGGTCTCAGGAGCTCTGTCCAGGTCTCTGCATATGAGTCTTTGTTGCTGCAGAAATAACGTTGGGCTTTATTGTATTAAAAAAGCCCTCGTGTGCCATGCCAAGCATTTCACAGCTCTGTGATCTGCTCATGGGCTTTCTTATTTATCACATCTCAGGGTTTATATAATCTGAAAACTTTCCAGGAATGAATGTATGTTTACACTATCATTATGTCTCTGTATCATTGTAAAATAAGATTATATGTATATAATAGAACAATATTTATAGGACATTACTAGTCTCATTGCAATTATTTGATGCATTCATGTTAATTGCAGTGAAACTATCAACTTGACAGATTCAATTTGATTTATTATGTGCCATTCTGATTTTTCATGGTGCTCTTGTTTTTAGGTTTTTTTATCTGAATGTTAGAGGCACAAAGCCAGAAGTCCAAAAAAGTCTGATTATATTATATCAACAATACAGTCTCCATTATCATTCCTATTTGTAATCTTGTCAGAGAAAGATATCAAATCTCTTTGACATAATCTGCTTTCCATTAAGCTGCACTCTGCTCATTAGGCCTGTGATGAGTTTAAGCTGTTGCCACACAATGAGAGGAATATCTAAAACAAAGCAGTAAATAAGATGGGATACAGTTGGAATTGGGGAGTTGGCTTGTTTGCTTCTGCCTCCTGATGGCTGGAAACTTCTTTCCCCTTGTTTGTGATGTTTGCTATGTGTTTGCCTTTGTGTCCAAGTCCAAGAGCTGTGTCATGGAAATCATGGAATGGCCTGGGTTTGAAAGGTCCTTAGAAATCATCTCCTTCCAACCCCCTGCCATGGACAGGGACACCTCCCACTGGACCTGGTTGCTCAGAGTTCCATCCAACCTGGCCTTGGACACTTTCAGGGGTGGGGCATCCAGATAACAACTAAACGAACAGATAAATAATAAATAAATAAATAGGAAACTGGCACTGAAGACAAGGCCAGGCATCCAAAATGCTGTGTACACACAGGAGTTACATTGTGCTGGATTTCATCTTGAATGGCACTAGGGATCTCTATTTAAGCATTGAATGTTGCTCAATGTGCCCACTCTGTCCTGGAATTCTGCCCCAGCAGTGCCTTGAAGGTGCAGGTTGCTCTCTTGGCGTGCCCAAGATGAAATGTTGAATTTGCCAGTCCACTGGCAACTGAATTTCACAGCTCCCTCCAAGCTGTCCCTGCCCTTCTGAGGATCTGGCAGCACCCACAGGGGATAAGCACTGATGTGGGACCCTCTAGCAGGGCAAGGACCACACCAGCTGAGCCTCCTGGCACCATTTCTGTGCAGAATTTCCTTTAGAAATCTGATTCTGATGGTGCAATTCCATAACACTTGGGACAGAGGAGCTCCCAGCACTGGTGGAAAGGCAGGAGCAGAGCAATGCTCCGTTTGCTGCTGGGTCTGTGAGCAGGGGGATTATGGGGATCCATGACAAGAGCCTGGAAATCTCCAAGGCACTGGCAGGACAAGAGAAGTAGAGGCAAGGTCAGGGTGATCCTCAGCATTGAGGATGTATTATAAATATTTATAGATATATAGATATATATATTTATACATATATTTATAGATAAATATTCTGTGGAACAGAAAGGGAAAGAACCCACAATATGGGGTGATTTTCCTGTGAAATATGCAGTCTTTGCAGCTTGGCTTTCTTATCACTTTCATGCATGTTTTTGCAAAAGATGATGATTATTTTGGGCTCAGCCACCAAAATATCACATTTAAACTGACACACTTCTACAACATTTTCTCAAATAAATGATCACAGTCTTAACTTTTCCACTCATTTAGATAAAGAAAGTAACAAGAATGTTGATCTATTTTTTTGTTTCTTTCTAAGTACCAAGACTTTAGGAAATTGTTATTTCATTAAAATAAAAGCCACTTCCAATTTCTCTGAAAATGTATGTAACAAAAATCTTATGTTTGCGAATATTTTGCTCTGATTACAGGATATGTAAATAGAATATATATGTACTTATAGGGAAATTTGTAATGTTAATTTATAAAGCTTCAGAACAGTCTCAGGATTTTGTTCTCATGGACCAAGAAACCAGAACCTGCAGCCTTCTGGAATGCCCTCAGTGTCTCTCACTGTTTCATTCACTGACAGAAGAATCACTATCCATGATTTTCCTGTGTATGATCTCACACATTTTATTTCAGAGGCAAGTGCAAATGTCTGTCCAATAGGAAGAATTCCTTCTCATCTCCCCCTCCCTCTAATTTGATGTGAAACTTCAAATGATGCATGAAGACCTTTTGTTAGAACAGTGCTTTGGCTTTTGAAAGAAATAGATTTGACCATTCTTACTGAGTCTTTTTAATTTAGGTATTCAAGTGGATTGGTGGTTATATCAGCTTGGGGATTGCTTTGTTTGGTGCTGGTTTGGGGTAGGGGAAGGTTTTCTGATTTGACCATTTGCTGTCAGCTCAGAAGAGTTTATTCCCAGGGGAAGCTTTAGGGTTTTGGTGGATTCTCCTTCAATAACAGTTCTGACAGGACCTTGCATTCCTCTCTTCTCTGTCTTGAGCATCCATTGCTGGTTATCTGCCTGGCATTTTGCAGTGTGTTCTCTCTGCTGGACAATACCTCATTATACCTCTTAATCATGATCTTAGTACAAAGCAAAGCTCTCTGTAAAGCTTTAGGAGCTTTATAAATATCCTGCAACACGTGCAGGAGATGTGATGCATCTTCCATTCAGGAATTCTCTAAGCAGATTGCACTTGCTGGTGTTGACCTTGTTGCCTAAAACAAGGGAAAGAAAACTTTGCAACACTATTAGAATAGTAACAGCAGATCTTCTATTGAAAACTTTCAAGGTGCATCATGTGCACCATTGCATTCTATGCACCACTGGCATTGGGTTTCTCCAGTTTTCATCAGTTTTAAAAAATTAACATATCAATCAAATATTGTTCAATTAAAAGAGCATTCAATTAGGTCATCCAGCCCCTGGGTTCTGCCCCATTGATTTCAGTCCAGGGGGCTTCTTTGCTTTATTTCTTGTTCTGTCTTCTCAGATTGTGGTTACAAAAATAAAATATTCTCTTCTTGGCAGCAAGACTAAATAGAATTTCAGGAATGTGTTAGAAGGTTGGCTTATTGTTCTAAAACCCAAGAGGAAGGGTAGGAAAAGTCCTAACAGTGATCTACAGAGCTATGAATACATGAAAATTGTATAAAAAACAAAAGTCTTAAGACATCAACCTCTGTGATGGGGTCATGTATATAAATCTCTGATGTACTTAAATCTCTGATGAAGATTTATGTCCAGCACCATGGTAGTTGCTCCCAGATGCCACACACAGCATGTGCCTTGTGGAATTCTGCACAGAACAGCTATTCCCAAAGCTCTCTACAGATCTTCATGGCAATGTAAATTCCTGTAAAATCTACTTAATTTGCACTCTACAAATACTGCAATTTCACTCCACAAAAAACTGGCCTGCATGACCACAGCATTTTGCAAGTAGTTCTGCCATATATTTCAAAAACCATACAAGTTTAAAAAATGAAAAAGCCATAACCAAACTTTATTAGTTTACCATTAAATTCTGCAGCTTTGAAGCATATAAATGGGTCATGTCTCTGATGAAGATTTATGTCCAGCCTCATGGTGGCTGCCCCCTTATGCCATACACAGCATGTGCTTTGTGGTAATGCTACAACTAGATTTCAAATTACTAACTTGACAACAGATGGATGGCTTCCATGTAAGAGCAGAAAGCAGCAGAGTATTTCAGAAGATGGTATCTTTTTCCTAAAATATTTATCTGTTCTTAAAGGCAACATAAATCAGGAGTTGTTGAACAGAGGCTGCTTTCAAGATTTGTGTGATTATCTCTCAGAATTTCTTCTCCTGTCAACTACAAACAAACCCATGTTTTTGTTGTTTTGTTGGTTTGAAATTTAATAAATTTATCAGTCTTATCACACAGCTGTTGCTCTAATCCATCTGTTTTGTTGGTACCAGGTCTTACTGGTTTTCTCCTTTGCAACACTCTGGAGCAGTTTGGATATTTCCTTGTGGAAGCTGTGGTTTCAGTGGGCTGGGTCTCACTGTCCCAGAGCTGATGAGCATTTGAGCCATCATTGAGACAAGAAGGAGAACAAGCAAGTTAAAAATCTCAGATTCTCAGAGGCAGCATCAGCCAGATTGTCTGAACACTACATAAATTAAAACAGTATTGTCATATTATTTTTGTTGTTGTTGTAGTTCACCTTTAGGCAACACTGCCTCCCAGAAAATTTTTGTTGTATCAAGTGATGCTGGGCCTCAATTATCTGTGCAGTTCAGCACCTGTCTTGGTTTTTGTGATGTTTTGTTTGTGAAACATATGCATAAATAAGTGAAGATTATGTAGAAGGCAAGAACACAGGTTTATTCTGTTCACCTTAAAGGTTTTGCCAAATAATTTCTCTGATGTCTTTTTATGTGCATTTAGTAGGAAGTGGGAGTTTCTTGGTTTAGCATTTTAATGGAAATAACTCGCACTCCATCTACTGAACAACAATGCAGTGAACATTTCTCTGTTCCTGTCACTGTATTCAGCAGCCCAGTTCTCCCCCCAGAATGGCAGATGTTTGTGTATTGGGCACAGAGCTTTTTTTCCCCCATATGTTCCAAAGGATACTCACTTGGGTTTGGGATTAAAAAGTTCAGTCTAAGGGATTTATTCACCCAGGCAGCCCATAGTAAACTCTTAACCTCTTTCAGAATCACCTAGGACTTTGTACTGTGTTTGGGGGCTTTTTATGAGTATTCCGATCTTTAGCTATCTTCATTAATAGATCAAGAAATAGAATGAGGAAGATGAAAGAAAACAATGAGGAAGAAAAGAGATACTTAGACAGTAGTTAACTGCCACCTGCTGAAGTGTATAATGCATGTTTTGAGTGGAAAGCTGAGACTCACTCCATTCCTGTGCTGAAGTTCCTATCATCAGATATCCAAAGGTGATACCTTGTTTAGGCATCATTTTTAGAAGAAGAAGAAAAGGAGACAAGCAATTTCGCTTATACCTTAGGGATTTAAATGGGAAGTTTACAGCAGTGCAGGATGTGCTTGCTTCTTGAAAAGTATTTTAAATCACTGAATCAGTCTTGGACAAATGTGGGAATTTTACTTAAAGGTCTGTGATGAGGAATATTACATATATGTATTCCTGACAACTCCCTGTCTAAAGATGTGTCTCTGTTCCCTTTCTTTGTCTTCTATAAAGATTAAAACACAAGACAAGCATGTAGTGATGAATGTGGACACAATTCTTTAAGCATGTTTTAAACAGTATAAGCATTTTCTGCATTAGAGGCTCTGGCTTGACAGGGAAGCAAGTTAGGAGATTATTTAGGCACTGGTGTCTCCTACACCAATCCCAGATTGTCAGGGTTTAAGCTGGCTGCTGTCCTCACTTGCCCTGCAGTCCCAGTGCTGGGAGAACCCAGCACACTGCTCGATACTGCTGCAATTGGATTTTTGCTCAGTGGCAAGGGCAGCAAGCCTTAGGGACACCAAGGGATAACCCGATCCCTGTGCTTGCTCCATGACCTATATCCCCTCCCAAACCCCACTCAGCCCAGGATTCTGGATCCCCCTCACAATCTCACCACTTCATAATGACCACACACCTCCCCTTTCTCCCCAGCTTTGAGTCTGAGTCGCTCGGTCTGAAATGGTTTCCCCGGATCTGAGCGTGCTCCTTGCCCCAGCGCAGCGAGCAGCACAACAGAACCCCCCACCCTGGGGCCGAGGATGCTGATGGATGCACGGATGGGTAGGAGATAACTGAATGGCTGGATTGATAGGTAGATGGAAAAATGATGCGATAGATAGATAGATAGATAGATAGATAGATAGATAGATAGATAATAAAGAGACCTGCCTCTCTCCGGGGATTGGCCCTTCCCCAGCCGCACCCGGGATGCTCCGAGCCCGGCTGTTCCCGACCCAGCCCCGCCGCGCCCTCCCGTGACTTGCAGATTCACTGCTCGGTTTTTCCTTGGTGGCGGCTGCTCTCTGGTGCCAAAATGTGGGAATTGCCGTCCTCGCCGCCTCTGCTGCTTCCAGGGCAGAGCTTAGGGCAAAGACCGACTTGCTGCGGGTCAAAAGCTGCATTTAAGTGATGCCAAAGTGTGTCCAAGTCTCATCTGGTCAAGCCCGACCAAAAATTGGTAATAGTTTTACATGTGACAGAGCTCAGGGAATACAGGCTGTTTTCTATTAGCCCTCCCCAGCATTGATGCAATCCAGGGCTTTTAATACAAAAATAGGATTTTTTCCCCTTCCAAATTTATGAACCTGGCAGTAGAAGCATCATGACATTGGGGTCGTGCTGTACCTGTACAGATATAAACTCTCTGGAAAGCAAATTAACTGTCATGCACTTTCAGCAGTCCCTGCTAAATATGTTGGGTTTCTATCTCTTTACTTTATAATTTTTCACTTGGAACTCTGTTTGAGCATCTGTCTTGAAATTGCCTTTCTGTTTGTCTTTGCCAGAATGTCCCCTCCTTTAGAAAATGTGATATGGATGTGAATACCTGCCTGTTGCCTCAACAGTGAATAAACTCTTCCTGGATTTCTCCCTACAGAATGGATGGTTTCTTTTCTGTAAGCCTCTTTTATTCCAGAGTATCTACATGCTGTTAGTTAAAAGAGAATGAGAATGTCAAAATACCATCCAACAGAAAGGTGGCTTTTCACAGCTCAGTTTTTTCAAGATACAAAAGTATTTTTAAATAAAATAAAAGACGATATACAAAGGTATGTAGGATACTGACAGTCTGAACTTCCCCACTTTGTGTAAATGTTGCAGGTAGTTCAATGGACACCATGTATTCTTGGGAATGGTTTAATTATGTCAGAGACACAAGGACCATCCTGTGATCCCAGAGGGTGCCTGCTCTGTAGTTGCTGCTGGAATCACATGAGAGAAGGTGTCCTGGAGCTGAGTCCAAGAGAAGTTAAACAGAGGGCCCAAACCCCCTCAGCTTTCCCAGGTATCCTCCCAAACAGGACACCTCTGCTGTTTCAGTAAAACATTGGCCAGATTTCTCTTATGCTGGAGTTACACAGCTCTGACCATTTAGCTGGGTTTGGCTTAGAAACGGTGCTGGCCACTAATTTAACTGCTGCTCTGCTCACTGTGCCTTCAGAAGCACTGGACATGAAGTGGGGCTGATCCCCTCATGTTGGTGCATCTCTGTTCACCTGTGACATGAGTAAACACAATAACCCCCTTGATCTCTGTCTCCTTTGAAAATCTCAGTTCAGAACCTCTGTTTTCCTTCCTGGCAGTGACCACACTGTCCATGAAGTTGTGCTTGAATTGCTTTTCCACTGACCTTCCCTTTAGGCAGGCCTGGGCCCTGTGTTTGCAGGGCTGATCTCAACATGTCCATGCCATCCAAGGCTTACAGGCTTGGGAGCGTGGCTTGCAGGTGGGCTGAGTCTGGCATCAGAAGACAAAGTTGGGCACTGGGTTCTTCATCCTGTTACATGAGCTGAGACAGTAGTCTTGCTTTTGGTTATGATAATTTTTGGTTTGTTTTTTTTTTTTTTTTTTTGCTCCCCAAGTGGAAAGAAAAGCATTATGAACAAGAAAGATGGAAAAAGGGAAATCTAGGTGTTAAACCAGACACCAAGATTTGGAGAAAGACAAGGGCAAGGTTAAAGGATTATATATACACTTCCTTCCTCCTGCCTCACTCATTTCTTTCTTCTTTGTGTCCCTTTCGGCTCCTTTCTGATCCATGCAACTGCTTTGACTTCAAACTGCATCTACTGCCCTACCTGCTTCTCCCCAGAACTCCCAACATCCATTTCACTCTGGATGATTGGACCCCACTTTCCCTTTACCAATCCCATTGTGATTCTCTTCTTACAGGTCCTACATCAACGAGCCCTTACTAAGTTGCCTTCAGGATGGATTTTACATGTATTTCTTTGTCCTTACCCTGCTTGGTCAGCCTTGTCAATCAAACAGCTTCATGCTTGTCCTCTCTTGATCCCTCCTGCATAGCGTCTTTCCCTCCTCTAACCATTGCTAACCTTCCTTCTGCTCTCCCCTTCTCTCCCTCACTTTCACATCTATCTCTCAGCTCGGATGACCAGCTAGATGTTCAAAATTAGCCTATCCAAGGCCAACCTCTCCCGATATACTTTTCTTCCTGACCTGTCCTTTTAAGACAAAATGTGCTCTTTCTCTGCCCAGCACAGCATACTCTCTCCTAGGTCTCACTTCTTTATTATAATGCTCAATCATTTAATTTCAAACACTTCTAATTCCTATCTTTAGGTAGCCAATCATAGAAATATTTCTTCACAAGCCTGAAGATTCTTGTCCTTGTTCATAAAATGCCTATGTGGCACTTTTGTCCCCTAAAATCTCATTTTCAAGGCTTTCCAAATGTCACTGAGAAAATCGTCTTATTCTCAGTTTCTTCATGAAAAGCACACAGAAAGGCAAGATTATTTACTCAGTGGACTTGAATTACCTGAAAACCTTGTGCTGCTTGACTGTTCACCATGTGAGTTCCCATTTGAACCCGTCTCCTCTGAGTCAACTGAAACAGCCACTGAAGGAAACTGTGGAAGGAGTCATAAAGAAGTTGAACGGAAGAATTAAAAAAAAAAAAAAAAATCAGTAGATGATACCTCTCCCACAAAACACATCAACGTCTAGCTAGAAATTAAAATATTATTTATTGGCCGTTTGAGATGTCAGGGCATGAGAAAACACATGGGTTTAGGGATTTGTGAAGAAAACTTCTGCACATTTGGCCAAGGAGTGAGGTTGAAGAAGGAAAAATTGGATCCAACTAAGCACAAGATTTACAAAGAGAAGAATGCTTACTTGCCTTCAAAAGGCATTCATGGTAGCAAAGTGCTGAAACCAAGAGGATTTATTTCCAAAACAGAAGAGCTGTCATTGACATGGCTAGAGAGGAGAGAGAGAATTTGTTGCCTTCAAAAGTTGTAGGATAGGAAAGACCTAAGGAGACATAGAATCACAGGTGGGTTTGGATTGGAAAGGACCTTCAAGATCATCTTGTTCCAACCTCCTGCCATGGGCAGGGACACCTTCCACTGTCCCAGGCTGCTCCAAGCCCCGTCCAACCTGGCCTTGGACACTTCCAGGGATGCGGCAGCCACAGCTTCTCTGGGCACCCTGAGCCAGGGCCTCCCCACCCTCACACTAAGGAATTTCTGCTAATATCTCATCTAAGCCTGCTCCCTTTCAGTCTGGCAGGTATCTTCTGTCCAGCATCGCCTTTGGAGACTGGAGAATGCAGAATGTCTCTGAGAAGACACATGAACTCAGACCTTTGAAGCAGGGAATTTTCCTTTAATCTTCGAAGCTGTAACATATACAGGGAGGTTTCAGAGCACATGGCCTCGTGAACTGATGTCATTAGAAAGGAAGTGCTGCTGCTTTGGAAGAAATGTGTTCTCCACTGTGTCTGAGGAGCAGCAGCAGCATTTCTGCCCCAATCAAAACACCTGGCTAAAGGAGTCACAGGACCAAGGGGAGATGAGATCTGTCCACAGAGCAATACCTGCCTGTTCGTCTTTCAGATATTCTTTGGAAATCTGTTGCAGCTGACCCAAGAGAAGGCAGGGGTTCGTGCTGCTATTAATACTGAGGTTTTTCTTAACTGTGAAAATCTTTAGGAGAGGACATACAACAGCTGGAGATCTCCTTGTGAAATAGAAAACATTCAAAACTCAGCCTCCCACACACAGCCTGTGCTTGAAAACACATTTATTGTCTGACTTCTGGAAAATGTAGCTCTCAGCATGTGAGCAATGCTTGCACGTTTGCCCATAGCTTGTGCCTTTGTGAAGCACACTCGATGGAAGGTTTGTGTAGGACATTTCATGTCTACCTAGCTTGTCTCAGCAAGTACTAAGGAGTCACAGAATCACAGAATAAACCAGGTTGGAAGAGACCTTGAGATCGCCAAGTCCAACCTTTAGCCTAACACCTCCTCATCAACTAAACCATGGCACTGAGTGCCACGGCTCATCTTTTTTTCAATATGTCAGGAGACTGTGACTCCACCACCTCCCTGGGCAGACGATTCCAGTGCCCAATCACTCTCTCAGTAAAGAATTCTTTCCTGATGTCCAACTTAAACTTCCCCTGGCACAGCTTGAGACTGTGTCCTCTCGTTCTGTCAGTCGCTGCCTGGGAGCAGAGCCCGACCCCCACCTGACCACAGCCTCCTGTCAGGGAGATGTGGGGAGTGATGAGGTCTCCCCTGAGCCTCCTTTTCTCCAGGCTAAACAAGCCCAGCTCCCTCAGCCGATCCTCACGGGGCTTGTGCCTTTTGGAAGCGCATTTGTGTGCTCAAGACTCCAGGTGGGAAATACGTTTCGGAATTCGTCCAGAAGGCGAGGGAGGAGACCCGAGGCAGCCGCCCCCGTGCAGTGGCTGCGCTGGGCGCCCGGTGCTGATGCTGGCCCGCGCTGGGTGCGCGTCGCTGCTGCCGGGGCGGGGGGGAGACCCGGTAAGCACCAGTGAGACCAGTGAGAGGAGTGAGAGCACCAGTGAGACCAGTGAGAGGAGTGAGAGCACCAGTGAGCATCAGTGAGCACCAGTGAGACCAGTGAGAGGAGTGAGAGCACCA
>VZRZ01006280.1:0-13189 GCA_013398175.1 Climacteris rufus | reverse complement strand
ATCACCCAAAATGGACGACAAGTCATGAGTCCCCCACACTTCTATAGACTTGGTCCATTCGCATATCAGCATAGATTTACCAATGAAAACTTTACAATTTCCCCCTAGCCCGCCCCCCCCCCCCCCTCCCCTTTAGAGGCTTGGGCCTGGGCAGTCTGAATGGCCTTGGGTGAGTACAGAATGCTAGTGTTATGTCTACAGAAAACAGCAACCAACGAGATATAAAGCATACACGCCAGACAATGCAGGATTTGAAAAATATAAGGGTTAAACCTAAGGCATCAAGTGAGAGCGTCAGTGAGCACCAGTGAGCCCAGTGAGATCCACGGAGATGCTGCACGGCTGGCACCACTGACAGCCCAGCCCAAATGCTCCAGTTGCAGCGGAACACGCCCTGGTTTAAAGCCTCTCCAAAGGATGTGCCGGGAATGGCCGCATCGAGGCGCTCCTGAAAAAGCCAAGAGCTCAAGGGGCGTGTGAAGGACGGAGACGGTGTCTCCGGGCCATCCCTGCGGGATTTGGGAGGATTTCGCTGTAGTTCTGGGTGACTCAGAGTCGGTTGGTTGGTAAGCACCGAGTTAATACCGGGAGAAATTCGTGTTTGCTGTTAACAGAGCGATGGGGAAAGCACCGACGGGACTGAATGCACACAGAGGGAGGAGGCCGGTTTATCTCTCGGAAAATGAGCCTCGGAACAGGTACGTGTGGCGTTTGCAATATAACCGAGAGCCAGAGGGTCAGGGATGATTCTCCCAGCCTTCCTCACGTTTGCATCCAGCTGAGAGCTCCGGGCACCGCGGCATCGCCGGGAATTCAGGACGCTGCCTGATTGTTACAGAGACCAAAGGAGAAATCCGCCCTGGGAGCTGCCTGGGAAGGAGGGGACGGGATTGTTGGTCTGGGTTTGCACTCAGGCACAGAAAACACTCTGACTCCGCGAAGAACCTGTTCTCCTGAACTACAGGCTCCTCCCAAGCCGTTCTGTCCTCAGGGCGTGCTGGAGGGGAGTGCACAGTGGCTGCAGGGATGGAGAAGAAGCCTCTGCCCTGGGGGACCAAAAAACCTGGGACCTCTGAGATTTCATTCGGCAGATCTGAATTTCCAGGTGAAAGACCAAGAAGAATTTTGGAAATTAAAATTGCTCAGGCTGCGGAAGTGCGGGCAGGATTTTCTTTTAGCAACGCTGTGTTCTGAAACATGGAGGCATACCAGGAACCGAGCAGGATGTATTGCTGTAGTGCTTTTCTAGCGTTAAGTTGTAAATGACAGGGTAAAGAGAACTAGGTTTTTTGTTATTCTCAGGATAGGGATGTCATCATTAAAGCAAAACACGAGAAAGACTGCAATATCACTGTATGTTCGAGGAGATAAGTGAATTCTCTATGCAAATCTTTTTTATTATGGGTATAGTTCTTGGGTTTGTCCTAAAATACAGTGTGCTTTCTTCTGGCAGTATTCAGATTTCTTTTTTTAATAATGCACATCCATTTTATTGTTGTGACCCAACGGAAAACGCCAGCATTAGCTCTCCAGTGCTGCACGGTAAGTGACCCTCTTTATTTCTCATTTCCCTAAAATCTGAAAGAACATAAACGTCAGTCGAAGAGCAGCATCTTCTGATCAGCAAAGATACCATTACAGCCAAGAGCTCCGCTGAAGGTCTCTGTTCTTCTTACACCCTTCTACAGCTGAAGCTGAAGGACAGCATTTGTTTTCTGAAAGGATGGAAACAACAATAATTGGGTTACTGCACCCGGGGTAGGAAGTGTCTGTGGATGCTCTTCTCGGCCTGTGTCAGTCCCCTGCTGCGCAGTGGTACCAAAAATTAGGGTAAGTAAGAGCAAACACACATTCCTCCCTCGGGGGTGCCGAGAGGTGAACAAAGGGGCACAAAACAGGTGGATTACAGCTGTCACGGTTATTTTTGCATGACAAAAAAAAAGAGAAAGAAGCCACTTTCCCAGCACATCTACTGCTGGGCTTGGCCTACAGTTTGGCTTCTCTGTCGGTGATGATGGCAACTCGAGAGATGGACAGGTCGCTGGAAGGGAAGAAAGGAGGAGCTGCCCTTTGATGTGAGTCAGAATTTTAGATATTATCACCCTTCCGCCTCAATGGGCAGTAAGAGAAAGTCACGGAAAATTGCTTCATTCGTGCAAGCTCTTCTAGTAGCTAAAGTTTTGGGGAATCCTACAGTCAACACTGGTTGTTACTTTCTCTAGTGATACAGTCACGAAGATTTTATTTTAAAACCAATTATGACATCAGCGAATTTCTGGGACTTGACCTCTTGAGCATTGTTTGACAGCGTCACTCCTTTTAGCAAACAAAAAATAAAGGGAAAACATCTAGGAATTAAATGAACCGTGCCAAAGCCAAGGAGATTATGATATTTTATAAAAAAGCGCAGTTCCTTTTATAGTAAAATCTGAACTTAAAATGTTCCAACCCCATATAAGTAGTGCAAGCTCTATTTTGTTTTCTCCTCCTTTTTTTTTATTTCTCTAAGAGGAGAGTTGGGCTGGGCTGGCAGGCAGCTGTGCACATCCACCACAAGGAGTGAGTCTGTCCTCGGGGCCGTGACTGCCTGACCCTGAGGTTTTTGTCCTGTTCCCAGCACGGATCCTGTCCCTCAGCACCAGACTGTGCTCAGAACCCCTCGGTATCTCCTTCCACCTCCGTTTTCCCACCGTTGTTCCTAGCAGACCTTCTCTTCACATCTCCCTCTTAGCGAGTTTGATTCTGCCTCTAATCACCTCATAATAAACCTTGCTAATTCCTAGAACTCTCCTCAAACACCTCGTAATCAATTTGTTCTCTTCTGTGATATCCTTTCTGATAATTTGTGAGAATCTTTGGAATATTTTTTTTCCTTTATAGTTTACAAAGTTTCCTGTTGAACCTCTGGAGTCTGCGCTTCAGTGATTCCTTGAATGGGCCATCAATTAGTGTAATTAGAGCCTTATCTTTACTATTGTCTCCGTCAGCTCCTCGTTAGCGTTTGTGTATCGGGGAGCTTAACTTAGGAACTCGCTGTTTATTTGCCTTTTGTATTAACTGGCTGTTGGCCACACATCCTCAGGCAGGTACAGGACTTCAAGTTTAACCTCTAAATACAAAGACCTTTAACTATTTGTAAGCCTGTGTGATAAAATTAGAGGAGAAAGGACTGTATACCTCTGAAACACGAAAACACCTTGCAGAATTTCGATATTTTTTGTGCTTGGGCACATTGTTAAGAAATTTATTGTATAATGACACCGCCTTACCATGGGTGCAAGGATCAGCAGGCGGCAAGGAAGGAAATTCTTGCCAATTAAGGAAAAATATTTTTTTCATGTAGAAAAAATGTAAAAGCCGTGAGTTTTTCGGGTGATGTGTGATACAGGGAAAAACAGCATTAGAATGATGTGTCCTACATCAGCATTTTCATCCCAGTGTGATAGCGAGCTACGGTGATGGTGAAGAATTTACTCAGGGGACATTCCCGTGTCAGCTCTCTGGCACCAGCGCTCATTTTCAATATCTTCTATGACTCGCCACAATTGCCAATCGTCTTGTGCTGATTAACAAGCGGAGAAGAGAAGGAAAATCTCGCGGTTCATCCTGTGGAAGTGGATTTTGCCGTGCCTACACAACGCAGGGGCAAACCAAAAGCTGTGTATGAGGAGCTCGTGGTTGGAATTGGGATGCGATACCCGGGCAGGGTTCCCTCTCCCGAGCGAGGGGAGCGTTTACACCGCACCTTTTTCCTTCGCTTTGGCACACAGAGTGCGGGTCCGAGCAGCAAACCCCGAGCAGCAGCGCTGCCCCGAACGAGAGGAAATATTCTCCCTTCCGACGCTGGGTGGGGATGTTGGCCGCGGACCGGCGCGCTCCTCGGTCCGCCCCGCGTTTGCAGGCACAGGGAGACAAAAAACCCTGCGAGCTGCTCGGAAAGGAGACGGAGTAGCCGGGGGCTTCCAGATTCCCTGGCCCCGGGATTGCTGCCGACACCAACTCTGCTGCGGACGCTGCTTTAAAATGCTGGGAGCCGCGGAGGACAGCGGATGGACTTTTTGGAGAGCGGTGGTGGGTGGGAGACGGAGCGGAGACAGCAAGAGGCAAGTGATCTTGTTTATTCTGTGCGTTTGCCTGTGTCACAGCCGGGCTGAAACCCTGCGCTACTCTCTGCCGGAGGAAATGGAGAGGGACTCCTTTGTCGCCAATATTGCAAAGGACCTGGGGGTTCCTCTGAGCCAGCTTGCGGCTCGCAGGGCCCGCGTTGTGTCCGAGGGGAACGAGCAGCTTTTCCTGCTTAATCAGAACACTGGAGTCCTGACGGCAAAGGAGTCGCTGGACCGGGAGGAGATCTGTCCGCAGAGCGAAACCTGCACACTCGGCTTTAAGATATTCTTTGAAAATCCATTGCAGCTCATCCGAGGGGAGGTGGAGGTTCGTGACGTAAATGACAACTCCCCCGTGTTCCCAGAAAAGGAGATGGTTTTAGAGATTCCAGAAACTACATCTCCCGGGTCTCGCTTCCCCCTGGAAAGCGCCCAGGACAAGGACGTGGGCATTAATGGTTTGCAGAACTACAGCCTTGGGCCCAATCCTCATTTCTCCCTCGCTATTGGAACAGGGAAAGACGGAGTAAAATACGTGGAGCTCGTCCTACAGCGGCAGCTCGATCATGAAGAGCAGGAAGAGCTGAGTTTACTTCTCACCGCCACTGACGGGGGCTCGCCACCCAGGTCAGGCACGGCTCAGGTCCGGATCGTGGTGCTGGATGCCAATGACAATATCCCGGTTTTTGAAAGGGAGACCTACGAGGTGCGCCTGGCTGAGAACAGCCCCCTGGAGCAGCTGGTGGTCAGAGTCGTGGCCAGGGATCCCGACGAAGGGTCCTACGGGAAAGTGAGGTATGCCTTCACCCAGACATCGGAGCGATCCCGGCAGCTCTTCCAGCTGAACCCGGACACCGGGGAGATACGGGTCGCGGGCAACTTGGATTTCGAGGAAGCAAAAACTCACAAGATGGTGGTGAAAGCCACGGACGGCGGGGGGCTGTCTGCGCATTGCAAGGTGCAGGTGGAGATCCTGGACACGAACGACAACGCCCCGGAGATTGCGCTCACCTCCCTGACCGCCTCCATTCCCGAGGACGCCCCGCCACGCACCGTGGTGGCCCTGTTCAGTGTGCGGGACCGGGACTCGGGGGACAACGGCAGGACGGAGTGCTCGATCGACGGGGACTTGCCATTCAGTCTCACCCCCACTTTTGATAATTACTACGAACTGAGAACAAACGCGGCACTGGACAGGGAGAGGACGGCGCAGTATAACATCACCATCACAGCCACGGACTGGGGCACGACGCGGCTGAGCTCTCGGGAAAGCATCTTCGTGCAGATATCGGATGTGAACGACAATCCCCCGGAGTTCACCCAGGAGGTTTACACCATGTCGGTCACGGAGAACAACAGCCCCATGCTCCGCATCGGCACCATGAACGCCACGGACGCCGACGCAGGAAAGAATGCCCGCGTAAACTACGCACTGGTGCGGCAGGAGGGCCAAGAGCAGCCCGAAGTGTCAGTCAACGCTGAAAATGGGGATGTTTACATCCTCCGCCCACTGGACTACGAGAAGGTGCGCTCCTTCGAGGTGACGGTGCTCGCCTCTGACAGCGGCTCTCCGCCGCTCAGCGCCCAGGCCGCGCTCCGCGTGCTGGTGCGGGACGAGAACGACAACGCGCCCGTGGTGCTGCACCCGCCCCCCGACAGCAGCGCCGCGGGAGAGCTGGTGCCGCGCTGGGCGCCTTCCGGATACCTGGTGGCCAAGGTGGTGGCGGTGGACGCGGACGCGGGGCAGAACGCGTGGCTGTCGTACGAGCTGGCCAAGGCCACGGAGCCGGGGCTGTTCCGCGTGGGGCTGCACAGCGGCGAGGTGCGCACGGCGCGGGCCGTGACCGAGAGGGACGCGCCCCGGCAGAGGCTCATCGTGCTGGTGCGGGACCGCGGGCAGCCGCCGCGCTCCGCCACCGCCACCCTCGCCGTCGCGCTGGTGGACGGCTTCTCCGAAGCACATTTGCGGGTCAGCGAGGAGGCACCGGCCGCAGACCCCGACGGGCCGCTCACTCTGTACCTCATCGCCTCCCTCGCCTGCGTGTCAGCGCTGTTCCTCGCCACCGCCGTGGCCGCCGTGGTGGTGAGGGTGCGGCGGGCCCGGCGGAGCGAGGCGGAGAACTTGCCCACGTTCCCGCCGACTGCCACGGAGAGCAGCGCGGGCTCCCTGCCCCGCAGCTACGTGTACGATGTCTGCTTCGCCGCCGGCACCGTCAACAGCGAGTTTCGTTTCCTCAGACCCCTCTTCCCCTGCTTCCCCGCCGGGCTGCCCCCCGGCCCGGGCGAACAGCGGAGCTCCGTGTGCTCGCAAGATGCGGCCAACCTCGGGGACGAAGGCGGCTGGACTGCACAGGTGAGGGACTGGCAGGGCCGAGGCCATCGGGCGGCCAGGGTGTGTCACATCCCGGCTGTAAGGACTATTGCAGTTGCAGAATGGCTGGTGGAGCCCTTGGGGTGGGAGGATATGATAGAGGGGGTCTCAGAGCCGCCCGAGAGGCCTCCCAGGAGGATCCAGCAAGGCTCAGCTGTTCCTCAAAATGCTGACTAACCGTGCGTCTCTGCATCATGGAAGCATAGAACAGTTCGGGTTGGAATGGACTTTTGAAGGCTGTCAGTGAGCAGGGATACCTTCAATTAGATCAGGTTGCTCAGAGCCCCATCCAACCTCAAATATTTCCAGGGATGAGGCATTTGCCATCTTTCTGGGCAGCTGCACCCATATCAATGCTGAATATTCGTGTTAGATCAAGTCTTTGTTGTCACTGCAAAGGGGAGCAGCTGGGCCACGAGGAGGTGGGAAGTAAAGATGTGTCCCCATGGTGGGTCCTGCCCATGCACTGCGT
This sequence comes from Climacteris rufus, assembly GCA_013398175.1. NCBI lineage: Eukaryota > Metazoa > Chordata > Aves > Passeriformes > Climacteridae > Climacteris > Climacteris rufus. The sequence goes on along the minus strand of VZRZ01006280.1, from coordinate 6,240 downwards.
GGATCCCGTAGGGACCTGGAGCAGGAATGACACCGCTCACAGGGACACGTCCCTCTGGAGGTGGCAGTAACAGGAATGTAATGGTCCTGTCCAGCCTCAGATGGAGCTGCAGGGACAACTGTGCACAGGGGTGCCACCGGCAATGTCCCCTACGCTGCTGTCAGCAGCTGGTGCTCGGTGCCAAGTGTCGTTCACCAGGGGGGTGGCAGTGCTGAACTCGAGCTTTCTTACAAACTGCTGGAGGCTACGGAGCTGGGCACCTCTGCCATTAAATTCTTTTATATTTCGGTGACTTCTCTGAACAGTATTCACCAGAAAAGTGTGGTTATCAGAGTCAGTCACCTCTTAAAATGGGATTCCCGGGGACTCCATGGACAGTTTCTAAGGATCCATCCAGCACTTCACAGGAGACTGGATGGTGAACATATATCAGGTTGAAGAAACACAAACACCATCAGGGTCAGCTGACATTTTAATATTTCGCAACTGCTGACGACTTGGACTCACTTTACTGCAGGTTGTCAGAACCACAGTAGCCTCAGGGGAGACAAGGATCCTTCTGGAGATATCAACATTAAACCACATTTACTGTTCATGAGAAAGTAGTTTCTGTTCAGAGCGCTTACCATCTTAAATTACGCCTTCAGACTCATAAAAGTTTTGCAATGGTACCTTTGAGGAGGATGGTTTCTGACTTTAGATGTTCTCCATTCAGCTCAGAGACCCACCAAGTCTTACTTTGTCTTTAGCTCTGGGTAGAGAGGAGTGGTGTGACACAGACAGGGGTGTAAGACACCCTCTAAGCTTCTCGATGATGCCTGATTTCCTTCAACACCCGAATTAAACAGCTCTCTCTGTTCTTTGCAGGGCAGAGCTCCCCTCTCCGAAGATACAGGGCCCAGAGCTGCAGATGCAGTCAGCCCTGCAAACAGGGAGCTGGACCTAAATGTCACTGCTGATCAAAACCCTTGGCTCGCCCAGCAATAAGTGAAGAGAAAGACGAATTTGTGTGTCCTCACAGGGAAAAGAGAACAGAGACCAAAGACCTACCTGAAAGTTACTAGGGAGATCAAGGCTTCTCTGTGAGAGTACTTTCTTCTCGAGCAGTACTTTATTCACGTAGGTATTTTGTAGTTGTGATGTGGTTGGAGGAGGAGGACTGTGTTGCATGATTTCACAATAATATATGATTGTGAGAATTCTACTGCTTCTACATATTAAGTGAAATACTGGAAACTGGCAGCAGATCTTTAACTTTTTGCTTTGCCACCTTCCTTGTGGGTTTTTTCGTGGTTTTCTTTGTTTTTATGGAGAGAACTTTGTAATAATATCTTAGTTTTCTGCCAAGTGTTCAATACCAGGTGAAATAGATATTAAGCAAAATTAAGTGGTGCTTGCAAAGCAATTTCTTACATAATAAGCAGAAGCTCTTTACGTTAGTAACTGCTGACCTTGGCACACTGGATTTGATCAGGAGTTTACAGGTTCTCCTTACTGTAAAGAATGGGCGTTGAACAATATATTCTTTCTTTCTTATTTTTTTCCATAAAGTTGAAATTACCATTTCGCGGGTTTTTTTACAATTAAGATAATTAAAAGTACTCTCGTACTCGTTTACAATTAACTTAGGGCACTGTAGAATATAGGGTGTCAAGAAGCTTTCTGTTTTCTCTTTCTTCAATTGGTATCAAGCTATAAAATAGTGTGATAATTCCTGTCGTTAACACATTTTCACGAGTCAAATGCGTGGTGACAGAAAACAATAAAATCTACTTGGAACTCCCTCGGGTGAGCGTGCTGTCTCGAGATCACTTGCCACAACCATCGCCGAGGAAATAGCCAACATGAGAGCAGGATTTCGGGAATAAATCCGCGCATCTGGAGTGGATTTTATGCAGGGGAAATCAGACCGACCTGGAAAACAGGAGGTTCTCAGAAGTCGGAGCAAGGCGGAGGTGGCTTTCCTGAGCCAAGCCGAGGTCCGAGAGATGCTGCCTCCAGCGTGTTCCCGAAGGCTCCCAGCCGGAGAGGTCGTGAACTGCGGGAACAATCTCGGTGGCGACAGATGCCGTGGGTAGGGGACCAACTCACCTGGCTGCTGGACCCCTGTAAAAATACACAGCTTTTTTAGCTGAATAGCCGGAAAGCCATTTATTCAAAGCGTTCACGTCGGGGGAGGGGGGCACAAAAACTAAAGGAACAACCCAGCTTTAAATAAATCTTATTTTCAACTAAAAGGCGAACAGATGCATTGCTCACTCAGCCGGTGGCCACACCTTGCACAAGGTTGTACGGACAGCTAAATCTGTGCAGTCTGACATGGGAAGAGAGAAATCGAGCCGTTAATCTCTCTTTTGCCGGCTTTGCGCTGGGAAATCTTCGAGTCCTTCTGCAGATCGGCCGCCTGGTGCCGCTGCTGACCGCGGAAGCTCCGCGCTGCTCCCGGCTCCGCCGCCCCGGCGATTCGGGCGGGCGGGGCCGCACCATCTCCGGCTGCTCCGTTCGGGGGTCGGCAGGCTGTGCCGGCAGCTCCATCCAGCTCACGGGAGAGGAGATCGGGTCGCTGGAAGGGAATGAAGCTCAGGAAGAGCGAGGAACCGCTCCCCGGGCGAGCGGTGGCTCTGATCCTTCTCCTCTGCGTCTCGGAGATGAGAGCAGAAACCGTTCGGTACTCTGTGTCAGAAGAGGCGGAGAGAGGCTCCTTTGTGGCAAATATCGCTAAGGATTTGGGACTGAGCGGTGAGGAATTACTGGCTCGTCAGGCTCGACTCGTTCCTGAAGGAGAAAAGCAGTATTTCCAGCTGAACCAGCACACCGGGGATTTGGTGGTGAGAAAGCAGATGGACCGGGAGGAGCTGTGTGGACAGAGCGAGCCCTGCTTGGTGCGTTTCGAGGTGCTGCTGGAGAACCCGCTGCAGTCCTTCCGAGCTGAGGTAAGGCTCACCGACATAAATGACCATGCTCCTGTGTTCCTAAATAAAGAGATAGTTTTAAAGATCCCAGAATCGGCAATGCCAGGGACTCGGTTTTTGTTGGAAAGCGCTCACGATCCAGATGTGGGGAACAATAGTCTTCAGCATTATAATATCAGCTCGAACAAGTATTTCCTTATCTACACCCGGCGGCGGAGTGATGGCAAAAGGTACGCCGAGCTGGTGTTGGATCGAGCCCTGGACCGTGAGCAGCAGGCAGAAGTTACTTTCAGCATCACAGCTGTGGATGGTGGGACTCCACCGCGATCTGGTACAGCCTTAATCCACGTGGTANTCACAATAATATATGATTGTGAGAATTCTACTGCTTCTACATATTAAGTGAAATACTGGAAACTGGCAGCAGATCTTTAACTTTTTGCTTTGCCACCTTCCTTGTGGGTTTTTTCGTGGTTTTCTTTGTTTTTATGGAGAGAACTTTGTAATAATATCTTAGTTTTCTGCCAAGTGTTCAATACCAGGTGAAATAGATATTAAGCAAAATTAAGTGGTGCTTGCAAAGCAATTTCTTACATAATAAGCAGAAGCTCTTTACGTTAGTAACTGCTGACCTTGGCACACTGGATTTGATCAGGAGTTTACAGGTTCTCCTTACTGTAAAGAATGGGCGTTGAACAATATATTCTTTCTTTCTTATTTTTTTCCATAAAGTTGAAATTACCATTTCGCGGGTTTTTTTACAATTAAGATAATTAAAAGTACTCTCGTACTCGTTTACAATTAACTTAGGGCACTGTAGAATATAGGGTGTCAAGAAGCTTTCTGTTTTCTCTTTCTTCAATTGGTATCAAGCTATAAAATAGTGTGATAATTCCTGTCGTTAACACATTTTCACGAGTCAAATGCGTGGTGACAGAAAACAATAAAATCTACTTGGAACTCCCTCGGGTGAGCGTGCTGTCTCGAGATCACTTGCCACAACCATCGCCGAGGAAATAGCCAACATGAGAGCAGGATTTCGGGAATAAATCCGCGCATCTGGAGTGGATTTTATGCAGGGGAAATCAGACCGACCTGGAAAACAGGAGGTTCTCAGAAGTCGGAGCAAGGCGGAGGTGGCTTTCCTGAGCCAAGCCGAGGTCCGAGAGATGCTGCCTCCAGCGTGTTCCCGAAGGCTCCCAGCCGGAGAGGTCGTGAACTGCGGGAACAATCTCGGTGGCGACAGATGCCGTGGGTAGGGGACCAACTCACCTGGCTGCTGGACCCCTGTAAAAATACACAGCTTTTTTAGCTGAATAGCCGGAAAGCCATTTATTCAAAGCGTTCACGTCGGGGGAGGGGGGCACAAAAACTAAAGGAACAACCCAGCTTTAAATAAATCTTATTTTCAACTAAAAGGCGAACAGATGCATTGCTCACTCAGCCGGTGGCCACACCTTGCACAAGGTTGTACGGACAGCTAAATCTGTGCAGTCTGACATGGGAAGAGAGAAATCGAGCCGTTAATCTCTCTTTTGCCGGCTTTGCGCTGGGAAATCTTCGAGTCCTTCTGCAGATCGGCCGCCTGGTGCCGCTGCTGACCGCGGAAGCTCCGCGCTGCTCCCGGCTCCGCCGCCCCGGCGATTCGGGCGGGCGGGGCCGCACCATCTCCGGCTGCTCCGTTCGGGGGTCGGCAGGCTGTGCCGGCAGCTCCATCCAGCTCACGGGAGAGGAGATCGGGTCGCTGGAAGGGAATGAAGCTCAGGAAGAGCGAGGAACCGCTCCCGGGGCGAGCGGTGGCTCTGATCCTTCTCCTCTGCGTCTCGGAGATGAGAGCAGAAACCGTTCGGTACTCTGTGCCAGAAGAGGCGGAGAGAGGCTCCTTTGTGGCAAATATCGCTAAGGATTTGGGACTGAGCGGTGAGGAATTACTGGCTCGTCAGGCTCGACTCGTTCCTGAAGGAGAAAAGCAGTATTTCCAGCTGAACCAGCACACCGGGGATTTGGTGGTGAGAGAGCAGATGGACCGGGAGGAGCTGTGTGGACAGAGCGAGCCCTGCTTGGTGCGTTTCGAGGTGCTGCTGGAGAACCCGCTGCAGTCCTTCCGAGCTGAGGTAAGGCTCACCGACATAAATGACCATGCTCCTGTGTTCCTAAATAAAGAGATAGTTTTAAAGATCCCAGAATCGGCAATGCCGGGGACTCGGTTTTTGTTGGAAAGAGCTCACGATCCAGATATGGGAAACAATAGTCTTCAGCACTATAGTATCAGCTCGAACAAGTATTTCCATGTGTTCACCCAGCGGCGAAATGACGGCAGGATGTACGCCGAGCTGGTGTTAGATCGAGCCCTGGACCGTGAGCAGCAGGCAGAAGTTACTTTCAGCATCACAGCTGTGGATGGTGGGACTCCACCGCGATCTGGTACAGCCTTAATCCACGTGGTAGTCCTGGATATAAATGACAACATCCCGGTGTTTACCCGGAGTCTGTATAAAGTCTCCATAATGGAAAACAGCTCACAGGATACCATAGTGGTGGTGGTGTCTGCTAGCGATTTAGACTCAGGAACGAATGGGGAAATAGTCTACTCCATATTTCAAAATTCAGAGGAAGATCTCCAGACGTTTAAAATAAACCCTGAGACAGGTCAGATTCGACTCAAAAAGCCTTTGGATTACGAAGAAACAAAGACCTACGAGATAGACGTCCAGGCCACAGATGGAGGGGGCCTGTCCACGCACTGCAAGGTGGAGGTGCAGGTGACGGACGTGAACGATAATGCCCCCGAGGTGACCATCACCTCCCTCACCAGCACCCTCTCCGAAGCCGCCCCGCCCAACACCGTGGTGGCCCTGTTCAACGTGCGGGACCGGGACTCGGGGGACAACGGCAGGACGACCTGCGAGCTGACAGGCGAGCAGCCCTTCAGGATCACGCTGCTGGCGGCCGACGCGTACGCGCTGGTGACATCGGAGGCGCTGGATCGGGAGCAGGTGGCGGAGTTCAACGTGACGGTGCGAGCCCGTGACGAGGGCTCCCCCGCCCTCTCGGCATCCAAGACCCTGCTCGTGAGGCTCTTGGATGTGAACGACAACGCGCCCAGCTTCACCCAGGCCATTTACACCATGGTGATGAGCGAAAATGAGCCCGCGGGGACGAGCCTGGGTCGCCTCAGAGCCACAGACGCCGACGCGGGTGAAAATGCCCGCGTGAGATACGCGCTGGTGCCGCCCCCGACGGGCACTCCCGCTGCGGCATCATTCGTGTCCGTGGACGCGGAGAGTGGAACCGTCCGGAGTTTGCGCCCCCTGGACTACGAGAAGGT
>VZRZ01006278.1:104227-130606 GCA_013398175.1 Climacteris rufus | reverse complement strand
CCTTCCCTCCCTCCTTCCCTCCCCGATTCCATCTCTTCTACAGCGCTGCCTCCATCCCGGTGCGGCCCGGGCAGGACGTTACTTCTCTCGGTGCTCCCTTTCCTCCGCGCCCAGCGGGCGAGAGGCGCTGGCCAGCCCCGCCCGGGCCCCGCCGGGGTCTGACACCCGCGCCCCGCTCGGGCTTTCAGTGCCTCGCCAAGGCCTTCGGGCGGGGGCTGCGGGAGGCCCGGGGAGGCAGCCCCGGCGGGGACAGGGTGCGGGACAGGGCACCTCGGGAATGCGGACAGGCTGCAGGGAGGCAGGAAGGAAAGGGAGAACCCGCCCTGCTGCTCGTTCCACCTCGGGCCCGTGCCGGGTCGCGGGGAGCGGTGGAGGCTTTGCACCGAACGCGGGAAGCGCCCGGGTGGCCGGCGGTGCCGCAGCAGCTGGAGCAGCACGGGGCATCTCTGGCCTCTCTGAGGCCTGTGTTCTTCACGTGCATTCACAAATCAAACCCCCTTTTTGCCCTGCCATTGCATCTTTTACCAAAAGCTCCTTACAAGCGTTAGCCAGTCAGTCACATTTCACAACGTTCTTTGGGCACAGTAAATATTTCTGCGCTCTTTTTACTGCTGGGAAGTGGGCATGGAGAGACTATCACACACCTGGGATCTCAGAGCAAGCAACCTGCTAAAGCTGGAAGAATTCACCATACAGGAGCCTGGTTTTCTGGTCAACCACTTTTAACAAATTCTCACTGAATATCAAGCTGTGTTGCTGGCACTTTAGTTGTTGATGTTCTCAGGTTTATTCCTGGCCTTTTCAAAGCATCAGAGAGAGCACAAGCACTGCAACATTACACATCATTCCAGACTCGTACACAGGGCACTGCTAAACCTTACTAGTCTTAACAGCTCCTTGTAATCAGTTTGGGAATTTAAATCCCCACTAAATACATATTATCCGACGTTATTTCATTACAAAGGGCATAGTATAATACACTGACCAAAGTTTATCTTCCAACCAGCTCAAAGGACAGGAGGAACAATCTGCAAATGGTTTGTGAGATCACTGAAAAGTCTCATGCAGGGCAGTGTGTGCAGGACTTGGGCTACAAGCTGGGGAAGTGTTACTGCAGACATCTCGATGTTAAATGTGTTCCACGCCTAGGGACTACTGAAATAACTGACAGGAATGGGTGTCTTTCCCTTGGACAGCATCAGAACTGAGCTGAAGCCCCAGAGGAACTGAAATTGCAGTCTTGTCCCTTTTTTTCCCCCACAATAAGATGAAGAGAAGTCACTCATCCTCCTAACACCTTTGTGGGTTTAGTTACGTTCAGTTCTTCACGAAAAGTCAATAAACTGTGCCGACTGCAGTAGGAAATACTGAGCATTGGTTACACAGGGTTTGGGTTTCCTTTGCTCTCTCACATTGCTTGTTAGGTAACATAATCTACAGTTGAATCTACCACATAACTTGCTGTACAAACTGTTTCTGCGGTGGCCATCGTTGAAGTTTCCACTTCCCTTTCTCTGTTACTTTGTGTATTTGTGAAACAATGCACATTTTGTTTGATGTTTGCCATCAGAAATCCAATGAATCCTTTGAACTGCTCTCTCTTCTTTGGTGAGGTGCTTCTCCTGAGGCACTCCGGGGAAGGTGACCAGATGTGCAGGAATACCTCAGATGACAAACTTCATTTAGCACACAGCAGTTCATTCTCTGCTGCATACAATAATTGGTTTTGCAGGGACATTTTTGACCTTTGTGCTTATACTTTGCTCTTCCCCAGTGAAACAAAAAGCTCCAACCACCCCAATTCCTTATTCTGTTGTGAGGAATAATGCTCACAAGCCACAATAAATAGGACTCTGCCACATATGGCGCTGCATAAACGTACCCAGCCAAGTCAGAGTAGACACAGGGACAAACCAACACCAGCATCAGCTAACTATGAAGCCACAAATTAGATTTACCTCTGAAGTAGGGCACAGGTTAATAAGAGTTTGGGAAGCTGTTTCATCTCAGAGAAATAACAGCTTCCATGTCTAAAAGCCTATTTAACCTGTGTGACTGTCCAGGCAGTGTGGCAGCCCTAGCAACCCATGGCTGCAGGGTGTAGGGGCAGAGGGAGAAGTGAGACTCCTCCAGCTCTGCGGGAGGTGCAGGGAGGGCTTTGTGCTGCCCGTGTGGCAGGCTGAGGTCACTGCTGCTCTGTGTCACCTGCAGCCCTGTGTCTGCATGTCTACTTGTCTGACTGGCTGAACAGGCTCAGGACCCCCGCCTGGTTTCTCGCTGGGATGGCAGCAATGATTTATGATGATTTATAACTCTCTATCACATTCTGTCCTGTCCTTCCTCCTGCCTTCAGGGGCTACTCGTGGTTTGTCTAGGACACCACGAACCACTGGATGGTCAGAGAGGCCTCGCTTGTCTCTGGCTAACAGGAGTGTAATGCAGGGAGCAATATCAGATGCCAGCTGGGGAAACATTATTCATGTACCTTCAGGGCTGAATTCTGCCTGTGGAAATAGAGGTTTATTTTATCCTGTTAGTGAAATCAGCTGCAGAATTTCCTTCAGCTTGGGCCGTAGTGCTCTACCAGAGCAGCCACGGAAAAGCACAGACTGGCTTAACCTGTAACCAACTTCCCCAGTCCTGTCCACCCTGGGGCAGCATCCTGACCCACTAACTCGTGTTTTTGAGGTTGAACTCTGCTGGTTCCTGGTTGCACTCAGGTGATCTGTCCTCCCCTGCTCCCATCTCTCTCCTCCCCGGGGCCACAAAAGGCGTGTGCCAGAGGAGCTCTGGGAAATGAGGGGAGAAGAGGACAGAGAGTGGGAGGGAGGGAGAGAGAAAGCAAGCTGCAGTGGCTGCAGTCAGGTGTAAGAGGGGAATGGAAGGAGGAAAAACAGCACAGATGATGAAGGAGGAATGCTACAGCTGCATGAGCTCAGGTTTTGCACTGCAGCACAGAGCCCCATTCCCCCTCTGCCACAGGGCTCTCAGTGGGACAGGGATGGTACCACCTGTAGAAAGCACTGACCTGCACAGGATCCATTCTGCCTTCCTCCTCTGCCCTTATTTTATATGAAATCATCCATATATTGTAGCTATATAACCACACCACACGGTCACAAGGCAAAGGAAGGTTTCAGGTGTGCTCTCTGCCACTCTACCACAACTTTACCCTGAAAATGTCTTTCTTTCACCAGTGTCACAGTTCTTGAACCAAAGGTAGGAGGAATCAAGCTCCTGACCCAGAACTGCCTCCCCATAAAGCTGTCACGTTGGCACAGCAGTGTTCAGGTATCATTTGCCCCCTGCTGGGTCCTTTTCCCCAGAAAAATGGATTTTATGTATAAAATCAGAAAAAAATAGTAAGATAGGTATTTATTTGCCCTCCTGCCTTCCTGTGCTCTTCCTTTCCCCTCCCCCTCCTCAGTGCCTGATCCACAGAGGGGGAAGCTCCCAGGCTGATAGGTGCACAACAGCCTGGGAAGAAGGTCAGGCACCAGGAACACACAACATTGCAACTGGCTGTTTTGGTACTGGGAGTGCTGGGGAACAAACACTGATTTTAGCTTATCAATAGCAGCCTTGCTCACAGCCCTCCCATGTGTATAATCTCTCTGCAGGGCTTGTCAGCTACCAGTGTTTGTTAGACAATATAACCAGCCCATTTTGGATGTGTTGGCAGCATACCTACAACGGTGTCAACAAATTCTTCCTATTCCTTCTTGATTTAGGAAGCAAAGGCCAAGGGCAAAGCGAGTTGCTGATGGATCTGTGGTACCACTGGGAGGGAAAGTACAAATGCACCCATACTCAGATGTAGTAAGATGTCCAAAAAATAATCATGGAGAGGAAGATGCTATTCTGGAACTGTTTAACAGAGCTGGTCCACTATCACACATTGCTTAAGGCAACTCACTGGTCTGGGAATCACCAGGAACCAGCTGATGTTCAGCTCTACCTCTCACTTTTGCTGGATCTCTGGCCTGTGATTTCACATCTTACAGTGAGGGGAATTGAGCCTGAGGTTTCACACTGGTCCCAGTCATGGGTGGGAGGCAAAGAGCCACAGGCAGGGTGAAGTGTCAAGAGCAGTTGGTGGATATGAAGTGATAGCAGGATGCTCAGAGAGCAAATGTCCAACTCTGGTGAGCTAAATCTCTTCTGGGAAACTCACAGAAGGAGTTCTTGTTCTGGTTCCTTTCTCCAACCCCAGTTTGCTTCAGCTTTGCTGTGAGCACACTGGAGGTTTTGGGGCAACTGTCACATAAATCTGAAGTTGAAAATTATGTTGTGCATGCCATGAAACACTGTAATAAGCAGGTTACCTATTAACTTTGATATCTTTCTTTTTTGCTTTACACTGTTGCCATGGTTCCGGTCTTGATTTCACAATATTTTGCAAAACAGACAATCCCACATTTTGTATTGTATGAGCAGCCATAGAGGAAGCAGAGGGGTTTGGGAGTTGGGGCTTCTGGGACACAGAGCCTCTGGAAGCAGAGTAATATTGCCAGTTCAGGGCAGCAACTGAATGCATTTGCTAAAATAATGGATACAAAGAAGGTTGGAAGAGACTCCAAGAGATGATCTAGTCAGTTCCTCTACTTCAGCTGCCTCTATTTTAATCTCAATAATGACATTCTTGAAAACGTCCAGATATGACAATTCCACTGTTCCCACAGGCCATTTATGACAGCACCCACAAGAAAGGTAAAAAAAGCTCACCGCTAAAATGATTCCAAGGATAAATTAAGCAACTTCGACTTTTACTTAAGGTTGCTGGTAAATTCAGTACACTCTACTTCATGTGTTATGTTCTGGGCATCTTTTCAATCACAATCTTCAGGGCCACAAGTGATAAAGAAGATAGAGCTCGAGCTAAAATGCTGAGCTCCTGTGGCTCTGTGCCAGCTGAGGATCTGGCCTGTTTGTCTTCCTAATGGCAGCTCAGCCTCTGGACCACAACTGTGCACCAGGAGGTAAATCTTGGAGGTGGCTGTCTCCTGATGCCCTGCTTGCAGCACTCGTCTCCTCCTCACAAATGAACCCTTTGCATTTCTGCAGCCCTTGGCTGACTCCTCACAGACATTGGGGCAGAGTCCTGCTGGAAAGAAACTTGAAAAGGGCCCAGAACCAGGAGGTTTGCTGAAGTGGGGATCATAGTACTCCCTGCAGGAAGTGCCCGGGGCTATCTTCTCCCTCTGACTCACGCATTTTGCAACTCAGCGGAGATAGCAGGGTAGTGCTCCGTGGAATTTGGCCGCTCTGCTCTTTGCCTGGGTATCTGTTTGCTTAAGAGTGCGATTCATCAACCAATTACCATCCCAATGCTCTGGCACGTCCTCACCCAGCTGGGCTGGCATCTCCCCGCTCGGCACCGGATGTCGTTCAACACTGACATTGATTTAATACTGAAGGTTGTTTTATTGGGTTTTGTAGGTGGCTTTGATGCCAGAGTTCTGGAAGGCAGTTTCACCCTGGTAAGCTGAAAAGCTTGTATTTTCTTATGCATGTGCATAGCATCCAGAAGTGGCAAAAGGATACATTTCTAACGAAAAACAGCAAATTAAATCAATGGCTGCACTTACTTTCAGCTTTCCTTCTACTGCCCCATCCCTTTTCTTCCATATCAACTTTTGTGCCAGCAGTGGCTCTTCTGACCTCTTCCTCTTTCAAAAACTTTCCTCTCAATTCTTCTTTTTTCACGATCCTCCTCTGTTTGCTCATCCTTTTTACACACCTGCCTTGCACAGCATCTTCCATACTTTCTGTATTGCACACTTACAGGGGCCTGCAACATGTGATTCAACAACAGAATGCCTCCCTTGTTTCATGGCCTGACACTGACAATATCACTTAACACTTTCCATGATCTAAATTTGGAATCTCTTTGTGCTTTTTTGTCTTTCTTGGCCCTTGGCATTTTGTTCTCACCCTATTCATCCCTTGGAAGCCCCATCTAACTTGGTTTGGGGCATTCATGAGCAGGCTTCTGAAGCTGCTTGCACATGCATGTACAATTTAGTGTCAGGACAGAGAGTCTTAGACCTCTGTAATGACATTTGGGTCTGCAACTGCATTATGAGGATCATCTTCTGGAATTATCTGTTTCCATGGTGGCTGCAAATGCAGAAAGGAGGAGCCTCCTCCCACACTACCCAGGGAACAAATCCATATCTTCAGGAGGAAAGGACAAGCAACTTTTGCCAAGCTCCACAGGCACTTTCCTCTCCCCACAGGATTAATCTGGAGTCCTGCCAAGGCAATGGTTAGACACACAGTTTGAGAAAACAGCTCAAAGATGCAGCACTAACTAGACACTCAAGACACAGAACATACTGTCCAGGGCTTGGGCCTCCACAGCCTTGCAAGCAAACAAGTCTTTCTGAAAACTCCCAAAAGTCTTTCTTAGAACTGTGTTTTTCTTGCCCATACTTTGCTTTTAGTTTCTTGATATATTTCTTGCCTAAAAATGACAACAGAGAAAAAAAAAGCAGGCAATAAAGCCACTTAGTCTACCCAAAGTTCTGAATGAAACCTCTATTTGATGTTATATCTTTCTGTAAACAAGTACATTTCAACTCAGGAGTTTTACTTTGTTAAGTATTATGAGATTTGGGAAGATTTGAAAATAAGCTTACATAATTGGTTTATCCTATCAGTAATGTTGATAACCGCATACCTTCCTGGGCTGGCAGACTAAACTTTGAGTCGTCACACATCAAATGAAACTGACAATCAACAGAAAACCAGATGGGATTAATCTTTTATTATTGTTATTCAGCATGAATCCTTAAATGTAACAAGAGCTCAAGGTAAAAAGCTGACTCTCTGGTTCAGTTAAGAGACTCAAACGCCTTCAACTTCACCCTAACACAGGCCAGGCAGAATTAAGTGAGGTTAGCTGACAGACTTCTCAATGACAACCTTTATTTAAAATCCTTCTGGTGTCTCTTCAGGATTAGGCATCCTCCCTATTATTTCAAACAGAAGCTCATAATTTGTACCATGTGAGGTTACACTGCTACACCCTGTGAGGAGCATGGTACAGATCAATCTAACAGGTCTGTGAAGAAGCAAAGGACTGTCTTTGAAAAGTGAAATAATGTGATTTTGGGTAGCAGATTTTGAAAAAGTAAAATTGAAAAAGGCTTCATTCTGCTTAAAACACTAATCAGTGAATTCAAGAGGTAAAACTCTTCATGGTGGTAAAGCCAATATGAAAAGCAAGCATTCAATGGGTTCACAGGAGTCCACAAATGGTGAGGAACCCAGCCTCTGCTTTGCTGAAACAGGTGCACCTCCAGGCTTCAACAAACAGGCAACACATCCTATTTTACACAACTTACCACCTGCAAAGTTTGAAGACCCATCTGTGAGCGAAAATGAGTCCAGACAGGAAACTTTTCCCTGGATTGCACAAAGCCAAAGTTAAGAAATTACACTCAGGATTCAGCAAAGTGTGGAAAATTTTCTGTGGAATTCAAAGTTTTAATGACTGGTTGAATTTGGTTTCCTTCTCTCAATTTCCTGTTCTGTTCTTCCTCTCTTCCCCCCACACCCCCTTTTTCTTTTTGCCTTTTTAGTTTATTTCTTTTAAGATTGCACTGTGCCTGCACTGACTTGGTACACCTATCCATACTATTTAGACACACACAATCTAAATAAAGCAAGAAACTCTTAAATTCCATAGAGATATTTCATTTTCAAGCTAAGAGGCAGCAACATTTAATTACTAGAAGGCTAATCCTGCAATCATCACTCACCACAACCACTCAACACATGGAAGGGTGCTAAATTGATTCTAAATAGCACTGTGTAATGACTGACAAATGTAAAAAAACCAAACAAACAAGAGAGCAAAGCTGTTCAGATACAGGACACATTCTGAAATGTAGTAGAAAAGCATGAATTAAGACTAAAATATCCACAGGGGCAGTTAATTTAGATCTAGATTGATTTCCAGGTATGCCAAAATGTTTCTCCCAAATCTCAAAGGCTGCTTACCACACCTATTACTCACCTATGGATTTTTTTGTGTGAGGGATTCCTCCATGGCTGGGAGGGTAGTTGCACATTCATCAATATGATCCTTTTCATGAGACCAACCACAGTATGGTATGGCACTGATGAAGCAGCTCTCCAGTTTCTTCCTAAAAGCAAGCAAAAGGAGACAGAACAGATGCATAATTTCAGGAGGTAGAAATTCACCACGAAAAAATTTAAAAACCTATTAGCATTCCATTTGCTGTCATGAAAAATAATTACAAATAATATTATTTGAGATAAGGTACTGAAATGATTTGTTCCTTTTACCTTAAGGAAAAAAGATATTTAAGGATCAAGTAATTTATAGTTAAATGCAATTCATAGTTCAATGCAATCACTCCCTACATGCTGCATGCATTGCCTCTTTTCATTAACTAATGAGATTCCTTTTGTACCATGCAAAAGAGGGTGACATTTTGAATACATGAGAATAACTATTTAAATTTGTCTGTTTTCTAACGCAATATTGTCCTGTGGAATATGCACCCCATGTCCAGGCTTTGATGTCCAAATCCAAAATCTGCTAAAATACATGGTTCAAAAGACATAGTAATGTCATACCTAAAGCAAGAGCAGCAAAAAGTCATGTGAGGCAGAAAGCCACAGAGGCTTATTATGTGTGATGGGATTTGAAGAAAAAGGAAAAAAAGGACAACTACATCTGCTTTCCTATTTGGTATCCCTGAGACATCCCCATGGAAGAGATACAGCACACAAGGGAACAAGGGTGACAGCTTCCCCAGTGATGACTTTTCCTTGCTTTTTTTTGTTCTAGCAGTGTAGTTCAGGAAGAACAATGGACTACTGTGCTTTCCATCAGCACATAATTAGCAATATCAGAGATCCCAGCCCTCCTTGTTAATTCAAAACAGTCTGTCTGCTCTTTTCGAGAGAATGCCCAGTGTAACATGTGGTGAATTGAAGGAGCTCCCCACTCTGAGCAGCTGCTTTGAAAGGCACCCAGTTCTACAAAACTACGACATATGTGCTCCTCCAGATCCTGCTTGGACTGGTCATTCAAAATTGTGCAGGAAAACCATGTGCCCTAATTTAGTGGTTACATTTTATGCTCTAAGTCATAAATCTGAAAGATTACCGAGGAGGATGCAGCTTATCTAAAATTGAGAGGACAAGGGGAAACTGTGCAGTGGCAACATGTGCTGTTGCAATGTACATTGCAGACATGGGAGCAGAGAGAGCAAACGGCCTCTGGAACCACTTTGTATTCAGGGATACAACAAAACCTGCCACAGATCTTTCTTATAAAAGCTGAAGCAATGCATCTTCATTTTCTTTCGGTGGGCAGTCACTGCACATGACAAAAAGAACCACATGAAACAAATTGTGGACATGGCATTTAGTCCAGCTATAGCTTTTTCAGTCCTGATAAACTCACTAAACTGAGTCAGAAATGACTCATTATTCTCTATAATGTTGCTCTAAAGGTTATGGCTGTGGAGAACCAAGGTACTGGCCTACCACAGTAAGACAGGAGAGAGTATTCCAAGAAAATTCCAACCACACCTTCATGTTTATTGCCTTTTTGCCAAGTTCAAACACATTTCTCCTACTCACTGGGCTATATCCTGAAGAACAGTCTGGCATGCATCCAGTGAGAGACAGGCCCTGAAAGAAATAACACGGGGCACATGCAGTTTGTCTAGTAAGTAATGTCTGTTAAATGTTTAAGGCAAGGTTGATGTCAATACCCACCATTTCCTTAATAAGTGAGAGTGATAACAAGGAATGACAGGATTAAAATACTGCACTTTGCCCTTCATTGGCATGTATAAGAGTCACCCAGTACTTTAGATTCCTTCCCACAGCTGAGCCAAAAGCTTATTTTTATTAATTTTATTAATTTTATTAATTCTAAACAGAAAAAGTGTTCAGGGCAGAGCTGAGCTGTAGGGAATGATCCTCTTTTTTATAACAAGAATCCTGTTGGCCTTTCCAACCAAATGGATGGCTTCACACATATACAGCCCATTTGGCAACAATGTTCTTAACAATCAGTTTACATATTTAATTAGTTTATTGTGATAGTTAATAGTTAATTATTAATAGTAGCTAATTATGGTGGTTGTTAACTTTTTAAAAAAAGAAGCTATTGATATAAAAATGGAGACTGAACCGGTATCTTGACCAGTTAAGTTTCATGTTCACTGAAAGAGTAGCAACTGGTGACACAATCTGCTGTCCCTACTGGCATCCTCACAACCAGCTCAGATAAAAATGTTCCCTTTCACTAGAGCAGCACTTGCAGGGGGACTATAATGCTTACAGAAATGTTAATTTAGCAGCAATTTACCTTCTAACGCAAGCAAACTCGCTGTGTATAAAAAATAGGAACCACAATGCCTTGGTTTCACTTTTGTTTCATATTTGCAACACTGCAACTGTGAAGCTGCAGGATCAAAAGGCTCCATCTTGCTGCAATATAGAAGTCTCTGTTGACAAGCTTACAAAATAAGTCTCCCAGGAATATATTCTGATTAAGAAGGGAAGAAGAACAATATATAGATGGGCTATTAATTTAACTGGATGGGCACAAATGTGCCACTTGAGAGGAATCTACTCGTTTTAACCAGCAATTGAAGTACCAGAGATGTTAAAGGTGTGGCTGTTGAACTCTGAAAAGAACCTCTACATTATATCAGAGGGAAAAGTGACCAAAAAAAAGGAGGTGTTTGAAGTTGGACTTTTGAATATGTATAAATGAGATGTATGAAAGGGAGTAAGGACAAATAGGGAACATCCAAATTTTCTGGGTGTTCAGGATGTTTGGGGGGACTTAGAGTTTCCTGGTGGGCTGCAATCAAATGCCACCCCTTCAACACAACAGGAGATCCCATGCTGAACAGACCTGAACTTGTCTAGGCCAAGTTTGAGATAAATGGTCTTCTGCATGTAAAAAGTCACTCCTCTACTAGTCTGTATCAGCAGCTGGGGGAGAAAGGAAGGAAAGGGGAACTTTCAGTGGTTTGATTTGATCTAATGAGTATAAAAAATCAAAAAGCCCTTTTGTTTTCTAAAGAATGCTATTCTACAACTAGATAACAATGGATTGTAAATTACTGGATGTAATGAGGAAATTTTGATATATATATATTTATACTGGCAATTTTTGCTGCTTGCATCCTTTTACCGATTTTTATACAGAATATTATCATATTCTGGCAGAACAAAGTACATCACCTATGTAACTGTCTCACAGGGAGTGGTGTCTTGTGTCTCTGCCAATATTAGCTTTATGGACCAAGTAATAATATTATGTTAATAACTGCTGATTGCTATTTGTGTACCACGCTGTTCCAATGCCATGGTGATGAGCATGCTGTTGGTGTCTGGAACAGATGGACAGAACACGAGAGATCTTTGCCTTGATTTGAAGACAAATAGGATTACCTGTTTCATTAATAATGCTACATGAAAGCACAGACAAAAACACAAATCTATCTCCATGTCCTGTAACTGGCAGGAAGAAAAAGACACACAACTCACACTGGATGCACAAACAATTTACTCTGACTTTCAGGGAGAGCAAACCTTTCAATCACTTGTAAAGCCGATGCAGCTGCTTTATGCTCTTAAGAGTGGAAACAAAATTCAGCAACAAAAATTGTCAGCAACAAAACCCCTCTGCAGCTCTCTGCAAAGGGGATACTTCAGGCTGGAGATGAGGCAATTGCCTGCATCCTGCCCAACACCACTGATTCCCTGTCTGCTGATTTAAACACCCCTTACAAAGAAGTCATTGCCACAGCTTTCTGTCATTCCTGGAGAGGAGAACTGAAAGCACAATGAGTGCCACTTCACATCAACGTTTTGATATGACAAAGAAATAGGGAGAAAAGTACACTTCAATTCCATGATGTGGTTTCTTGAGCCCTACCACCAGCACCAGATAGACACTTTATTATGCACTGTGTTATTTTTTCACAGAAATGAGGAAGAAAGACCAAGAGACAAAAGCAGAAGGATATTTTCTCTCTAAGTTGTGCAATTCTGTTTAGAATTAAGCCTGTGGTATTGGGAAAAAAATGATCTCGGGACAATCTCATACACAGTACAAGTGTGATGCTGTACATCATACATCACAGTACATATGATGCTCTATATTATTGACAAAGTGGTTTTGAATGACTGAGAAAGCAGTTATGTGGGGAAGAAAACTTGGACAGGCACTGGCACTACAACAATAACAACTCCTTTCCTATCTCAGTGAAAATCGAAAAGAGGAAACTGGAATCTACTGCTTTCATACAAGAGCTGCCAATTTCCCACTCATATCAGAAGCCAGTCATGTTTGGAAAGGAAATGACCAATTCCTGCATGGCAAAGCTAGCAGGTGCAGATGGCATATGAACAAATTTCCCAGTCACTGATCTGCCAAGGTCACAAAACAGAAAGTACAAATGGTTTTAAGGACAATCATTCAGTGCCTGCAAGGTCATCCACAGATTCTGAAAGCACTTTATCCAAACAGGTTTGAAATAAGGCCACCACCACAGATGAGGTGTCAGACGACTGCAGTGATATATTCCCTTCTCACAAGACACACAAACAGAATTCTGTAAATGACTATGTCAACAAACACCGGCAGACGACGAAGCACCACTGGTTTGAACAAGCGCAGGGGCAATGCCTTGTCTGTAAATGTGACCATGTTTCAGTTCAGCCAGAAAGGTTCGCAAGTCCGGCGTGTCCCAGGAGCTGCCAGAGCGAGCAGGACGCGGCTCTCCGCGGGGCCGTGTGCGGGGATGGAAGGAGGAACAATCCTGCAAAGTGCTGAAAGTCTGAGGAGACGAGATTTAGCAGCGTCTGCTGAGCGTGCCGGGCACGGTGAGCGCTGGGCCGGCTGCTCGCCGGCAAAGCATCCCAGCCTCGCAAGCGACAGGAGAAAAGTCCGCCCTGCTGTCGCTCTTCATTCCCTTTGTACCTGCAAATTACCCCGTCTGCATCTGCCCAAGGAATCACTCACACCGCTACAAACATAAAGAGATTTTGAGTAGGTCCCCGCTCGCTTCTGAAATGCAAAGCTGGAGAAAATAATAGGAAATAGCAGAGCAAAGTCGGTTTCCAAGAAGCACAGAGCCAAATCAGCACTTTGTTCTTAGTGGGTAAATTAAAAAATCTTCTGTGCTGCTCTGTGGAGCAGGGTGAAATATAGCAGAACGACTTATATTGCTGCAGAGCTTTGCATTTGCAAATATTGACTGCATTTTCATTAGGTTCCAGTCACAAAAACAGGTTGGATAAGGTTGTTAGAGCAGTGTTAATTTGAAAGCTAAGCAATGATAGCTGCACATACAAGACCACATCCGTTCCTCCTTCTGAGGGACGAGTTCCTCTCTCCTGAAATGGGTATTTCAGATCGAGAGAACAAATAATCTTCTGAATTGCCTGGTTTTCTTTATGAACTGCCGGATTTGAGAGTGTTGTTCATTTTACTTTCTCAATCACTTCTGTTCTCTTCAATAAGAAAAGTGAATCTGTGTAACAAGAAAAGCAAAGCTGTGTACAATACCATCATGGGACTCCATCTTTATTGTCTCAATGATTCAATCTGCTCATTTTCGTTAGGAAAAACCCAGACTTTCCATGCTTCAGCATTAAACTTTTAGCCTGGGTTCTAGAAGTTAAACTACCTGCTTTTTGTTAACTTTATTATCCCCATATCTAGCAGAGGTACTGCTAAATGACTACCAGAAATGGGTCTGGAATGATGAGGTCATAATTCAGGGCATGAGATCAGAGAGTAAAAATCCCTGTACTCAAGGCTTTGCCAGCTTCAAGAGAATAAAAAAGAAAAGGTGGCTAGGATGAAAGAAAAAAGAAATTAAATGAAAGACTGTCCTGTAGCTTTCAGATTTTCTTAGATATTCACCAGTGAAGTCAGTGAAATATTCTTGAACAACAGTTAATTTTTAAGCTGATAATATTCAAAATACTACCCAAGGAACACTGAAAATAGCACTGGAAAACGTGACCCGAGATGCTGAGACTTACACTGAGCATGTTAAGAGGAAGACCATGGCTGCTGTGGGTGTGGTCTGTGCTCTGGGGCACCAGGGTCACACTGTACACAGCCTTTGTGGTTAAAGCTTGTTTTCCATGATGCTGACACGTCCAATACATAGTGTCAAAGGAAGACTATTCAGGCTAGGATGAACATGTAGTAATACTTCTCATAAGCAGTCTCCTGGCCTCCAAATTCCATAACCATTTGTCCCTCCTACAGCCAGGAACACATACCTGTGTCTGCACCCAAGGTCACACAAAAAAGCCCCTTGCATTCCCAGAAACAAGAGAACCAGTTTATTTGCATACTGTGCTAAGTACAGAGATCACCTCAATCTACTAATTTAGCTGCAGGTAGTAGTGGTAGATAAATTGTTGGTATTAACAGAGAGAAGGCATTTTGCCTTCATGATATCTAAAGAAGGCCTTGTATTGGAAGACAGCTCTTGTTTCCCATACATACCCAACACTCACAGATGATACACAAGGCTCAGTTCTAACCTGCTGGCAAACACTATGTTCAGTGCAGGAAAATAGCCTAAGGAGCCTGAAAACCCACCAGTACTACCTGTCTTGGCCCTGGAGTTGATTCAGATGTTGGCTAAGCTGATGCAAGCACAGCTCTGAGCAGTCAAGATGCCTGTGCTGGTTTACAAGGCCAGGACTGCTCAGGCAGGAGTCATTCAAACAGCCCGGTCACACCACCTGTATCAGAGTGTTGTGAAAGTCATTTGGCAGCTTTGACCCCACCCTGAATTCCTTACAGAGGGGAATACGGATCTCCCTGCCTCGCTGGTGTTCAATATCGTAAACTGCAACTGTTGAAAAAGGGGCTCATGCCCGGCAAACTGATTGCCAAAAAAGCTTGGAAAAGTAAGGCTGGGAAGGCAGGAATTAAATATGCAAGTCTGCTATCTCATAGAGTAATATAAGAAATAAAATAAAAATGGGAAATAGGAATTAACTGACCGTTAACAAGTACTCGTCCCTGCATAGGAGCTGAGCTGTTAGACAACACATCCTAGGGTCTACTCTACATTTAGTTCTTGTAGGAGCTTTATTACCTTCTAAAAGCATAAGTAACAGTTTGTTTAATTGAAATACTATCCTATTACAAGCCCTACTGAACAGTACATTCTTACTGAGAATTTCACTGAGGCAAGGAAGTAATTTTATCACACCTATCTATAGAGATTCTTCCATCCTAGTTATGTCAACAGATATTTTGTACTTGGTGGAAAAATGCTTTCCCTTGGATAAGCACTTAGATAAAGCACTTTTGTTTTCTGCAGTCAAGACATATATTTTTTTACAGGCAATGACTTAATCTACATGAAACCTGCATTTCTTTCTTACCAACTCTGATACAAGGTACACGCTGTGTATATTCTCTGTGTAGAATAAATTTTTAGCTGGTGCTAGTAAACATGAGGTAGGTTATTCAAGCCCATGCCTGGAGCTAAATGAAATTTTCAGAGAGAGAGAGGACATGTGCACAGCTGTTTATTCTGAACAGTTCTTCTGATAGTTTCCTCTTTCCTTTTCCATTTAAGCTTTTGTGGTTTTTTTCCCTGGGACAAAAGCATAGCTTGCCACTACCAGATATTTCAGCTACACGTTCTCAAATAGTCAGAGGAGGATTATTTTTCAAGTCAACCAAAGCACCAGGAAAACAATGGAGTTCTTACCTACTGAGATGAAGATCAAAGATGAAGATGTGGATAAGAATTACAGAAAATTGCTCTGGTTCACAGAATGTGCCTATGAAACTTGACCTACATGTTCAGGTAGATTGCTTTGTGCTTTTGCTACTGGATTTTGTTTTCTCATTCATCCCCACTGCAGCTCCCACCTAGACAAATATATATAATTTTGGAATGACTAGCAGGGTAAGCAAAATTAATCATATTGTCCGTAATAAGACCTAAGAAACAGTTAAAAAAATGTAATCTACATATAGATTTAGACCAACACCTGAAATTCTAGCATATTTTCACCTAATAAGTAACCAAGCCCCAAATAAATTCCAAGAAGCCCCCATAAGAGCACACTGTTGTAAAACTATACCTCAGCTCTCTATAAAACAGGGCTGAAAGATGAAAACAGGTTTTAGTTTACAAAGCTGCTTCCATTTACCCTTTCTATGTCCCAATCTGAGGTGACCTTGCCAGTGCTGGAAATCACCAAATATGAAGGAACTGCCTTCTCCGACTGTTCTGATTTCCTAAGGAAAAAAAAGGCCTTTGTCATCACATTTTGCGTATGAGTGCCTATTCTGCTGTCTTCACTTCCTCTTGGAGTAACTTTTGAATCCAGTGCTGATTTCCAACTAAATTTGAAAATGAATCACAGGTTTCAAGACACAAAATCATCCCAAGTTTAGTGGAAGTAGTCAGCCAGCTGGGAAGAAGAGGAGATCCAGATGGTGCCTCCAGCCATGGAAAAAGATGTAGCAAAAGCCTCATTCTTACCAGACATCAGAAGATGCCTAGGACAAAGACCATACAGGCCAGGGGGAAAAACCTGCATGAGACACAAATCCATTGGAAACCAGGCTTCAGTGATTCCATTACTCATGGACTTCTTGCTCAGTTCTCTTAGACTTTTGTAGCACACACAGGGCTAGGGTTCCCCAAATATCTGCACATGCTATTCCCAGCCCAAGCTATACTCTCAGAATAAATCTCCTTAGTGCTCCAAACCACTAAATAATTCTTCAAATACCATTTCCGCATATCTACAATTTTCCTTAGCATAAGAAACCATTTTCACTATGTGGCCTTATTTAAAATGTGATTCTGCTCACTGGCATTGGTTTGTAAAATTATACGAGCAAGTCTTGTTCTGTTTGTTGAGTTTAGATATTAAAACCCCCAAATGGTATTCATTCACCTTTTGTGCAGGCAGAAGTCTTGCCCATGATGCCATATGCTTGTGAATTATCAAAAGGCCTTCAGGTTATGTAGAGGTGATTTCTCCTACACCTAGCAGTGCCACTGGATAGGATTATAGGATTAGCCACCTCAGAAATTCCTGACCACTCTTCAGAGGTGTTGACAGAAGAGTCTGTGGGAGTACTGCTAACCCAGGTGAGGCAAAGCCAGCTGCCATATCTCAGACCAGGATTTTAAACTGCTTAAAGTAATACACCTAATTGTGCTTAATATGAATTAGGGAGAACCCATAAAAACTTCTGAGTGACAGGTCAGTTTGTAGCAGCTAAAGGCACCCATGTGGCTGTGGATGGAAAACCTCTTTCCTCTGCACACCTGTATGTGGAACAAAACATCTGTCCATGTCCTAAACTAGCCAAGGCTGCAGCTACTGTTGTCCTAAGAAGACCAACAATCAGAAAGACTCTTTAAGACTCCAAAACCACCTACTGAAAAAAAGAAAACCGTACTTTTCCAGCAACACATACATGATAAGGCCCAAGTTTATTGCACTTCTTCATAGAGCAAAATACTTTTTGGCACATTTTCCAATCCCATATATGCTGTGAAGAAGTGAAAATTAAATTAATGCACAGATAACTGTTATGACTCATCCTTCAGCCTAAAAGTAGCGATCAGTACTGATAATCTGTATCAAGCAAGTTTTGCACATCCTTTCACAGTTTCAGTGGCCTTTTTAAAAATCAAACACACAGCAAAAGTGAAGTGCTCATCTTGACTCCAAATAAATATGAAATGTTTTGGTATTTTGATATTCAAGACTTAGGATGTAAATTAACAAATACCTTAATACTAGAAAGTAGTAGTGGGCTCTCTTTCCTCCCCCCCCCAGCCATCCACTTTTATAAAATTGCTAGGAAGCTGGAGGACTGCAGTTCCCTGTTTCTCTTCCACATGAAGTGAAATGGCCAATGGTGTTCCATGTTATTAATGTTGAGTGTTGAATATTGGAATAGGCAGAGGATGATCACACAGGCCTTATTTCTTTAGGGAATCCGGCTCAAAGAATCATTCCCCACCCACTTTTTGCACTAAAAAGACAGCTGTTAACTCCCTGATCTGCCTGCCTTCGACAGACAAAGGACGTGGAGGAACAAAACAAGAAAGTGATGATGTTAACCGAGGAATAAATTACTTTTGGTAGTCAGATGGGAGAGAAGCCTCTGAGGAAATGTAATCACCACACCCTGCTAGTTATTAAAGGCCTGCGTGGAAGCCGTGGCTGGGCGACTGCTTATGCAAACTTAAGGAAATGTTTGCTTAATAAAAAGATTAAACAGAAGGCTCCCCGACAATGTCTACTGTGCCTAACAGGACTGGGCTCTTACAGAAAACATGACCCCTCATTCAGATCCATCCAGGCAGACTGTTGTGTCCGTGTGGGGCAGACAGATCTGTGCATGCACAGGTTAACTGAAGGATTCAAGCCACAGGGGAAAAAGGGAAATGTTACCTTTTGTCTACAGCCTGTGACAAAAAACAAGCTCAGAAAATTAGTTCTCTTATTGATCAAGACTTACATGCATGTATACGTTCCAGGCAGAGCAGAGTTACAACCTGTTCTATTTGAAGGATGTGTTGCTTAGCAAACTTTTAAGTGAAGACTTTACGCGTGCATCTGAATGAACAAATTGTAACATGAGATTTGGCCCCAAATATCTATTTTTAAAATGTGGAGCCGTAGGGAAAATCAATCAACAGATATACAGAATTTGCAATAATAAAATTTACAAGTATAATTCCTACTATGAATACCCAGAGGAAATGAACAACACTGCAGAACTCTCTTGGTTACATTTTTTTACCAGTGAATGGTACTGTTCACATTCTTCAAAAAGATTAAAAGTGGGAGGTTGCATGGAGCTACTCTGATTCATTTAATCTTTTTTTGTCTTTTTCCAACTAAGCATTTTCACAGGGGAAAAACAATGATGTCATCAAGTTCCTCTCTCTGCTGAGACTGTGTAGTTGCAAGGGTTTGTGCTGATTTATGGATTAGAAAATTTCAGTGATGTTACTAGTGAAAGTAGGTTATCCTGCCATTACTGTGGTAGTTCATGAGGGAGATAGAAGTACCTCACAACCTGCTTGTACACCACATTTAGGGGACGAAGAATCAGCCTACATTCCAGGATACCAAAAAGGAGACCAAAATTAGGCTCACCTTTTATTTGATTAAATCAATTCCATATTTTATTAGGAGTTATTCATGTCTGCAACGTGATTTTCCTAATTAGAAGAAACAAAGCCAGATGAGAATGAGACAAATTAAATTCTGCCTCTGCAGTGTGCTGCAGTCTTTCCTTCCACAACTATTGATTCAAATATTAAAAAAAAATCTAGGCAAACTCATACAGCTCCACAATAAAAGTATTAAATAACGTAGCTATATTTTTCATTATCAGGCAAAAAGGACAAAGCTAGTTGTTGCCATCTTCAATATCCAGGCTGCTTGTCGTTGTGACGCTTAAGAAAAAGGGCTGAGATCCTATTTGTGCCCAGCTCTGACTCCATTTGGAGCTGAGCTTAACTAAGCAGAGACAGCAGTGAGTTACTACTCAAGGCTGCCACCTCCTGTCTCACTCACAGACTGATAAGTAACCTGATCAGGGTGTTTCTCCCAACACCGGCTTTGCTTGTAAAGCTCATTCTACATAGAAAGGATGTTTCCTCAAAAATAACCAGAAACAAATATTTACATAAGTTACAGAAACTAGAGCAACCGTGCAATATGTTGTATCCATCTTACGAGCAGCTATTGATTTCCATGGATATCCAAAGCTATGAGACCTAATGAAAATAGAAAAAAAAGATTATTTCCTTCTCAAGCAGCACTGTGCTGTATCTCACTGCTCTGCAGCTCAGCAGACAGGCCTATCCATCTTATTATGCACATTAATCAATTGCCAGATAAAAATACATTACTGAGATATGAAATGTGCTACTGCATTTATAAACTGTTGATTAAAGGGAAAAAGATTAAAGGGAGAAAGGTTGCAATTTTTTTTCTGAACTATTAATACGAACTTAAAGTACAAGTGGCATCAAAACTGCCAAAGCTGAGAAATTAAAGGCCAATCTTATGCTTTGCACACTTCAGATGTCTGACAGTTCTTTGCTCCTAATCAATTAGGCAACAACCTCATAGTCTTTTATTCACTTTTGATACTTTCTCTTCATGAGCCTGGCTACTGGAATCCAAGTAAATGCTCATTCTTCTGTTACTATCTAGTCTGAGACATCAATATCTCCCTAATAAGGGAATACTGCTGAATACTTGCAGGATTGAGCCCATTGAGATTGAATCTCTCCAATATCACATGGCCTGTTCACTAAGCCCACATGTCCTACTTCAGCGGTGCACTCTGCTCTGAAATTTCTGTTGCACCTCATCTGGCTTCAGGCACTGCAGCTTGTAAAATCATAGAATCACAGAATGGTTTGGGTTGGAAGGGACCTTAAAGATCATCCAGTCCAACCTCCTGCCATGGGCAGGGACACCTCCCACTAGACCAGGTTGCTCAAAGCTTCATCCAACCTGACTCTTAACACTCACAGAGATGGGGCATCCACAGCTTCTCTGGGCAACCTGTGCCAGTGTCTTATCTCCTTTGTCATAAAAAAATATATTTCTTATGTCCAATCTAAACCTGTCCTATTTCAGTTTAAAGCCATTGCCCCTTGTTCTGTCACTACAGACCTTGGTAAAAAGTCTTCTGCCATTTTCCTTATAAAGCCCCCTTTAATTACTAAAAAGCCAAAATAAAGTCTCCCCAGAACCTTCTCTTCTCCAGGCTGAACAACCCCAGCTCACTCAGCCTGTCTTGATAGGAAAAATGGAAAACCTCACTGCTTTCCATCTTCTAATATGTACAGTATTTTACAGCAACCACATATACACTCATGTAAAAGTCTTTGGTAAGAACTGAATTTAAAAGTGCAGACAACAGATAAAGAATGGCAAAAAAAAAAAATCCATGAATCAATTTGTTAAAAGTAACATTCACCCGCATGGGGCTTAACTTCACCACAATAAAGAACGAATTTATTTGAAACCACTTTCTTTGAAAATTTGAGATGCAAATTGACTTCAGCTACCAGAATTCAGCAAATTACATCAAAATGCTAATTTGCACGTGCTGTGGATGATTTTTGAAAACTGCATTTATTTTTTTAACATGTTAGTATTCAAGCTTACATTATTGAAAAATCAGTGTTGTGGTTAATGCTCAGGACTGGGTATCAGATGATTTAGATTCTAGTCTTGGCTCTCTCAGACTTCCCCTATGAGATCATCACTTACAATTATCTTTTCAGAATTGGCATCTAATTTTGGATAACCCAGCTCTGCCTGCCAGGCTTTAATATCTGGAACACAATTTTCAGAAAATGGTTTAATTCACTTCAGCTGGTATAAAAAGAACTCCAAAACTCTGGAAATCAGGTTTCTGAAACTCTGAAATTCCATTGGTTGCCATTTATATCTCTGCAAAGTAGCCTCAAAACGCTACCAGTGATGTAAGTGGAGAACTCAGATTTATTAATATTTTGCATCTGCTGTATGTGCCTAAACAACTGCAAAATACTTAGGGCAATGGAGAACAGGGTCCAGAGAGAGCATCCAGAGGTTTGCCATGAGACCAGTGTCCAACACACCTAATTTGCACGTTTTAGTGCTTCACTTTAGGTCATCAGAAATTTAATTTTTTCAAATAAGAAGCCATAGCTGTAAAAGCAGATTTTCTTTACCATAAAACTATCTGTGGCCCCTAACCTTCAGTGGAATCAACACAAGTATGTGCCCTGCAAGGATCTGGGCTTTTGTGACAAAGCATCACCAGTGGTCAAAATTCATGATGATTTGTAGTGCCTGAACTCTATGAGATAACTTTGTTTGAAGTTGTGTTTTAAAAGTTTTGAATGGCAGATGGTACTGAGATATACTAGAGATACTACATGAAACTGAATTTTTGTTGAATTTAAAACACAAAGTAACATTTACAGTGTGTTCTTATGTTTATCTGGAATTGAGTCAACAAAAATAAAAGCTCATACTCTGTACCCCTATGATGCTAAAAAGGAAAAACATTTTCTCTGCCTCATGAAGAAATGCTAGTGAAAAATACCCAACAATAAAAACCTGTCCTCATAATATTTCAATGAAACAGCCAAACAGCTCACTCAAGAATCCTCATGTAGCCTACACTGGATCATACCATCTGTGTGAAGATGTTTTGCAATTATGCCAGTACTTCCAGCTCAGATGACTCAGAATGGGTGGTGCTTATAGGGAGGAGAGTCCAGACCCTTTTGTCCTTCACAGAAATCCAGGCCTGCTAAGCACTCTCCATCTGGTGCAGTTTGACAACCAAGATGTCTTTTCTTAGCAGGAAAATCATCCTGCTTTGGCCCCCATGGCCACACTGCCCCTGGCACCTGAGTGAGGTTGGCTTTGATAAGCAGGAAAGTGAGATATTCAAGACTTGGTGAAGGTCAGAGTCCCTTAATGCTAATGAGGTAGTCATACAGTGTTGGAGGTGTGTCTGCTGAGGGATTCTCTGCCCTTTAAACCATGATCTCTTCAGGAGTATCCAGACTGTTTTTAACTTATTACATCCACAGTTTCATAAATCCAGAAAATGGTACCCAGTGCTCAGTCAGGGGACACTGCGAATACTTCCAGTCTTCTGTTTTTGGTTAAGTAATGAAATTATTCCGAGACAAAGGTAAAATGCCTCACTAAGAAACCAAACAGATTATTGAAAAGATTAGTGCTAGTTCTTAGGTAGAATGTCTTTCTCCTGCCCTGCCAAGACAACATTGGAGCCAGCCTCATCAGCACAGGAACTGGCCTCAGTTTCTCCAGGCAGCACAGAGTTTGCAGGTCAAAATCCCATACACCTACACTGAGAGAGAGGGCTCTGTGAGGGGTGGAAGTGGGACTAAGGAACACCCTGTTTGCTTTGCTGTGAGCAAGATATCCTTGGTTCCTCCTAGACCCTCCTTTCTCTGTTGTACTGAGCAGAGTTATGGGACAGCTGTCCCAATAACTCATTTTCCCTTTTAATTATGAGAATTTCCTGCCTCTCTTTGTATGCCTGCACATTAGGCCAAGCACAGAGCACTTAATTGGCAAGTTCCTAAAAGTCTATTAAACTCAGTATAAGACAGAGGTAGTACTTTTTATGATATGCTTCAGCACCCTGCTTAGTCATCATACCTTTCTTACCTTCTATCACAAAGTCTTGCTCACTCACAAAAGTCACAGCAAGTCATGACACCTGCTCCTGTTAGGAAACTGTGGGTAGTCCTCTCCATGGCTTTTACAAGCAGCAGCAGCAAGTAGACACCAGCTTTTTGGAAGAAAAATCTTTTATTTACGCAATATTATACAAAGATTACTCATCAATCTACTGCAAAAACACTAAGTTGTGAAGTATATATACAAAATTACTCTGAAGATAGGGAAAATATCTTTTTTTCTTCTATTTGCTTATTTCTTTACAGTCTTCTAAGCAAGCTGCACTAACTGGAATATATAACTGGAATGTATAACTGGAAGACAATTCAAATGTATACAGTAGCCATCAATTCTTTGATTTTTAAGCTTTTCCACTTCTTTGCCTCACATGACTGACCTATGAAAGAAATACCAATTACTGTGTATTTTGGGTGTAGTTAAAATAAATCTCTTTCTCTGTTACCCTGCTCACGGCAAATGACACTGACAAGTACAGACCATGACAAAACTTCCTTTTCTGTCAAAGAAAATGTTCTTACCATGCTCTGCAACTTTCTTCCTACAGACACTGTTTTTTTCTTCTGTAGAACAAAAAGTAATACTTCAGTTCAACTAAATCAGTAAAATGAGTTTAAAATAGATGTCTGTTCAAATCACATTATATTTCCTCTCCTGTGTTTACATGACATTTAATAAAATACAAAAATCTTTTAAGGCTATCCAACAGCTAATAGCAACACCAGTTGGTAGCAAGAACAGTAGTGAATTTATTGACTATACCATGCAGTATGTAAATTCTGGTACTTCTGGTACAGAACAGGTATCCCTTTGATATGTAATCTCATATGCCATGCTATAAACAGCAAATTAACAATTTATATTTGTCAGACTTCAGTATCACTATTTCTGGAGAGACTTTAATTACACTGTAGATTCTGATGGTGATTATCAAGCATTTTCTTTAACTGATAGCCTAAATCCCTGGTAGGAAGAGGCTCATATGATGAAAGTCACAAAATGTTATTAAAAAGAAGTGACATGCTATCTAGAACATATTAAGGATCTAGTGAGTATCTAATCTCAGAAAAGTTAGGGAAGGCAGTTTGCTCTTTTTTTTACTTCAGGTCTGCCAAATTAAAACATAGTTTGCCTTGGAGCAGAGTAAATGTTGCCATCACTGTACATGAGGAGGCATAGCTGAAGCATTGTCTGACAAATCAACAAATTTGAACCCAAAATGAAACATTTCTCACTCAGAGACTGCAGATGCTTAATTCGTGAGCATCAGTATCATGTGGCATGGTACCATATCCAGCTTATTGGAACTAAGACATAAGTGCTGTATCCAGAATTACCCAGCAAGTCCAACAGCAGAGTAGGAAAGAAGGTGAAGTTCCCCCGAGTGAGCCCTCTGTGCTGGGTTCAGCAAGCTGAGGGATTTAAAATAGACAGATTAATTAATTTTTCTGGACAAAGAGCAGGCTTTTAAGGTAATTGCTTTATGCATCTGGCTTCAACCATCAATGTAAACCTTGTCATGTTCTGAAAAGCAGATTAAAATATGAATGTCAATCATGTGTATATTAGAAAGCAATCCATACCCAGGTAAACTATGCAGTGCCCAGGATGTCCTTCCATCACAGCTGCATGCCACTAGATTGCCATGTTTGTTTCCACAGCCTCTTCGTCCTACTAGGTAATGCCCTGTTGTCTCCTCATTCTCAATATCTGGATTTGATTCGAGTTTACAAAAAAGTCAAATATTATGGCCTATATTCTGGTATTTTTTAAATTTCTGATTATTCCCACTGTTCTGTAAAATTGAAGGTAGAAAAAAAAATCATACATCTATCCATATGTGATAGGAGAAATGGCTGTGAATGTCTTCACAAATGACTAGAATCTGAAAAGACCAGTCAGGTTCTGGAGGAATGGGTGTGGGGGTCTTTATGAACATGCAGCCACACAAGTTTGCTGCAGAGCTGAGCACAGTCTGAACTTTGGAACTTTAGGGAAAAAATGAGCAGGCTTAACAGATTTATGGGTATTGACTTCCCCATTCAGGGTGGGCTTAAAGCTCATTTTAGTGGTCATACAATGCACGATGAGGAGGGATACATGTTCAAGGGGGAATATGTACTAGGCACTTTGGGAAGGCTGTACCTTCTTAGTACCTCAGCAGCAGGGAAAAGAGGAGGGCAAACAAGCAGTTGGGAGTTTAGGATAAAGGCAGGCTGCATCCTCCAAAACCTCAAGAGAGATCCCACAGAGGCATGGCCCAGTGGACTCTCTCCCTTTACTCGAATAAAGTTGATTTTTGCAGAACTCCTCTGTCTCCTTTGTGGACATTGGCCTTTCACAGCGTGATTATCTGCACAGTATGTAATTCCCATAACTATACAAAGCCCCTCGTGCTTACATTCCTTCTGTTAATACCTAATTGTTAACAGGCTGCTGTTCATAGTGGACTTACACAGCTCGTGGCACGGAAGGAAAAACCTGAGGTTTGTTCCTGAGTTCTCATGGAAGTCGGTGGAATTTGGGGCAACACAATAAACGCACATTGGGCTGCCAGAGACAAGCCAGGAGGTCAAACTTATCCCTTACAAATACCGGGCTGCCAGAGACAATGCACGAGGTCATACTTATCCTTTCCAAATATTGGGCTGCCAGGGAGGAGCCAGGAGATCACACTTCTCCTCTCCATTGTTCGGAGCCCATCACACAAATGCAAACTGTTCGCCAGGTGGACCTGAGCAAAAACTCCTGGGAGGAGTAAAAGTTCTTCCGGGATGTCGAGCTATGGATTAACACAACATTCATGGCAAACGGTGCTTTTAAGAGCTGCCAGATTTCGCTCAGTGCGCGGAGAGCGGGCAGACCCTCGCGGGGAGGGGAAGGCGTGAGGGGGGACGGCGGACAGCCCCTCAGGTGACCCGTCCCCGCCCGGCCATCGCTACGAGACGAGGAAAAGCAGCAGCTCGGATAACTCGGGACGGCTCGGGGCGGCTCGGGGAGCCTTGGGGCGCCCCGGGGACTCGGTTCCGGGGCCGCTCGGCCGCCCGGGCCCCGCCGCCGCCATGGCAACGGGGGCGGGCGAGGGGGCGGCGC
>VZRZ01006278.1:63271-103621 GCA_013398175.1 Climacteris rufus | reverse complement strand
TTCAAAATAGAGCATCGTCCCTAATACCTTTCTGATCTGCCACGTACCTCAAAATGGGCATTTTTTTTTTTTATTAAAGGGGTTCTCCTCATCCTTTTCACATTCTCCTGCCTCCGTAAGCGTGCAGGCACCCGCTGGAAATCCATCCTTTTGTGAGGCACCTTGGCAGGAGGTGAAAAAAATACCATTTTAAAGCAAAAAGAGGGCAGATGCTTTGGGTGTTTTTGTCCCCTTAGTAATTTTTTTTTTTTTTAGCAATCTAGGGTTTTCCCTAGTAAAGCGATA
Organism: Climacteris rufus; assembly: GCA_013398175.1. Taxonomy (NCBI): domain Eukaryota; kingdom Metazoa; phylum Chordata; class Aves; order Passeriformes; family Climacteridae; genus Climacteris; species Climacteris rufus. The sequence continues at coordinate 103,336 of VZRZ01006278.1, read as the reverse complement.
TTATGTGGAGAGTTAACATAACAGGTGGTAGGTTAAGATCTTCTGAATGGCAAAAAAAAGGAAGTTTTTATTTATATACATGTATAGACACTTGCAATAAAGAAGAGGAATTTTTTTAATAAGCCGAAGAGAGAATAATTGAGACAAAGGATCTTGTTGTTAGAGATTCAACATCCTAAATTAAAGGCTTTTCCAGTTAGTATCGGAAATTATTAGAACGGTTCAGGAAGAAGAATATAATATTTGACAGTTCAGGCGTTTGACAGTTTTGATGTCTTTTTGTTTTCCCTCCTGTAACAAAAATGAATAGGGCTGAGGTTCAGAGCCTTTGGGCACTTTTTACACTATCATTTAGAAAAAGGAAAGAAGAAAAGATAGCATATAGCATTTTCTTCTTACAAAGGGGTGTGGAAGCTTCTTTACATTTTTTGGTTGGTTGGTTTTGGTTTTTTCTCTTTAATATTCCTATTGTCAGGCCCAGATTAAAAAAATAAAAAACAAACAACCTACATTAGGGCTTCCCTTAGTGTGGTCCTTTATAAGGCAATAATCACTGATTTGTAAAATGTTTAATGCATTGGTGGTGACAGCAGTGTTGTGCCTTGGCTGGTCTCAGGTGTGACATGTGGGGTAAAAGTGATTGTTCTCATCACATTTCCCAAGCTGGCTGTGCAAGACAGATATCTTTACAGCATAGCATATCCAAGTATGTTGTTAAGCCCACAGATATCTTGGATCGATACATTTTTTCCTCTATGGGTTGTACCAGCAGGATATAAATAACCCCAGCAGGGGAAGGTGCCTTTATGGTGCATGAGGAGGGGCTTGTGTCACTTCAACTCGTGTGGCTTTGGGTTGTGTTTGGCCTTTGAGCAGAACAACGTGTGCCTGGAAGTACCCTGGCCAAAGAGCTCCTTGGGTGGGAGAGCAGAGTGTCAAGAAATAATTGTTAAATCAGTAAATTCAAAATACTTAGGTTGAATTGGGATAATTGAGCTAGAATTGGGATCGCTGAGCTGGAAGAAAATTCCTTTCGGTAAAACTCTTTGAGTCTTAACTTCATGTGAAGATATCAAGCAGTTCTATATCTTCAAACCAGTATTTTGATAATAATATTTTTTCTGTGCTACAAGAGATGTTTTATGTCAGAGTGATTTCTGATATGTCATAATTAAAACCATGATTGAAATGAAATCTCTTGCCAGGTGTGAGAACTCTTAGCTAAAAAATGGAGAATATATTTGGAAAAATCAGGTGGAGTTTGAACATCAGGCTTGTCTTTGAAATTTACTGTTCTTGTTAGGCTGCAGTTAGGACTTGTAATGTATCAGGCTGCAGCCAATCTTTGAGGAAGAGGTGACTAGGAGGAAGTTCTTGCAACACTGTAGTGTAGGAGGGAGGCAGGCAATAGCACCTCAGAGGTCTAAAGCATTAGAGCTGGATGTTCTGATTGTTAGAGGCCAAATGAAAATTTGCTTAGTGGCCTGTAAACTGTAACTGTATTGAGGGTGTTTGCTTGAGAGTTGCATCAATGGAAAGAATCAAGCACAGAGATCTGATAAGAATATTAGTATTCATTTTCAAACCAGTCACGTGACCCCTTTGCCAGCTTCCTCATTCTTTCAGTTTGAAAGAATAGTTATACATGCAAGTTCTTGGTGTTTGATGAGTCAGTAGGAAGTGAAAGAGTCGGTATAAACCACACTGAAATGGAGAAGAAACTATATATGGTAAAAATTCTTACATACGTGGTCTTGCACACAGGCAAGCTAAGTCGCTGTTCTTTAAACGTTCTGAATGTATAGCAAATGTGTGCAAAAAGAAATGATGGTGAAGTGCTTACAGAAATGGGTAAATTAATGGAGTGCTCGTGTTATTGTTGGAAACATGAGCATTGTACTGAAATTGTGTGGTAATTGTTGTGAGGGTGTGCACAGTAAGAGGTGGAAGAGAAACAAGTGCACTGTACTTAAGCTAGAGGGTTTCAAATTGAGAGTGGCAGGAACAGGGAGGATTTAATGTTGGGCCTTAGAAAAGAGAAGCTGTTCAGATTACTGGAGCTCATAACGTTTACTTGAAGATTTTTGGGGATTTCCTATAATGGACAGGGTGGAGAAGTATTTTGTGTTTCTTGTACCCCTTCAAAAAACCTTAAACCACTCCAGAATCTGTTATTATACAGATCTGTGTTTCTTCAGTGCATTTGCCTGTTGGTATTTTGATTGAGTCTGGTTCTTCAGCCATTATAACCAATGCCAGGTCATCACAAACCTACTGAGCCAGCTGAATATTGTCAGGGAGAATACTACAGTGGGGATGCTCCCATGGATGGGGAAGCTGACAAACAAGGCTCACTTGTTCTTATCTTCAACAGATTTTTGTGTTGGCTGGAGGGGGAACTTTCGAATTTGAAAGTGAGTTAAAATTTTGTCCTTTCTGTCTGTGGGTGAGCCTACCAAATTTTGTAAAATATCATTTCTAAGTCCCTCTGTTGTGGCCAGAAAGAGGTAAGAAATAGACTGTGAATGTCCGAGCTTAATGTCGCTCACTGTAGTTTGCATTGTTTAAATCTGCTTTTGATTGTGTTTTAGGCTGGTTGGAGAAATGGCAGTCTGTTTTTAAAATCCAGGATTTGTTAATTGCCAACATAGTTAATTTCCTGGGAAGATATGTCAAGGTCTTAAGGCAGAAAGGGGCTGGAAGTTACTATTCATATCAGATGGTAAGAATAGTGTTTTTGTAGGTCAGCAGTTTTTAGGTCAGTATAGTTGTATGTGATTTTGAGAGGTGTTTTACAGCTTGGCCAAGAGGCACTGATTTTTGTGCAGGAGTTGTTTTGGTTGCATATGTTAGGGTTGCTATATAAATTTTGAGGTTTTAGCAGGGTTTAAAAGTGTGAGTAGTGGAGCTTCTTGAGGGGTGTTCCAGGAGTTTAAAGATTATTAAATATGTATAGAGATTATTATTATGTAAAGGTTTATTTAGATATTACTTGGCCTGTTGCTTCTGTTGACCAACATGGTTGGTGGTGACTGGTAGGGAAGTTGCTTCATGCTGGGGGACAGAAAAGGAGCACAAAGCTGTAAACAAATATATGGGTGTAAAGACACATAGAGGTGCTTATGGTTGTGCTTAGAACAATTTAGGAAACCCCAAGCTGGAGGATGGGATTGTTTGGGCTGTTTCTTAGAACTTCCTTCGTACCAAACCTTCTTGACCTGGTGCTGCACAATGAATGTCATAACAAGCATACCTACATGTTGTAGTAACAGCAAAAATGGTGTGATTGCCCTTAATGCAGTAATTTGCTAAGCCTGAGAGGGAGCTTTCCTTTCTTTTTAAATGTGGACACCATTATCTGGACTCAGCTCAGCCCTTCAAAATGTCACATATGCTTGCTCGAATTTAAAATTCCTGGTAAAGTCTTCTGGTGCATTCAGGCAATGTGATCCAGAAGTGCTTGTGGCTGCTCTTTGCTTTCTCATAGCAGCACTGTATTCTTGGATACACAGATAAGATCTGTATAACTCCTAGGTACTTCTGGCCTTAGTAAAAGCAAAGGAGTTGATAAGTACTTGCCTTTTCAGAGGGTTTGAAGTAGAATGAGTGATATGAGTTGTGCACACAGAGTCATTCTTCAGGTATTCCAAACAGCTCTGCCTTTGGAGAGCAAGCACTTGAATGAGTGAAAGAAACGAGGATCAGAAAAGAGCAAAATAAAAATCCTTTCTTCCTTCTGTTACCCCAACTTGAATTAAAATATCTCTTGGCTCTTTCTGTAACTGGCTTTCTAATTTTCTTTCCACGACAGGTGCCCTTTTTTACTGCGGTAAGGTGAATAATTATGAGCAACAGCAAGTGACTTTTCATGGTACCGTTAGTGTAATGACAGAATTCCTCTCAGCTGCAATTAGCTGTGCTCTTTGCTGGGGTAATTGTTCCAGTGGCAGGCTTCAGACTTTGCTTCAAAAAACTCAGTTTTGAAAATTGTAGCAGATGGCTTTCAATACCGCCTGAAGTGGATAATTACATTTTGGGACAGGGTGAATTGCCTGTTCTTGGAGGCTTCCAGCACCCAACTGGTGCAAGCCCTGAGCAACCTGCTCTGAATTCAGTGGTGACTCCTTGAGCCCAAGGTTGGACTCACCCTCAGCTCCTGAGGTTCCCTCCAATCTGAGGGTTCCTGTGGTGCTGGGTTACTGCTGCTGCACCTCAATGGTTAAGTAATTTTGGAGCTGAAAATGTTTTTATTCTGGCATGTTGATGTAGTCCAGTATGCAAATTGTGTATCAGAATAAAAGAGAAGTCTGCTCTGTATGAGCTGCAGGCAGAACACCAGAGTATGATATATGAACCTCAGAGTAGAATAGCTGAAGAGCACAATTTGCTGATCCCCATGAGGTAAAATCCTGACTTTTTGCTGGCACATTTAAAGTTCATGTTTTACAACTGAGTTTCCTCTAGTGACTATATATTTTTTTTATTGTTCAGTAAATTGTCATTGTTTTCTTAGTGTATATACTATCTTGGAACCCAGTGATATAAAGCTTCCTTTTGTATATATTTGGGTAACACTCTTTCAGAGTGTCCTGTTTGGTGTGAATTGCCATCATCTGAGGTTTTGGTTGTGCTTACTGCAAACTTCATCCATAAAAAAACCTCTGAAAATTATGAAACTTTGATAAATCCATCTGAATTGTATAGACTATCTGCTAGTTCACATTTAAGCATTTTTTATAAGAGCATAAACCTTGAATTCACAGGTTTTGGGGTATTTTTTCTGGTGTGTGATTTGTTGTGCTACTGTGTGCTCTAACTGGAGAGGTGATTTAATTAGGTTTCATTGGGTACTCATGATAAAGTGATACATTACAAAATTAGGGATTTCAAGTTGCTAGAGGACTTCTTTACAGAGTGGCAGGAAATCCAAATTCAGATACTGGACTCCTTTACACCTTGCAGTGTATTTACTTGTTTTAATACAATTTCTCAAAAATCTGACAGCCTTGATTCAGAAAACATTCTGAAAAATACCTTTTTTCTGCTTTTAAGATCCATGCATCATCTAAAATGTGTAAAATTGATTTGAATGTATAAATCAAATTGGGACACATGGTCTTCAAATTTGGACTTTTGATTTCTTACCCCAAAACAGCTTTCTATTGGTAAACAAAAACAATGCATATTCTAATAAAATTATTTTTTCCTTTTCAGTTTGTGAAGTGTGGATATGCAGGCTCAAATTTTCCGGAGCACATTTTTCCAGCTTTGGTTGGAAGACCCATTATAAGATCAACTGCTAAAGTAGGAAACATTGAAATCAAGGTAAATTTTTTTATTATTATTTCTTTCTGGCAGATAAAAATACTTAGGGCAGCTTTTGACTTGTGTGATGTTTGGAAATGTTTTTTTCCTTAACTCCCTTTTATGCTGTTTCAGTACCTCTTGATTCATTTCTGTGTTGGATTTTAGCCTGTCACAAACTACAAAGTTGTGAAGAGGGTAATCTAAAGCACTGGAGGCCTTCAGATAGTACACCTGAGGAGGCAGCAGGTAGGGCTCGAGTGGTTCTGGGCAAAAAGGGGCTTCTGATGCCAGTATGAAAATGATGTCAAGATTAGAAGGCAGAAATCAGACAAGTGACTGTCACCAAGCCATACCTGTGGGATTTTGAGGCAGTGCTGAAGAACTGCTGCAGCTTCCAGGTCTTTCTATAAGGTTTGCTTTCTACTCACAGTTGATCATCTGTGATCTTGTATGAGATGTTTAACCTTGGTTGTGTTTGCGTTTTGTTGTTTCTATGGTTTTTGTTTCACTTTTGCTGTTGATGGACATAGGTGCTCCACACCAGTTAGAGGTGGAGAGGCTCTGTTCAGGCTGCTTTGTCCTGGGACATTGTTCTATGATGTGGTGGGAGAACCATTGTTTGAGAATTCATTTTCTGAAGTCCAGGGACCTATAATTTTTCACTTATTTTGTAATTACAGAGTAACACTTCAAATGTTATGAGTTCCTTCTGCAATACAGGCTTCAGCAAATGTCTTGGCCCTGCTGTGGTCACATTCTCCCTCCTTGCTTCTAGCCACACAGTTCTCCCTTTGTGCTGGTCATGCTGCTTGTGCAGGCATGTTGTGAGCCTCTTTAGTGAGTTGATCCAGCTGAAAAAGAGGGATTTCTTGGCCAGGTAAAGTTCTGACTTGCCTTACTGGACAGTTGTGCAAACTCCAGTTTGAGAGTGAGGGTGAGCAGGCAGCAGTCAGAGCTGTACAAGTCCTCACTTAGGCCAGTGAGGCCAGCCTTAAGTAGGATCACACATATACAGACTTTCAATTTTGCTTTCTATATTGCTTCTGAGCAGCAGCTTAGGAAGAGGAAAAAGAATCGGCCTAGTCTTGTTCCTTGTTTTCAGAACCCTGTGGTTGACAAGGAGAACTTGTTGGATTTCTGCTTCTGCCTGTAAAACAGTGGTGGTGCCTGCAAAAGGCCATACAAGGAAGTCAAAAGACTGAAAGACGCTAGAGCTTCCCACAGTATGATTGTGGGATTTTTTTGTCTTGTTGCTATCTCAGTACTGCTTTACCTTGTGTCAGCTAGAACAATTTGATTGAGAGGATAGAGATCTTTCCCTTTCACAGTAGAGAGGGTTTTTTGTAAAGAGAGGAAAAATGTTTTCCTTTCTCTAGTGAGACTTGGGGAGAGATATTTCTTTGGGTATCTGCTTGAACTTAGTGTGAGGAGCCTCCTTAAATGAGATCCTGGTAAAGTTTTATGGAAGTCATGCAGTGATTTATGAGTCTGAAATCCCCCCCAAATTTTGTTGCATGAAATCTCACTGTTAAAGTCATGTTTTCTTTCCAGCTGATGTGATACAGCCCGTCCTGCCAGTTTTGGTATCCTCTAGTTATCTGATAGCTTAGTTTAATATTTTTACAGATAGCTGTTGCATTGAAAAGATAGGAGGTAGACGTGGGTAGTTGCTATGAGATCAGGGTGAAAGAACCTGTAAACTCTAATTTTGCATGCCTTGCTGGTCTTCTGCTTGAGCATGGATCATGTGGGTGTATTTTAGAGAGTATAAACTGTGTCTAGATTCTTGCCAGAAGTTTTATAGCAGCTGCCTGTAACAGCTTATCACCTTTTCTTAAGGATGCAGTGTATCAAGAGAAGAAATCCCTGCCCCAGATACTTTGAGTATCTGAGTAGGATAAGGTAGTAGAAGGACTTGTTAAGTGTGAGTGCTGTTTTTCTTTGTGAGAATCTTGCAGATTTCCTGAAAAAATATATTTTAGCAGATGAGTATTATGCCAAAATTTCATTCTAGGCATTCACTGTGAGTTCTTACAGGATAGGTTTAAAACTGAGTAAAGGAAGCTGGCAAGAAGATTATGAGTTTAACTTTTCAGAACTATTCAGGAAAGCTGTCACTCCTGTGAAATTCAGAAACTCTATGAAAGGGGCCTGGAAGCTGATCAAAACAGTGGTTATCATTCATTGAGTTACCAATTTCAAGTTGCTTTGCCCATATTTTCTTTATGGATTCTCATTTCAGCTAAGCAGGGATATGGTTTTTTCTCCTTCTCAGGAGTTTAGTTATTACTGGGATTATTTTGCTTAAAATTGCAACCATAGAACTCTAAAACCAGAAGCAGAGATGCTGCTCTTAGCTTTTACTCACTAACTAGTCCTTGCAGCAGGTTTGGGGGTTATTAGTAAGTCAGTATTGAGGAGTATTTTTCAATTCTAGTTCAGTTTTCAGTTTCTTAGTTCAATTCTAAGCGAATTTTTAAAACTAAATTTAAATTTAGCAGTTGTCAGAGCTAGTATGATCAATTGCTCTGTGCAGAGTCTTGTCTAGTTCAGATAAACAGCTTGCCCAGGGTAAAACTCCACTGTTATAGAATATTTATACACAGAATCCTATTTATGAGAGATAGGCAGATACACTGATCTTGTTTGCAGCCTAGGATGCATAAACATGACTTGCCACTGACATGTAGCAATAGGTTCCTTTAAAGAAACATTTTAATCTGATGTCCTGATAATGTTAGCTTGGCCCTAACTAAACTAACTCAGATCATTTCCTGCTGTACATGCATCTCTTTTCAGCCTAATTTTACTGTGTACTTAAAATAATTTGAGAATTTCATTTAGGCCTTTTCTGACTTTCTTGCTTCTGCCTTTTCTTCACCTTTCTTGACCTGTTGAAGTAGAATAACAAAATGATGGTAAGTGAGGTGCCCCTGTGCTTTTTGTTCACCGTTTTTGCTTGATGAGACCTAGTAGCTGTTATGTTATTTTTTTAATGCTATTCATTGTTTTGTCATGTCTTACATTTTACATTTGAATACATACTTATTTTGGACGTTGTTCATTGCTTTCGTTTACTGGCAACTAATTAATGAGAATATTTTTTGTATTGCTTTTAAATGCTACATAACCTGTAGTTTCGCAAGGTGCAAGAATAACACTGAAAGATCAACTCATTGAAAGAGGCAACTCAGCATCTTCAACAGTAGAAATTGCTCTGTTTAACATTACAAACCAAGAGTTTGAAGAAATGTTCAGATTTCAGTTAGACAGATGTTCTGAGTACCGAAGTGGTGCAAACACTGGATGTCCCCATGCTGATTCCTCTCTGCAAATTCAGTTGTGTTGTCCTTCTTCCTGTTTACCTGCCAAGTGTACGTGTTTGTTAGTGTGCTAGTGTTCTCAAGAGAGAACAATTGTTCTGTCCTAAAGCTTTGTTTTAAAAAGGATGTGAAAGTTTTGTGTGACTTTCACTTTGCACCTTTGAATAGCAGCTTTTCCTGGGCTGTGTCCTGTTGGGCAGCATAGAGCCTCAAAGAACTGCACAAAGAAGGCTTCAAATCTTCTATCTGGTGGAGTTTGTCACCTGAACTTCTCATGAGTAATGTGGCTGCACGGTGGAGTTCTCCTAGTACGATTTTACTAGAGTGCTTTTGATTTAAAATACTGGAGTCTTGACGTTTGTCTCCTGTACAGTCGAGAGCTGAAGCGTGGTCTGCTGTGCAAGGGAAAACAAATAAAACACCTTGTCAGTGAGAGGGGTTGGAAGAGGAATGGTTTCACTTAAACTGTTTTCAATCAACTTCCTTTTTGTATAGTCAACAGTTACTGTTTAGGTTACTTCTAAAACAGGCATTGTAAACCGGATGCCAGATTTTTCGTTGTGCATCTTTTTGTCCCTGGCACTGAACAGCAGGATGAGTAACCCTCACTTCCAAGTTTGCTGTGCCACAGCAACTGCAAACTGTGGTGGCATGTTTTTGGATGGAGCAGCTGGGTTTTTTTTGTTGTTTTTTTTTTGCAATTAATAGTAGTATGGACGTGGGGCTAATGGTACCTAGAAATATGTTCTTACAGCCTAAGTACAAGTCAGTTCAGGCTTCTTTAGAAAAGTGTGGGATGTAATAGGGAGCAAAGAGAAGATGTTACTCTGCATACTTCCTCTGGGAAATACGTGGGAAAGGAGAAGATGTGATGCTACTAATTTGAATGTGCAATGTTTGCATAACTAACGTTAATAAACAGATTGCTTAATCAGTGTGAAATGACTATACAAATTGCATTAGTTGGTTGTGTTTGTGCAAGAATGCATTGCTGGGGTTTCTGGCTTGGGACTTTTGGCAAGGAACAGATGAGGTTATATTTTATATTTAGATGTGTCTTTTCACACCCTATTGACACAGGCAATATGTAAACCATTGTTTCTTTTTAATGTCTAGTGTGGAACTTATAATCTCTTATTTGCTTTTGCTACTGTTCAGTATGCTTATTCACCACTCATTATTCCTTTTTTGGTATTGTGCACAGAAATTTGCAACATGCATGGAAAAATATTCTGCCAATCCCACCTACTACCCTTATGTGCTGTTATGCATCTCGGCTCTTAGAAATTAGTATTTGATAAAATAATTTTGGAGGTGTCAGTGGAGAAACATCTGTACTTACCTAAGGTCTTTGTAGTCTCTAGCTCTAACAGGGTTTATTGGTTTCTCTAAGGTTAATTGAAAAAATTGAATTAATAATGTTTATTTTGGAAAAGGTTTGGGATGGGTAACAGCCAAATTTAAATATTACATGAAATATATTCTACTTCTCTCCTAAGTACCTGCAAATGGTTCAGAAAGGTGGGCTTTGTTTAAGAACACAGCTGGACACAGGTTGAAGCAGTTCACTGTCATTCTTGAGGAGCTGGGTGTTTAGAAAACTTTGTAAGCACTGACATATTTTTGTGTTAAAATCTTACAGGATCTCATGGTTGGTGATGAAGCCAGTGAACTGCGATCCATGCTGGAAGTGAATTACCCAATGGAGAATGGCATCGTTCGAAACTGGGATGATATGAAGCACCTTTGGGATTACACATTTGGACCAGAAAAACTTAATATTGACACAAAAAATTGTAAAATACTACTCACAGAACCTCCCATGAATCCAACTAAAAATAGGGAGAAGATTGTGGAGGTATGTCTGTCCCTAGTAGAAGGTGCTATACAGTCATTGAGGCATTGCTAAAACATTTCTTGCTCCAGCAACATGCAGTGACTGTCTGATGCAAAGCAGTTCTGTTTTCTAACCAGAACTCCTTCTCAGCCATAGTCATCAGTGCTGCTGTGCTTAGATTCAAACCAGCTGATCTCATTCAGAAACTGTAAGCATGCTTCTTGTCTCAAGCCCTGTCAGCATTAAAACACAGAAATGGAAATACATGTCTGTCTTCAGATATCCAGGATACGCTGATCACTAGCTATTGGATGAATGTTAATTACTTCAAATGACTTGGACTTGTGTAAGCCAGTAATGCTGCAGAGGAGATTGGAGCTAGATGATGCTTACCAGATGGAGTGGTGGTGTTGGAGGTAGCTGAGATAAAGGTGTGATGACAACCAATGCACTCATCTTTAATTAGTGCTAGGGATTATCAATGAAAGCCTTCTAAGAAGGAAAGCCTGGTCATTGGATCCTCAATCTCAGAATACTGCCCTGGGGGATCTAAAATCCAGCTGAACCTTGTGTTCTTGTAGGATGTCACATATATTGTTTAGCTCCTGTACTGTGTGACCAAGACTCAGTTTAGAAGAGCAGTAATGTTTGATGAGAACAAGAAGTTTAGTTTCCTGTTTTGATGGGCTTTTTTCCTCATAAACATCATAGGTATTTTCAGTTAATGTAAGTTTGAATATCAAAGCTTGTATATATATTTTTTCCCTCAAATTTTTTGCTTAGTCTAATAAGGATTTACATTTATCATGACCTGCTGACCTTTCCTTTGAAATCCTTTTGTTGTCACAGCTACAGTAGTGCTTTCTGCAACGTGGCAGTGAATACATTTGCACTAATCCTTTCTTTCAAGTGACTGGGGAGCCAATGAAGTCTAGCAAAACTGGAAAAACTTAGGTGAAGAAAATCAGCCTGTTCAAGCTATATTCAGCATTTTTTAGCAACTGTGGACATTAGGGACCTGTTACCCAAGTATTACATAATGCAGTAACAATAATGTCATGTACTGTATATCAGTCAGCTGTGGTGTGATAGGCAGAGCAGATTATTCTGTGTGGCCTCCACATAGGAGGAATGGCTCTATTTCGTGTCCAGGCTTCTTTGCCTTACAGTAGTCAACAATAATGTTCTTGTGCCTGTTTTCCTGATAAATAAAAAAGGATGGCTTTTAGTTATTCTGGGACCAAGTAATTTTTTACCATATGTTGAAGAGTCCAGTATGGCCTCTGAACTCTGATAGAATATTTGCATCGCTCCATTTGCTTTTTTAACACCACTCCAGAGGTCATAGATACTCAATCACGATCCAGAAGATTAGTGAGAACTGGAATCCACTTTTGTGAATTTAAATTTGAGTTACACAGAAGCTCATTGTTTCTATTAATATTTTTAATGGAACACAATGTTATGAGAACTTGCAATATTTAGTTTAACGTTATTTATACTCCTTCCATTTTTGACATGGCCTCCTCCTTTCCAGGGAGGCGAGCCCAGTATAAAGCAGAGGATTGAATGAAGATTCAGTAAATACAATGAAGATTCAGTAAATACAATAATGTATCTGCATTTTGGGATAAAGTGCCATAGCATTTTAGAAGTAAAGCTTAGTCATCTGGACCATAGCAAGATGATAGATAATTATATATGCCGTCCTTCATTCTGTTTCCAGTAATTCTCTTTCCTCCCCTCATCACTTTATCAAACCCAGCTGCATAGTAAGACAGCAAGTGTTCACATGACAGCTATATTGTAAAATATATATTTAAATGCTTTTTCTTTCATTGCATGTACAAGACACTGGTTGCTCTTCAGCTTAACTGGGTGTCTGCTGTTTATCTGCTGCATTCTCATTGTGTAACACCCTCAGAAGCAGCCAGACTGTAGTGGCAAATCATGTAGCTGTAGAGATACTCGAGCACAGCCAGTTCATCTAATCCAACCTAGGAGTCCTTGTAGTTTTTCCCAATTTTTAATTCAACCTTTCTGTGCCCAATCGGAACATCGCTTTGTAGGTAATTCAAAATCTGCTGTCATGTGAAGAACAATCTCTTCAGGGAAACGTATTGCTCAGTATTTACATCTTAAGATTTGTTAACATACATGTCCTGTGTCAAGGCATTTTTTGTATAAAGTATATCTTGAAAGAAAGAGTGATAACGCCCCCAAAGGCTTTCATGTAGGTTATAAGAGGGTTTTGTAGTGGCCTTTAGGGTTTGGTACATGTAAAGGCACTAATGCCATTTGAGTATTGATTTTTTTTGTATGAAGTCATAATTTAGATTTTTATTACGTTATTTTTTCATTTAATAAGCACTCAGATTGTTTGAAAATATCCATTGGAATAGTGTTGGGTTTAGACAATGACTACTCAAAGGGAATTTATTTTGAATTGCTGCCCTTTCAACTGTTCCCTTTCTGTTCCTTTTCACACTGTTCTAACGGAGGAGGTTCTTTAAATAGTTCAGAATTCTAAAATTGTCAGGCATCAGCTTTTTTTCTTCAAAAATATTTATGTATCTTTTTCTTGAGCTGTGGGAGTACTTAGGATTCAATCAGTTTCTAATCCTAGAAGTTGCAGAAGGGCTCAGAAGGCTGCAGACTAGCAAAAGCAAAACTTCTGTATGTGTTGGAATAATCAGAGTTCATCCGTTTTTCCTGGTAAAGCTTTCTGAGGGGAAAACTGCTGTACAGCATTATTTGTTTACTTGGCCTTTTTTTGTGTGTTTATAAAGACAACCAGATCCTGTAAACGCTGCATCCTTTAATCTTGACCTTTTTCTTCACTGAAACTAGTTCAGTGGTTAGGGGAACCTAGTGTACAAGACAAGCAGTTACTTTTCATGTTGCAGTATGAATTCTGCAAATCTGCAGTTTTCTCTCTGCAGTGGATTTTGCACTAATTTTCAAAGCTTGCCATTTCAAGAAGGGAAGAAGGTGGTCCAGATGCAGAGAACAACCTGTGACACTGGGCTTATTCTAGACCAAGATATGCAGGAGTCTGGTCTTTGCTTGACATAGTCTGCCGTTGTACAAAGTCTGTATGGCTTAATATGAAGAAGGAAAAATGCCTGAATTTCATTTTAAAGCATACACCTTTAGCAAACATTTCATTCCCAAGTCACACTTCAGTATGAAGTGCTTGGCTGGTCTACAAGTGCTGCCTCCCACTCATTAAGCACTTTGGCAAAGTGAAAATTTGTGAAAAGCTGCAGAAATTGCTGTATGGTTTTCTTGTAAGTATTTGCTTTCATTGCTAAAAGGATGTGGAATATTTCATCTGGCTTGTCTGGTGTGAACAGGTAAGGTACAGAATGGCATATACTACTTATTCTGCTAAAGCACAGAGGTTTCTAATGTTGGTGTAGGATCTGTGTGATATAATCTCTTGGGAAGTGTTTTCAATTAGTAAAAATACAAAATTCTAGAAATACAGTTTTCAAAGACCAATGAAATTTCTTTCAGGTATTTGACCTGTTTTGGAAGCTGATTTTGGCCTTTATTTTACAGGTTATGTTTGAGACGTACCAGTTTTCTGGGGTATATGTAGCCATCCAGGCTGTTCTTACTCTGTATGCTCAAGGTAGGCAAAAATAACCTGAAATTTCTTTGGTTTATAAATGTGTTGCTGAGTACTAATATGGCATCACTGGGTCTTGGGCTTGATTCCATGCTGGTCCCCAAGTTAGCTTGGCTCTGACTGAAAAGCTGCTTTTTGTTTTGAGGAACCATTGTAGGTACCACTGTTGGTGTTATTTTCAGGGATAAATGCAAACACCTAGTTCCTCAAAACTCTTATTGCTTTGAGGTGTAATCGTTTTGCCTTTGGCATCAAGTCTTAATGGCTTGCTTGGGATTTTCTGAAAAAGGAGGAATTTCTTACCATGAGTAAGAGTAATTTCAAGAAGGTGTTCATGTGACTTTTGCACTATTTTCGGGGCAGGGGGGGGAAAGAAAGTTGAGCCTTTTGCTGTAGATAAACTAAATTAAAATTATCCTCAGCCCAAGCATAAAATTACAGATTGACTGAGTTCAGTGGAAATTCTACCATTGAGTGCAGTGCATCTAAGATTTTAAGAAGTTACTCCAGCACATTACTTCTAAACCATGACTCTTTGCATCTGTTTATTAGTGACTTGGTGTATTTAGAGTCACCTAGCAGGACATAAACATCCTTGTCCATTAACATGTCACTGTAGTGTCTTATGTCCAAGACCAAAAGTAGTGGGGTACTGAAAGGGTGGTTCTGCCACGCAAGCCTTTAAAACTGCTTAAACCAAAACCACTTTTGGTTTTGAATATTAATTTTATTTGCTGCAAACTGTGCTATTACAGTTTCTCCCTGTGGTTTTTCTTTGGTTTGGTTCCTTGTAAATATTTAATTGACTGACATCTACAGTTCTAAGTTCTGCTGTAACTGTACATGTACTTTACTGTGTAGTGCTCACTTAGTTACTTTGTGAATAACAGAATGTGAGACAACTCAATTTTAAATGATGGTGTGAAGCAACACTGCAGACTGCTCTAAGTTGAAGACCTTCTCAGATGTGAAAATCAAGGGGCACATAAATCAAACATTGTTTTTGAAAATTAAAAAAAAAGCCCTTTAAAACATCCTACTCATTTATGTTACTTCAAAGGTTAAAGTGGTGGCTAAAGTTATATAGAGATGTGCCTCATTTCAGTGCATCACACTTTTCAGGTCTCTCCTTAAAATAAATTTTCTTGCTTTAGGTAGCTTGTGAGAAACTATAACACTGTTTTCTGATCAGCTTTCACCATTGATTTTTGCCTCTTAACATGTAGAAACTTCTGTTACTACATGTTTATGATGCCTCTGTTTTGTACACCTTAGAATGTAATAGTTTGTGTAAACTTTTTTCTTGAGAGTTGATTCTTTTAGTCTATGAAAGTGAATATGATTCAGCCTAATGCTACTTCTGTGGGGATTTATTAGGCATGTGCTGTATAGTCCAAATATTCTCTACCTAATTAAACTATTTGGTTTTTTGAATACCAGTCAAAATCAACAAGTCCTAAGAATTTAGCAAGGTAAACTTGAATGTCTCTAAGTTTCTTCATATTTAAGAAATTAATATAAGGCTGCACATACATAGCTGAATCTGTGGAGGAATTTGTGCCCCAAAAAGCATTTAGTGAGTGTAGATACTCCCTTTAATTAGAGAGCAATTTAAGATGTCAAAACACCAGATAAAATTGTGAGCGGTAGAGTTCCAAGCATCTAGGTAAAAATAGAGGTAATACCTCTAAAAAAGCATATGGAAGCATTTGTTACTGTGAAAACCTAAAGTTTAAAATCCCCTGATGACTGAGGTTGTGTCAGGTTACAGTGAAAAATCCAACCTTAAACTTGGTGCTATTCTGCTGTATTTATGACAGCACTAATAAAAGTTGTACTTCCCCCCCTGCTTTTAGGTTTGTTGACTGGTGTTGTTGTGGACTCTGGAGATGGTGTAACTCACATTTGCCCAGTCTATGAAGGTTTCTCTCTCCCTCACCTCACGAGACGGTTAGATATTGCTGGGAGGGATATCACTAGGTACCTCATTAAGGTAAGCTGGGAAGAGGTTTTAACATCGAGGCTGGCATCTGTGGTGTGTTGGTTCTAGTTAAAATCCCTTGATAGCAAGGAACCACTATATGTTTTTCCTTTATTATTCATGCTAATTACATAAAGAAGTCCTGTATTCTCTGTATTACTTCAGTCTGTCCTTACTGTGTTTCCTCATCTAAATGACATGTGATAATACTGATGTTATTCAGACACATCCCATTTTCTTAGTGGCAGTCTTGTAGGAAGGGAATTTATTCCATATTTGGGAAGGAAAAACTTGAAAGTTGGCTTTCTCAATACCTAAAGTGAAAGCTAAATTGTGTTCTCTCAGTTCTACTCATCTGTTCTAAGAAAGACTTTCTAACAGTGTGGAAAATAGTGTAGTGATTCTTGCCTGATTATTAAATAAGAGAGTTTGTTTGATAGTTTCTTTGTTTGGGTGTTTTAAATATAAGCAACATTCTGGATTTTATGGTTAAACTGGAATACTGGAATGTTCTGAACTGAAGTTCTGAAGAAGTATTTTGGTTATTTTTCATTTGTCTTTGTGCTGGTTATGCTGACAGTTGTAATGATGAAGAGAATTTCCCATTTGGAGTAATGCTGCTGCTTTTCTGGTGACAGTGGATAGATTTGTCTTAATACCCACATTTGCAGTTAAAAAAGGGAGATGAACTTTTAAAGATAAGCGTTTAAATGTACTCCTGTACTGAGAGATCTGGCCTGTTCCTCTCACGTAGTGCTAACCTGCTGTGTTCCCTGCAGCTCCTCTTGCTGAGAGGTTATGCTTTCAACCATTCTGCTGATTTTGAGACGGTTCGCATGATCAAGGAGAAGCTGTGTTATGTGGGGTACAACATTGAGCAGGAGCAGAAGCTGGCATTAGAGACCACAGTTCTGGTGGAGTCCTACACAGTAAGTGTCTTGAGACAGCTTTTCTTGTCCTGAACTTCCTAGATTTAAATTCAGGTAGCATTTAGCTTTTATTCCTTCCTTTTTCTTGGCAGTAGCTCACTTCCCAGACATAGGAGTCTGTAGAATCAGATTCATTGGTTCTGGAAAAAGCTTCTACAGGGTTTTTTCTTTTCAGATTTTCCATAAGGCTTTGTACTCATTTTTGTCATTGTAGATCTTTGAAATTTGTAGAGAAAATGGATTTACTGTAGCATATGAAATTGTTTCAGCTCCATCCATACAGCAGTGAGACATGAGACTGGTATCTGGTGTCGGGAGAGGTAAACTTGCTATTAGTGGAAACTTTGTGATCACACTTGGAAGAATTTGCAGAAAAGCATTACTCTTGCTGTAAGATAATTTTTAAAATAGATATTAGGAGTTGGTATTGCAAGGAAATGTTTGGTAGGTCAGTATTGATGTGTCTGGTCCCTGGTGTCTCAAAGTGAATTGCAGAGTGATTAAAGAATTTGTATATTCTTTCAGTGCTACTGATCGACTTCTTGCAGTGCTGACAATTATCAACAATTTCCTGTGTTAAAACATTTGGGAGCATTGTAGGTCATTTCCTCTTGGTTTTTTTTTTTAGTATTCAAGTGGCTAAAAGTAGTCTTTTCAAGGGTGTTTTTTCTTCCCTAGCTCCCGGATGGCCGGATTATCAAAGTTGGTGGAGAACGGTTCGAGGCACCAGAGGCTCTCTTCCAGCCTCACTTAATCAACGTCGAAGGGGTTGGTGTGGCTGAATTGCTGTTCAACACCATCCAGGCTGCTGACATTGATACCAGGTAAGAGCAGAATGTTTAAAATCCTTGGTCTGGCTGTAGAGGTGATGTAAGAACTGTGTTCAAAGTAACAACTTTTGCTTTAGACACTAATGTTTGTTGATGGGGGAGGGTGTATGCTGGGAGTGGGGCTCAGGCTGAAGCCTTGGAGCTTAACAGGTTGTCTGGAAACTATTTTTGGTATGAATGAACCAAGATCAAATCTTGAAAGCACAATATTTCCTTTATTTCTGCTTTCTGGGAAAGCATGAGCAAGTCTTCTGACCTTGTGCAGTGTGTCTTTGTGTAGTGACTGTTTTTCAGATTTGCATTCACTCTCCTGTCTGTACAAGTACCTACTGTGGTACAGAGGAAACCATGCAACACTAGAAAGACTATTTCTTTCTTTTTGGTCAGGTCTGAATTCTACAAGCACATCGTGCTGTCTGGAGGGTCCACCATGTACCCCGGGCTGCCTTCGCGGCTGGAGCGGGAACTGAAGCAGCTCTACCTGGAACGAGTGCTGAAAGGAGATGTAGAAAAACTCTCGGTGGGTATCGAGTGGCTGCTGCGTCCGGCGGCCACAGAGGCTTGTCCCGAACCCCCACTAGAGGGAACCAGGTAGTCAGAAATGACAGAGCCTGCGGGTGGCCCTCCACGCCACTTGCAAAATCGCCGCCTCGTGTTCCGTTTGCACATCCTTGCCATAAAGTCAGCTTCCAGATCGTGCTAATAGCAAGCAATTCCTGAAATCTTGGCTTGGTTTGAGTGTAAAGTAGGCTGATAAATGCTAGGATGCAAATTGTAATGTAGGTTGAACAAAACTAAGGAGTTTTTGTGCCTTAAACTTGTAATTGGGCAACTTTTTTTTAATCTGAAAGTTTTGGTTTATACTACAAGTGAAATACTCAAAAGTGAGAGGCTGTAGAGTTCTAACACGCTTTCAAGTGGAATAACTTTCTTTTTTCCATTGGTTACTGTGATAAGCAGGCAACAACCACACACATTACAGAGGTACTACTGTGTTGTACTGCTGTCTGCTTTTCAAGAAGGCGATATTTACAGAGAAAATTCCTTTGAATTGAGTTTCTGATGTTGAACTGAGTTGAACTTCCCTGGTTCAGTGGGTTCCCTGGTACAGTGTCCTCTAATGATTTTTTGTGGCAATATGGAATGACTCAATTGTACAGAATGTTTTACGTCTGTGACAGTATTTCACTCATAGGTTTGTACTCATTTTTGCTCCTGATGTTAGAGCTTCAGCTTTGAAAAAGTTAAGGGAACATTAATTAGTTAAGCTGGTCTAGATTGTGTAATTTGGTATAATTCTAAAATATTTTGTGATTTGATGATCTAGTAACATCTGATAATTTTAGCCATCAAAGATTAGGAATTATTTCACTCTTTACAGTGTTCCTGAAATGCAGAAATTGGGTCTTTAATTTTGTATTCTGACTCCTGGGCTTTTTGTTAATATACTGAAAGTACAATTTTTGGACAAGTGTCAGTAGCTGTCTCTCATTTCCAGTGTAAAGTCATTGTTTTACTTTGTTTGTGCAAGCTGGGAGCTCGCACAGGGTGCCCTATGCTAACTTGTCAGTTTTTTGGTTGCACATTTCTTTCTAGACAATTTCCACTTCATTGTTCTGGTGGAAAGCCCTATTTTCTTTTGCAAGGCTTTGTTTCAAGAGTCCTGGTAACAGTTTCTTTTCTTTTTCTTAGAAATTTAAGATCCGAATCGAAGATCCCCCTCGCCGGAAGCACATGGTGTTTCTGGGGGGGGCAGTTCTAGCAGACATCATGAAAGACAAAGACAACTTCTGGATGACCCGACAAGAATACCAAGAAAAGGGAGTGCGTGTGCTGGAGAAGCTTGGTGTGACTGTTCGATAAATCCCAAAGCTTGTTCCCATCACATGTCTAAAGCTTTTTTCTTTCATTGCCAATCTCTGAACTCACTCAGCTACATGCTATGGAAGGGCCTGTCTGTGGCCTTTTGACCCAAACGTCAGGTTTTGTTCTGGTTTCTTGGGGTAGCTTTTGTTAAATGTTTCTTAATGTGGCTAAATTTGACTATTAAATTTGACCACTTCCCTGCAAACAAAACGGAGCAAGAGCAGCCTGTCTACTTCATTGTTCCCTCCCAGTAGGCAATTGGGTAATTCTGGTAGGCTTTTTCTTCTGGGTTTATTGCTGTAGTCCTGCTAGCTTTTGTCTCTAGTTCACAAGGGGTTGTGTGCCTTTTTTAGCATAAGAAAACCTTTAAACAAGAGTTTTTGCAATTGGATTATTGTGGTGGTTATCTTTGCATCTTTATGCCTCTCTCTACATTAAGTTTGTTTCTTTTCTTTCCTGCAATTAGGAATTTTGATTAAACTTTGTTAGAAACTAGTCGAAGTAGCTGCGATGGCTTTAACACACCGTTTCGATGTGACGTGGTTTTGTATGCACTGCTGCCTAAACTGGCTCTGAGGTGGTTCATCCTGAAAGGTGGTGGTGGGGCTTTCAGACTGTGTTTCTCTAAGTGGGAATGTACAGTTGCCACAAATGAAGAAACACCTTATCTTCTGGCAAATGTACATTTGTGGCCTTAGGTGTCTTTTTTCTGGAGAGAGGAGACAGGTTTGAGCTGTGTTGCTTTTTTGTTAAGGGACAGCTGGGGGGTCAGCCTGACCAAAAATGCCTCTTTTTATAATTAAATTGTGGTACCGTGTTGTCTCAGCATAGGAAGCAAGAATGTTAACTTAGTTATTCTGTAACTGTTAAAGAAAATTAGATGGGCTGAGACAGGAGCCTCTAAACTTATTGAAGTGATTTTAATACTTTCAGAAACGCTTGTGAAAACTGTAACTATAGATATTAAAATCCCCAGAACTAAGTTTTAAAAAGTCTGATGTTTTAAGTGCTTGTATATACATCAGAAGCACTTCCATTAAACTTTACAAGTATATTAACCTAGTGCCAAGTAGTTACTGCAAATGAATATTTCAACGACCAGTGTTTATTGCAGCAAGCAGATATTTATAAACAACCAGTGGCAGTAGGTTATAAAGAATGACTTATATTTGTTCCAGTTAAGAATAATATTGGAATATGAGATGTTTATTGGTAAATGGCCACAATTCATTTTATCCAGTCTTGATTTTTGATACTTCACATGGGATGGGGAAGGAAGTGAAAACCAGTGATGAAAATGCTGTTTCCAGAAAGTACATTAAAGCTGAGTTGTTCTAAAAAATAGAAGTTGTCACTAGTAATTATCAGCCACCTTCTCTGAGTATAGTTGCCTGTATTTTTTTCCTACTAGCAGACTGGTAACTATCTTTGCAATAAAATCTGCCTTACATGAAGCATAGCAAAAAAACTGCTTGCATACAAATGCTAGCTAGACTTAGTTCTACTTTGCTTTCCACAGAAATATTATATGACTTCTTACTGGTTTTTGAAGCCTACCATAACATTTAAGCATAAGGAAGTCAATATCTCCTTTTGACTTCCAAAGCTTGGAATGTACAAGAGATGCTTTCATATACTTGCCATTTGTCTACATCTTTACATTAATAATTGACCCCAGGAACATGGAAATATTAAACTCCCTTGGATTCTTAAAATGTGCTGTCTTTCTAAATTGAGCAGACGGCTTCCTTTGGCTGAGCGAGCCAAAGGGGCAGAAACCATGTCTGCATTTCTTTAATAACAAGACAGTCACTATAGTATTGCTAGTAATGACCATTTAATTATAGGTGGGTGGGGTTTTTTGCAGCTATATTTACTCTTAACTTGAACAATATGAATTTACAGGCATGCCGGTCGTGCCTCAGTGCATGCACGTAAGCAGTTACTAGATTTTTGGGGACATGAATGTAAGGGGTACTCTGAATTCCTGTAGTCTTCTAAACATTTAATACACAAGACTTAAAAATGCTGTGGGCTTGCTTTAGAGCTATGATTTCTCATGTGACTGTCTCTGGGCTTTTCAGACAGTGTTGGGAATCATGGAAATAAACCAAAGAATGACTTAAAAAACTTTTTTTGAATGACAATCTGTCATGTGATTTTTCAAATCTAGACCTTGACCCTGTAACCCCTTTTCTAAACCATCTTCTCCCCTGTCCATTGGCTTCGGTGAGGTATGTGCATGTTGGAGTAAAGGTTTTGGAATCTGGCCCTTTCACTAGAGAACTTCACAGCACCGTGAGTAATAAATGTCAGTTGATTGTGCAGAATCTGGGGTTTCCATGGAAACCATGTATATATTTTAAAAAAGCAACTAGCATTTTAAATTAGCTGTGATCTTGGATTCAGAGGAGCACATTCGTAATCCAGATCCTGAATGGGGTGTTCCAGTTGTGCTCAGTGTGGTTCTCCATGTATGTGTTTGCACACACACCAGTGCTGTGTGTGTGTTCTCTCAGCTGACAGCTTCAATACTGCTATGAAAGCAATCTGGTTTTAAAGTTTTTTTTTGAAGACCAAATAACTTGAAGTGTATTTGCAAAATGCTTCAGCTCCTATAAAATTAGAATAGAAGATGCCGCATCAGTTGTAAGTTTTTTGGGAACATCCTATTTTTAATGTTAAGCTGCTTCAAACCCTCCCCTCCCCCAGTGTTCTAGGATGTTAACCAATGTAACACAGATGGCTTTTTATACAGTTCTGAATAATGTTAACACACAACACTGGTTGAGACCATGAATGGAAATAAACATCTATTTAAATTGACAGGTCTTTTCAATACAAAAATAAAATCAGATTTTTTTCAAAGTAGATTATGTTTGCTTTGTTTCCTTTGGGAAATCACAGTTCTGTCAGGTTTTCTCTAACTTAACTTCCATCACAAAACTATCATGAGCTGCTTTTGCTGAGGAAATCTGACATGACAAAATAACACATTCTCTACTGATTACTGTCACACTCCATTCTCTAGCCAGTACTCCACACCCTCCATCCTAGTTTCTTTAAAAAGAAAATAAAATCCTTGTCCCTGGACAGGAATCTCTTTCTAGTTCAACCACCATAGTGCAAAAGGGGAAGAGCCCTCAACTTGCATTGACCTTGGCTAAACTCAGAAGCCACATAATGATGCCCTGTTTAGCAAAAAGTCTCCTTGCCATTGTGACTTCATGTGCTACTTCACCTCCATCCCTTATTTAAACTGGTAAAAAGAGTGCATGTGGGGTTAACCTGTAGCCTTTAGGAGAATGTGTGTGGATTAGTGACAGGTCCACCACTCAGGATGCATTTATCTGGCTTTTCAAGTGAGCTCAGCCAGCTTCTTACCCCAGCTCATTGCACGTGCTGTGTTCCCCAGACAGCTTGTTCCTGGTAGGATAATGCCTTTGAATTTCTTAGAGGGAACCAGTATGTGTAGTTTGGCTCTGGATGCATCTGCCTCAGTGGCTGGGTCAAACACTTGTCATCTTAGGGACAGATGCAGATAGACAGGATTTTCATAGCAAAAGTTATAGAGCCACCCTTAACCCCAAATCTGTGTTCTATCACTGTGCATTCTTGGGAAAATATAAATACATCTGGCTATACCTCTGCTCAGTACTAATTCATGGTCCCTGCTCCTCCCCTTTGGCTTGTTTTGCCTGACATGACTTTTGTGTGGAAAGGACTAAATACAGCTCAGTCGACATTTGCTAGTCAACTTTTTCAATAGTGAATTCCTCCCTGTGGGCGCTTCAGCTATTTTCCACAAACAAGTGTCATTAGCTGTTTCAATACTGTGAAAGATCTAGTTTCGGGGGGGTTTTTTGTTGTTGTTTGGAGTTTTTTGTTTGGTCAGGGTTTTTTGGTTTGGGTTTTTGTTTTTTTTTATCCAAGTGTATCTGTTCCTATGTTCTAGCTATGGGGAGAATGGTGTTAGAAAGAATTCATTTGGACCTTTTCAGCAGGTATTTAAGCTAAAATTTTGCTTTGAGTCCTGCCATGTCATGCTTGTTCCTTTCTAATGAGTTGTTTTGTTTTCCTGGTAGTCTAAGTCACTGACACTTTGCCATTATAGGCCTCAAGAAAAAAAAGCTTCCATTCAGAATAGGCTGCTGATCTTGCTTCTTAACTTCACTGCATTACAACCTTAAGACAGCTCTTAAATAACATGCTCTATGTAAATTGCTTACCTTTCTGTAACCTGGTGCTGCAGCCCATTGTCCCAACCAACAACTGCACAAAACCAGATTTTTGTGCACATCTCCTTATTGCCCTAACAGCTGGAGAAGAGCTTCTTGCCTTCCTTGTGCCTCATGCAGAATTCTGTTGTGGTGCTGCTGGATAAAGGAGTTCATGGAGGAGAGGCAGCATGGGGCTTTGTTTCTCAATTTTTTTTTCTTTTTTATTTTTTTCACTTTGAAAGCAATTCCTTAACATTGAAGATTAGGGAAACAGTCTCTATTTTGGGTCATGAATAAAGCATATTGAGTCATAGCAGACACTTGAGATGATATTAAGGGCCATCTTC
Source organism: Climacteris rufus (assembly GCA_013398175.1). NCBI lineage: Eukaryota > Metazoa > Chordata > Aves > Passeriformes > Climacteridae > Climacteris > Climacteris rufus. The sequence continues at coordinate 79,062 of VZRZ01006278.1, read as the reverse complement.
CAGCCCCAGAACTCGTGTTCCTTCACATATCTTTTTTCTATTTTGTAAAAAAAAAAAAAAGAAAAAAAAATCTCAGTTCCCCAAAGCCTAGGAGTAGTAATTAAATTGTAGCTGCAGGAATAATGACAGATATGGGCCCCTTGCCTGCACCTTTTCATCTCCACACCCATCTCCCATCTGTTTTTTGTTTGCCCTAAAGCTTTAGTGGTTTTAAGATCCTCCTCTTGCACGCATGTTCTCACCATGTGCCCGTTTCAATCTCTCCAGGTATTTTAGTGAATTAATTAATTGCCAGTTGGTGACCTCAACACAAGGAGATCCTGTAAGTCCTGACTCACATCAGGCGCTTTTCTTAGCACAGCAGCACTTCTGGGGGCTACTCCAAATTGAACCCTTTGTCCTGGCCAGTAGCTTTCTGTTCTAAACCACTCTGTGTAACCCTGATTTTGGCTTTCCCTGCCAAAGCAGGAAAAGCAAGGGTGGCATTAGGGATGTGAAAGGCAGTATTTCGGGAAGCACCCAACCACATAATCTCCTTGGAATATATTAGGGTTTTCCTGTTATAGTGGGTATTGGCACAAGTCATGTGGGACAAGTCCAATAAGAGCAGGTGGGATTTATGTTAGCACCTGTAATAACTGGTATATTTGTCCCCTCTGAAGTCTTCTTGTGAAGGAGGCACTAGGGCTTCTCATAGTGTTCCTGGATAATAACCTGGAACACGAGCCTTTGAAACGTGGTCACTGCTGGAATCCACGTTGTGCCATGTGAGAACAGAATGCTGTAATGATAATTGCTCATTATCTAATTATACAAGAACTTACAGCCCCAGAGGGTGAAAACTAATTAAATGGTTATCCACTCTTAAAATGGCAACAAAGAAATGAGGAAAATTCTTTCTTTTGGCTCTTATTCCTGTACTGTCACGTGCTCCTTGAGAGGTGAATGAGACAGTCCGGGAGTTCTCCCCATCCTGCTGCAGGGATTGAGGCAGGAAGCTTGCTTTTAGGAGAGCAGTCTGCTTACTCAAAAGTACCTCAATCTTTGAGCTATAGCTCAGAATGAAGGAGTATTCCAGGTTATCCAGGAAGGCAGCTGATTCTGCCTTTTGCAGTTGCCTGTGCAGAATTTTAAAGATGAGATACCTGGAGCACTTGGTCCCTTGGCGTGGATGCAGTGTGCTGGGGGCAGGTCCTGGTTTAACCCCATGTCGAAGCACGGGCTGTTTCCACCTAAGAAAAGTAGCTGCCTGTCAAAAAAAAAAAAGCAGTGGCATTTTCCTGTGTGAGTCAAGACCCTGCAGCTTTTGCTCCAGCAGCCTCCAGTAGGCCTCTGTAAGCCCCCTTATCCTGCCAAATCCAACAATGGTTAGCACCTTAGGCCCTAATTTAACTTTTTAGGAAGTACCAGACAGCCTCTACCTCATCTCAAGCCCCATGCCTTCCTTTGGAGCCCTCATTCCTGCCTCAGCATTCCTATGCTACTGCTGCCCCGGTAAAACAGCAATCCCCTCACTGCTTAAACCAGCATCCCCCAAACATGAGGGACATGCCAGCCTTTTCAGAGCCAGCACTGCTGACCTGCTGCTCTTGGGGTGCTGGTGTGAGACGAAGGCAGGCAGCAGGCGTGGCTCAGCAGGACCACACACTTCAGCTTCCATTGCAGCAGTGCTCCAGCAAGCAGCAGGTGCTGAGCTTCTGCGGGGTTTGGAAATGAAGCGTTGCCCTGCCTGCCCTGCCTGTGTAACCCAATACTGCAGGCATTCTCCAAACACAGTCTGTGGGCTATAAAACACACCTGCACGGTTATGGTGCTCTCTGGTAGCTCACAGCTCACACCTGGGACGCCGTGGCAGACACTGGTTTAGAGCTGTTGGCTTTGGAGTGAGCTACAAAGCCCAGATATCTACCCCACCAGAAAAGCCACCTCTGACATAACCACCAAACACAGGAAGCAGAATTTCTGCCCTTTCCAGAGCCAGGGACTAGTGATTTTAATCAGAAAAGCATAATTTGGATTAGGAGTGAAATTTCAGTGAGTGCAGCAACACCCAGGCAGTTTCTGGGGAGCAGCTGGTGTGCTCTTGTCCACATTCTTGCAGTTACAGGGGTGTGTACATTTTTGGGTTGCCATTGATTGCAGAGCTGTTAGCTGCATGCCTTCTGTATTCAAGCTGGCTTTTCCCCTACTTTCCCAAAAAGCACAGTGCAAGTTTCTGCTGTTAAAGGTGAGGGTTACTAACTTGGGAGGTAGGTTTGTCCTTTGTAAATCAGAATCCTGGCTATTTCTGGAGGTTTTCTTAAGGAGTGGAGTGGGTCAGAAGGAAGTGACTCCTTATTTTTTTAATTACCCATCCCCCCTACAATTGTAACACAGTTGTTGCTTTCAAGAATATGCATGGTCTGTTTTCTTCAGACTATTGGCTCATCTGGTAAAATAATTAGCTGTTAGGCAGACAGAGGGAAAGGATCACATCTGCACAAGACAGGAAGACTGGGACAGTAGAAGGGGGAAAAAAAATTCCCTGCTTGAATCACAGCTGCCCACCATGCATAGTAACAGAGCTTGCCAAGAATATTCAAATTGATTTAGGAAGAAAAGCTGAGGAAACCGTTTAACCCCAGCCTGCTTGGATCCGTGACAGTATCTCCATGGACTGCTCTGCTCCCACTTTGGGCTGAAAGAAAGGTTTTCAAGCTCACTGTTTCCCCAACCAACCTTCCTGTGCCCCCCTTCCTCTTTTGCAACAGGAACGAAACACAGACTCATTGCTGGGCATGAGGCTGTAAGCAGCTTTCCATACCAAGAAAATAACCAAAGGTGGGAACATTTATTTCATATTGATGGGATTAAGTTGTAATTGGATCTTGTGATTAAAACCAAGAGGCAGGCAAGTTATTCGTGACTAATCTGGGGCAATGGGAACCTCTTTGCTGCCTGCTGTATATTCTGAATTAGGCCCCTTCTCCACAGAAGTGGTCAGCATGTGCCTCATCCGCAAACAACCTCTTCAAATGTTCGAAGCCAAAATCACTTGCTCAAGAGTTTCTGAGCACACACATCCTTTGCTGATCATTTTCAATCAGTTATGAGGGTTTTCCATCAAAAAAGGAGTAGCAGTAGCTTGGACGTGTGAGTCATACAACAAATCCTTTTCCCTACATCTAAGTCTGTAAGGATATACACATTTAGTGATTAAAAAAAGAGAGCATTTGCAGTATTTGTTCTCAGAACCTGTTGTCTCTGGGACTGTCTTTTCTTGCAGGAATCCCAGGATCAGTCCCAGAAATATCTTTGGGATAAATCCACAAAAAAAAGATAAATGTAGAACTGCACAGAATTGTATCCAAATAAAATAAAAGTGTGATAATGCAGGTGTTTCAATACTTGATTTCAGGTGCTGGTCCCACCTAAGCTGTGGGTGGGCTTTCCTTGCCAGCTGGAGCAGCCAACTCCAGCGTTAAGCCCCTCCAAACCCCTGCTCAGCTGCAACCTCCCCTATAACAGGAGGCCTTTGGCACATAAGCTTTTTTCCAGTTAAAACACAAGTTCCCTCGGTACCTAAAAGCCTGCTGTGAGGTGAATGCAGATCTGTTGAGACCCTGACAGCACTGAGCAGCTATGTGCTGTGTCCATGCCTAAACCACAACCAGCAAAGTGTTCTCCATCAACCTCGCCTGTGGAGCCAGGCTGGAAGATGTGTGCACAAGATGTTTTTGGATCAGGTCTCTCACAAAAACAGCTGTGGGAGGAAATGGGCTCAGTAGTCAGACCACAGTCACCATTAATATTCATTTATGCACAAATACTAACACAATCAGAGATGACTTCTAAAGGAATGAGCCTAAATATCTCCAGGAAGAGACAGCTCTGTGCTCTGGACAAATGATTTAGAGGCCACTGAAAGGAAACCCAAACCCTCTTCCTCTATTTCACGAGAAGGGCCTCTCCTGCAGAGTTCCTGCCTGTGCATCCTGATGAGGAGGAGACATCTCCTTGTAACACAGGATGAAGCACTTGGCTGGCTTGGAGGGGCCACAGCAGAGTCTCCAGCCTCTCCGATTTGCCAGGGTTAGGCAGCTCCTTGCTCACAGCTGGGCAATTCCTAAGGATCCATTGCACACCCTCCCACAAGCACCAGCATGGAAGAGGAACCTGACAGGCCCTAGAGCTGACAGCTCCCCCAGGCTGCAGGAAAGCCACATCCTTGCATAGATTCAGATCGCCAGCTGCTCTGTAGCTCCCACAGGAGAGAGATGATCCTCCCCTCCTGCAGCACCAGAGCACTAAGCAGGTATTGGATATAAATGTGAGTTGCAGGAAGGCTCAGATACAGAAATAAATCAGGCTGTGCCTGTACTTAGGTGGATATGTACATATGTATGTTTGAGGGGACATGTTCAGTTATAAAAGGAGCAAAGAGGGGTAAAACAGAAGAGGGACAAGAGATGACCAGGGACAGAGGGAGGGAAGGCAATGAGATGGATACCACTGCCTTACTAACAGTAGTTGCACAGTCAAGATCACTGTGACAGACACATTTGCTGGTGACCATGCAATCAAGCACAGCCCAAAGATGCTCCACAAAGGACGTGGTCTGACACCCCTTGTTTTGTGTGAGGTGACAACAGTCAATGTGCAAACACGTGGCACTTTTTCCCAAGGTTTAGAGTACAGCAGACGCTCCTCCCTGGCCAGACTCTTTCTGAAGTGAGCAATGAAATAAGCCCTGGATGGGATCAGAGAGGCATTGATCAGAGCTCCAGGTGTCCGAGGAAAATTTTCACTCGTTCTAACATTGCATTTTTGGTTAAAGTACTCGATGCTTCAATGATTACTCCCTGTTGGAACCAGCTATGTCATGGGGAACACAGCAAAGATGGAAATTTGGGTTTTCCTCAAGGACATTGCTCCATTATGAGGTGCAAAGCCTAGGAAACTGCACAAGAGTGAGGACCTCCTCAAGATTTGCTCAACTTTTCTGCTCAGGCAGAGAAGTTATTACAGGCTAGGAAGTATAAACAGACTAACACCAGGCATACATCTTCTTTCAAACCAAATTCCTCTGTAAACCAATGTGAAGGAGCAAACACACAAGACCAAATCCAAGCCCCATGTCATTGCCTCATATAGACAGTTAAGCATCACCTTACACTGATGGTTCATCTGACTTGCAATATCTGCAAGCACAAGGCAATGCCTGCCAACTTCAAGGGAGATATTCATGTGCACAACAGGCAGGAAGAAGCTTTAAAACCACTGGTAGTTACACTTTTACTGCCAGAAGCAACATTTTAATCTAAGTATTGGCTCCTGACAAAGGCTGTATTCTGAGGCGCTCCAACATCTTTGCTCCATCTGAGTAATTGCAAATGCCTGTCTTTAATCTATTTTCAAGAATTGTTTGGTTTTTGTTTTGCATTGTTTTTTTTTTTAAGTACAAAAGAAAATGTTTCTGTGTGTACATTCATGGCAACAGAGCTACACAGAGACATAAACTGGTGGAAGGTCCATATGTTGAGAGAATATCATGTGTAATGAGAACTGCTGCATTTTTGTAAAATGTAATGGGACAGATACGCAGCAGCTGTGGGTTACTCAAGAAGCAGCTAATTTAGCAAGCTGAATTCAAGGATATTTCCCAGATCTCCCAAACAATGAATAGCAGTGTTGTTTAAGCTTACCATTATGCCTTACATCCTCCTTTGACTGGAAGCAGGGGGAGGAAGCCTCTATCTGTGCTTCTGGGGCAGAAGTACATCATTAGTGCCTAGCTATCATACAAAGTCCCAGGGGAGCAAGGGGGTCTGGACTTGAAGGAAGGAAGGAAATTGTGGAGGATAAACAAAAAAGAGCCTCAGGAAAGCAGTTGAGATGGGTAAGACTTGGTGGAAAACAGAAGAGAGACATTAAAAAGGAAATATTGAAGGGATTGACTTGTGTTCTAACTAATATTAAACTTTAAAGCAAACACACCGTCTTCTGAAACAGCATTAGAGCTTTAGCATGTTTGTATTTTTATATGTTTAGGTTTGCACTAAGGCAAGGTATTTCAAATACACAAATAGCAGAAGTTTTGAGGCTTGATTGCCCTTAGATGTCACTTTTCCAGGGATTTTACCTACCCTCCTCCCTATAAAAAAAAGGAAGATAACAGAGAACCTGGATGGAGTCACAGCTCCATTTCACTGTTCACTGAGGAGATGGGGCTGATATGCTCTGTTCTCCTAAGGTGGCCAGTTTGCCAGCAGCCCAGGGAGCCTGCAGCCACCCCAGAGAGTCACAAACTGGCCCACAGCACAGCCCACTGGACCCAGCTGCCCTCAGTTCCTACTGCAACTGGAGCGAAGTGCCTCATATTGAAGAGGGAGATACACCAGTGGACCCACTCCAGGTTCTGCTTATCACGTATTAAAACAGGTTATACACACTGCTTGAAGGAAAAAAAAAAAAGAAGAAAAAGTGAAAATGAGGCTATTTGAAATTCTGTCTCCCTACAAGATCTTCATTTTTGTGGGAAAGGTCTCTGTGGTGACAGTGCCAATGGCAGTTTGCTGCCACCCTTCAGCAGCTGGGAGACAGAGAAGGAGGATAGGGACTGGCTAATCTGGAATAATTTGTGGGAGGTTTTACACATGTAAACAAAAGTGACCAGTGACCTTCAGCAAAGTAAGCGATTACTTGGGTGAATGGATTTTTTAAAGGATTTTCAGATAAAGTAACTTGGTAGTAGTAAACTGCAAAGGACATTGCTGCATTAAGATATATTGCATTTATCTGTTTCCTGGATCTGATACTAGAATTTCCTCTTGCTGTACTGGTGAGATAACCAAAACCTCTGCCTCTCTATAAAAGAAAAATGCTTGATTTCCACACAAATGGAATGAGCTTCACAACAGAAATACGAGGAGAATCCACCTCTCCCGGCCAACCTCATCTCTCTGCTCCACTGGTGGAAATCAGGAGTAAATTCCTAAATCTCCAAAACTTCATGTGAACTCCTGGGGGTAGAGCAGAGCAGAGGCTCGTGCTTAACTGATGGAGTCATTTCCACAAGCCCAGCTTTAGAAATTCATTATAGCAACAGGCTCTAGCCAAACCTTTTGCTTAGTTACACAGAGAAAGGATTGCTCCTGTTGAAATCAATGTTAAAACCACTGAGTGGCTTATGTAATGCAGCATTGGGCCTCCAAAGTGTTTTATGGCAGAGGAGCACATCTGGAGTCAGCAAGAGGCTATCTCGGGCCAAGGACTTTGCTCTTTGCCATATATGAACTACATGTGCAAGCCTGGGTGTAATTCTGCTCCTACAGCCACAGCTGAAGTAAGATAACACAGCTAAAAGTTTGGGAACTACCTGAAATAAGTACATTTTAAAATAGACATATTTTTTCTTCCTAAATTTTTTGAGCAGACCCTTTATATTTAGCAATAAACAAACACCACTGCTCTCATATCAGAATGCAGTTCCCAGAGCAGCTCGTTCCTTTGCACAAGGACAAAAGCCCAGCCCACCAGCAAGAGGAGCTGGAGTTTATTCAGGAGTCCATAGGAAACAGCTGTTGCTTTCAACCCAGCCTCTCCTTTATCTCCTTTATTGTTTGTTCATGTCTCAGCTAATACTAGCCACTGTGAGCAGGTCAGGACTCTGCACTCCAAAAAGCTCCACAGAAGCTGGTGGAACTCAGCCCAGTGCCAGTAGGATGGAGGAGCTGGGGTTTATATTATTCAATTCCCAGGTGGTGACAGAGGTAAATTCCTGACTTCATTAGCTAATAGTGCAGACAACAGCCAGGCCTTTGCCCTGGATTTTTGCAGAGGGGGACAAACGTTCAAGGAATTGCATGAAAGAAACCAAATGCAATAAGCCAAAAATGGAGCGTGCCTTTGGATATTTCTCCCCTTCTTCCATGAGTTTGTTGACAATTCCTCTGTACTGCAAAGGATGTTTACTCCCCCTCTCTTCTGTAATGATGTAGTGAGTAGGACTGTGCTCACAAGCCTGCAAATGTTTATCTGTAAAGACTGTGCTGTGGTGTAACAGCATGCAGAAGCGGTCCAGAGCCCAAACAGACCAGGGATATTTTCTACAGAGAAGCAGGGAGTAGTGACCCCAATACATTTGCTGGAAATTTGCTACCAGGCAGGGGGAAAGATGGCAGTAATGAACTCAGTGTGAAGAACAGGAAAATAGATGGCAAGGCTCCCACGTCCTCCTTCTAGCTGCCTTCATTTGTCTCTGTTTCCCAGTCAAAACGTGGGTGTAATTGTTCAGGCATAGCATGAAGCTTTAAAGACTCACAGTGGATACAGCATAGCGGGAGGAGAGCATGATGTCAGCAAGAAGTGAGTTGTTCTCCTCAGCAGTGAAAGAATCAGTGAGCTAGAAATCCAGGGATGTCAGGACTCCAGTCCAAACTGAAAAGAGCATTTCAGCTCACCATATTGGCAGGAAACAGAGGGATGACTGTAAGTCTCCCCTTGCAGGAAAGCTTTCCTGAGTTACAGACCATTCAGGGCTGTACATATGTATCACTCACACCCTTCAAAGAGCTACAAAACCCAAAGCAGTGTCCCCACGGGGAGAGAAACTACTCGAGTTTGCCACGTAGAAGAGGAGAGGAGAGGTGAATGCCTGCTTGTGAGCAGACCCCTTTTCATGTAACAGCAGATGACAGCATCACTTATTTTCACGAACAGCTATTTAACATAAGGAAGCTTAATGAATAGAGAACAGCAGATAAGGCATAAATGATACAGCCAACTAAAGAATACGGCTCCTGCTCGACTTTAAAAGGCCGGCCAGATGTCTTCAGATACTGTCGACTGTGAGCTGGTGTCGCAAGCCCCTTTCAAGCTCAGCTAACTCAAGTCACAATGTGCACTTGATTTGCTTGGCTGAACGGGGAACTTCCCGGGCTCTGAGCAGGATCTACGCGCAGCTGAAAATACGGTGGGAATGAGTCAGTTCCTTGGAGCTTGCGTGGGAGGCAAAGACAGAACTGTGGGTGGCTTCAAAGTGTTAAACAGCCTTTTAAATTCAGGCCCAGTTTCTCAGAGGAATAAGGAAACAGAGATATTCACCCAGCCTGGATTTTGTTCCATGTCTTGGGTCAGCCTTGAGAAAATTGCTCTCTGATAGTAACAGCCACTTCCCAGGCACGCAGATCCGCTTGCTCCCAAGCCAGTTCAGCTTCAGATGTAATTCTGTGGAGTTTAACAGAAACCCAATTAGTCCCTCACCCACAGCAAGGCAGCACCAGCTGGCCCTTCTCTCCTAACATCTGCAGGCTGCCTCCAAGGCAAGGCAAAGCCTCACCAGCTTCAGGTCAGGCATTTTTCTGCCCCTCTCTGCTCCCTGCATCTCACCCCTTTTTGCTCGAGCTGCCTGGGATAATAACTCTTCCAACACAGGCATCTCAGGTATCCATTCCTTGTGATGACAGAGAGCTACTTCAGCCTTTCCGGCTCTGTATTGGCAGGAGGTTTCCCCATCCTGCAGTCTATCATTCCACCTCTGGTGCCAAAAAATTTGGGATGTGGTCCTACCCACAACCGGTTTGTGTACACAGGGGAAAGGGGATGCTGTGGGTTAAATTACCTGGTGCATTGGAAATTCAGGCTCCATCCAGACACCTCCTGCCAACTGTTTGCCATTCAGCCTGGTTCTCCTATAGTGCAACTGGAGTCTGGTCAGCTCTAAAGAGGATTTATTGCTTTTACTGGATCAGGCTCACCCTTCCATTTAAGTGGATTAATGTGGGTTAGCTCTAACTTAGCTCCACACAGCATTAGCCAAGTCAACAGAAAGTTCCCTACTACTGGCAATGTTGTTGTTTTTTCTCTGTCACGATGAATTTTTAATGGTCTTTTTGTGCAAGAGCAGCTTTGCAAAATCTTAGACTCCTGCTTTCCAACTTAGATGATTTGGCATGTGAAGAATGCAATGAATATTTAAACCTGTAGTTTGGCATAGCCTCCACAGAGCAGCTAGAAACCTAGTCCTGGTCTTTTGGGGACTAGCCAGCAATGATACAAAACCCCAAGCCTGGAGGAACAGCGTGGGGAGCTTGTGAGGTTACATCAATCTTCGGTGCTCAACCAAAATCACTCTAACCCTGTCATTCTTTAGATTCTTTTAATTAACCTCAGGATTCATATGGAGGAGCTGTATGCGGGTGGAGCTGTGGGTTATTTGATAGATGACTCAGATCACTCTGCTGGTCATATTTTATTCACGTGAGAGTAGCTGCTGAAGGCTGTTATTTACCACTGGAACCAGGGTCCCCAGCACAGCAGACAATGTGCAACCATGTGGTAACAATCTCTGCCCAGGATCTTACAATCAAACCAGATTAGACAAAAGGGTCAAAAGGGAAGAGACCCCTCTTTTGCCCTCCTTGTACACATGGGTGAACTAGGGGCTCACACACACATTCAAGCAGCCACCAATTAAGAGTTTACTGCAACCCCTTTGTACACAATTTAGCCCACAGCAAAATCAGGGCAAATCGACTTAGCTTTATTGGCTGTAAAAGGGCACCCGGTTCAGGAGCCACCACCAGAAATCCTCCATCATCCGCTCGAACACACAAGGATAGATGCTGGAATGCAGCCAAGACAATGTGGCTTTCATCTTTTACATGAAAGGGGGCTCCCTTTGACATTTGGAGGCCCACTTTTTCAAGAGCTGTTAGGCAAACTTCAGCTCACATGAGCTCGAACGATACAGCGGCGCACACTGCCGAAATTTCCAAAGTTTCCGTGTGCTCTGCAAAGATGCTCGTGGGAACAGCCCCACTGGCTGAACAACTGCAACAGGTATCAGTTTGCAACCACCATCCTTGATGGCTGGTGGTGGAAATGCATTTCTGGTCGTAGAGTCCACTGAGCCATGGTTTTGGTAGAGATATCAGCATGGAAAGATGCACATTTCTTCAGAAATTGCTGTTGTCTCTGTCTCGGTGTGGCTTTCCGGAAATCCCAGATCTAAGTATTGGCAGTTCTGGGCTATTTGACTTGTGAAGCCATCATGCCTCCTTTAGCCAGTGGCCTTCTTCACCATATTTAGGAGGCTCCACAGGCTGGTATGTCATTATCTTAGTGTGTTAATTGATTAAGTCTGGCCTACATACAGTCAGCTGGACTATTCCCTTTTGGGTTGTTACTATTAGCAAGACCCAGACATTTTAAGCCTTTTGGAGCACAGGAATCTCTCTCATCATGCCAGTAGAAGCCCATGGAAATCTCTTGGAATCACTGACTTTCCAGCTACAATAATTTAGCTTCATAGATGAAAAGACACTCATACTGATGCACAAGAAAGTGATTAAAAAAAAGGTGAAAGCAGACTTCAATCTGACAACAACAAAAAAGAAAATCATCCACCTACAGCCCTTCAAAGATGCAGCCAACACTCGCAGCTGAATTAACAAATTGTGAAGCAGACCCTCTAGCAGCCAGAGTCAGTCTGAAAAAAGCCAGGGCATTACTTGACACATTTCTTTGCTCTGATTGGGAAAACATGTCACTTCCCTCCTAGATATCACTGGTATATGTTAAAACAAGTATTCCACAAGCGATGAAATAAACAGGGCTTGGCTTCTAAAGGATGTGTCTGAGCACGACTGCTGTTTAAGTGAGAGGTATGGTGTGAAAGCAAAGTTGCTCTTGTGGGGTGGCTGTTCAGTGTCCAGCAGGGCATGACTGCCAGTTGAGTTTACCTACAGGTAAGGCTCTCATAACAGGGGTTTTCCCACACTGTTTTCCCAGTGTCTAATCAGGGATGAGCTCAACAAGAGTACTAAGAGCTCTCTGTTTTACCCAGCTGCCTATTTTTATGAAGCCTGTAGGAAATTAATGTCTTCGAGACCTCAGTTTGGTTTTCCCTGGACTTGTGGCTCAAGAAGCATTACTGGAGCAGGACAAGCAGAAGATTAATGGTGCAAATACAAATCTGTTAGAAACCGAGCCAAAGATGAATTTGTGTGTGTCTTTTTACTCCAAGCTGTAATTAAATTCAATGAGGCGCAGAGCCTTAGGACCCACATCTTAGAAAACCCCGTACCTACTATTTTCAGTGATCTGTGCCCTGGCTTCCGGAGATACTGCTCATCTGTACTTCATGCTGAAGCAATTAAAAATCACTAAACAATCAAATTAGAAGCCTCACGTTAGGATCCAAACATTAACCGGTGGGTTTCTGCAGCAGAACCACTAAGTTTTTACTATTTGGCTAACTGCTCAGCTGGCCAGGCCTTGTTTTAAGCAAAGCAGGTCTTTGTGTTGCTTGTGACTAAAACCGAAAAAAATGACCCTTAAATAGATTGTGATGGCAACTTAGGCTGCAGAATTTTCCTGTATATCATTATAGGGAAAATGCATAGACCTTTGCACAAGGAAATAAAACACATGGAGGCATTCTGGTATTTTTCTGTGCATTCACCAGGCTCTTAGAAAAATAGCTGCCAATAACTAGTGTCCTAACCCTGTATTTTGGGCTTGATTATACTTTACTGAAGTCAGCGGGAAGTTTGGCATTGACCTCAATGGGGCCAATGTTTTACACCTACAAAGCTTCTGGGTTTCAGAAAAAAAGAAGACATTCAACACCTCTCAGAGCAAAGCCCATTGTATTTATGAGCCTAAATTTGGACTTTACACCTTCCTGTCAGACACCCAGTTCATCTTAGTGTCCATCCACAGCTATAGCACAGCTGCTTTGGAAAGTAGCTGAAAAAAAATTGTATCCAGAAAACAAATATTATAAATCCATCTCAATGTCAGCAATCTGACAAATAAACAACCAATAAATTTGCTGTCTTTTCACTACCAGCCTCAAACCCTCAATCTCTTTTGGGTCTTTGATATACAGGAGGTTCCAGAGAAACTGTACAACAGTAAGAACATAATAACATCCCAACAACAAGAAAATGATGGCTGTAGGATCCATAAAAGGGGATTAAATCTCTTGCCAAGAGAAGGATTTGGATGAGGAGACACTGGCATTGGCAAAATGGCTGCCATAGAGTTGCAGGTCCTGAACATCATTGCATTTCGAGGGCAATCTCTATAAAAAGTGGCTGGAAAAAACCCTGAAACTGTCCCTTCAGCACTAGGAAAACCACCACAGAAAATGGTAGAAGGGTTGTTACGGTATTTTAGAGAAATCAAATATATTTCAAATAAAAATTTGTTAGGGTTAATGAATAAACTCACATCACTAAAACATTCAATTGGCCTTTTTTTTTTTTTAAGAGGCACATAAACTTTCCTGTTTGGGGGGATAAATCAGTGACAAATTGTCTGACGCTGGGAAGAAATTTCCTTTGCTAGCAGATGACTCCAATACAGAGTTTCTTGTATTCTCTGCCTTTGAAGTATCTGGTGCAGGCTGTGGTTAGAGACAGGATATCAGCCTGACAAACCCCAAAGACATTTTCTTGTAGCTCAAAGTTCAGATGGTCACAAACAGCAGTTGTTCTGGTTAGAAAAAAGCATAACGCATTTGCTGTAAGTTCAAAAGCTCTCTGCTCAGCACCTGGGTTTGCTGCTCTTCGTGCCACATCTTTACAACCACTTCCTTCAGGAACTGGCCATAAAACGTGCTCTGATGGTGACAGCTCTTAAAATGTTATGTATATGAGTGGGTTTGAAAACACAGCCCTTTCAGAGGTGCTTCTTTCTTGCAGGGTCTTTTTGTCATGAATGTTAGTACACAGAGACCCTTTCAGCCTTTTGTTTTTTAATCTTTAATTGGAATTTCAACCTAACATCAGAAAGAATTGCTGCCAGCTTGAAACCCTGCAAGGTGTCAAAAATGAGAGAAAGGTGGCTGAGGGCATTTCCCTGCCAATTTGTCACTTTTTAAGTCATAACTGCTTATTCCTCCCAGCTCCATTTTTTTTTTTGTGAAGGTCCAAGTAATTGAAATGTCCTGGTAATTGGGCACAGGAAAAAAAGGGTGACAAGCTAAGGTGCTAAGTTTGAAGTCAGTGATCCTAGGATCCCACAAAGCCCTTCCTCAGCTTTGTCAGCAGGACACTCTCACTTCTTTGTAGGAGCAGAAAGTGGTTCCCATTTCAAACAGCCCTTTAAAGACAGAACTGGGGAGCTGGTGCAGTGTGTAGTATAAGAAATCCCTTTTTATGGATGTAGACTGTCATTGTACCTAGTGTCCCTGAGGAGGACAGGGGAAGGAGAATTTAGAATATCCTCAGTTAGAAGGGACCCCCAAAGATCATCAAAGTTCAGCTCCTGGCCCTGCACAGGACAGTGCCAACAATCACACCCTGTGCCTGAGAGTGTTATCCAAATGCATCTTGAACTCTGTCAGGCTTGGAGCTGTGACCAGTTCCCTGGGGAGCCTGTTCCAGTGCCTAGCCACCCTCTCAGTGAAGAAGCTTTTCCTAATATCCAGCCTAAATCTCCCTTGACAAAGCTTCAGGCCACTCCCTTGGGTCTCGTCACACAGAGAAGAGAGCAGTGCCTGCCTCTCCACTTCCCTCACAAGGAAGTTGAGACTGCTGTGAGGTCTCCCCTCAGCGTCCTCCAGACTGAACAAGGTGACCATGGGAACTTCACCTCAGAGAGCTGCCAGTTGAGGAGGTACTTTGGGTGCCCAGCCTTAAGATACTGGCATCCAAATCCTGCAGATCCCAGGAGAGAAATCCTGACTTCACTTTAGTGTGTGGGACTTTTGCCACTGACTCAAGAGGAGTTAGGGAACTGGAGAACAGTCTCCACTTGTGTCCTACCTGTTGCTGGAAGGAGTCCATTTATTCAAAATCTAGGGAAGCACAAATGCAGCAAAAAAGGCATTGCATTAGTGATGGCTGCTAGAGTTTTAAAGTTAAATGTATGTGGTATTTCTTGCTATCTCTCTGGCACATTGCAGCCCTTCAAATCTCTGTGCAAAGACAGGGGAGCAGCCTGCTCCAGGGCTGTGGCATTCCTGGCCACACGTGGAAGTACAACTATGTCAGCCTTGTGGCAGAAACTGTGTTTAAACTGTGGAACTGGCACTGTTGCAAAGGCTGCCTTGCTCTGGCCAAATGGTTTGCCACCAACTCCTCCATTTCAGACAGATGATTGAATGCACAGGCTTTCCTGCTTGCCAAAATGCCCATGGTTTCCCCACAGCCCATCACTGGCCCCAGAGAAACAGCAGCACTGACCATCCAGCACTGACCCTTGAGCCACAGCAAAGCAGAAAACTCCTCAGAGAAGAATTTATCTCTCTGCTTCATCCTACTGCTATTTTGCTTACTGCTTTGGAAGCCTTCTCATTTCTGTGGCTTGCTCAACCACTTAATAAGGTTCTGGGGTTTTCCTCAAGATGAGAATGTTCACTGAGATCTATTCACTAAGCGAACAGAGAAATCCTGCAGCAATCCCCAGGACGTGGGGTCACTGCACAGAAAACCCCATTCATTGCTGCCAAGCCACCAGGGTCAGCCACACAGCTGGAGTTTTACCTGTTTATTTAGTTATTCAAAGGGTAACTATCACTTAGGCTTTTAGATCATGTTGGTAATTTCAGATTTCTGCTCCAAAAGGATATGCACATACATATGCATATGTATGTATACATTTCCAGTCTGACAGCCTGAGCTGTGGTGTTGGTCTGAATGCTCCTGCTGGAGGCATGAACAATCTGCCCTTCCTGGCAGGAATACATGGAAACTGCTGGGGGCACTTTAGCTTGAACATCAGGCCCCATACCCATACATTACTTTGACACTGGCAGCTTCATTTTAGGTACCCCTCAAACCCCCCCCCCCCCCCCAAAC
>VZRZ01006278.1:0-63252 GCA_013398175.1 Climacteris rufus | reverse complement strand
CCCCCCACACCCCCCCCCCCCCAAAACCCTATTGTATTTCTACCTATGTTTCATATCTAGGATGAACCATATATCCTGCATCTGCAGTCAATCTTAGTTTCTATTATTATTTTTTTAGCTGTTCAGAGTTTTCTGAAACAAATTTACTGGGACTTGAATTTTGCCATGTTCAGACTCCTGAACCAAACCAGCAAAGTACTGCATCTTTTGGTTGCCCACACCAAAATACTCTCTGCTTTAAGTTGTGGCCAGCACTTTTGCAAAATGTGGTTGAAAGGTATACTTTGTAACCTGGCTTTTATCATTGTTCACAGGAAGTTGTAAAGAGTAATAAGCACTTTTAAAGTGAAATCACTTGAGTTCAGTTGTTCTGGAATTGGGCTTTTAAAGTTGGAAATGACTCTCTGGGGCACAAGGATGATAATGCTTCAAATTTTAGAAGTGTCTGAGCTTTTAGATTCTGAATCAGGTCGGAGCTAACTATAATCTGCATACTGGAAATCTCAGATTTGAAAGTAGGGTACATTTGGAAACATATCAAGACTTGATACTTCAAGGATCTCACTGTATTGACAAGTTCCCTATCCCTGTTCTTTTCTATGACTGAAATGTCACATCGAGAGCTCTATTAGTTAGTAAGATAACACTGGCACAACACTGAAGTAGAGAAATTTGGAGTGTGAAAATCAGTAAAGTGCTCGCTCAAAGAAGCCTGATAGTGGTCCTGTCAGTTGCCTTAAAACAGATGTTGGCCAATTCTGCAGCTAATCGTGACATAAGCTCAGAAAATGCAAAAAAAGGAATGCCAGGTCATGTGACATTTTCTATATAATTAATAATAATTAAGTAATCTAGATAAGAATTAAAGTTTAAGTCTGTGTATGACTTGGCAATGTCTTATCCATCCCAAAGTATGCATTAATTCTCGCTGCCCCGGGCAGTGATACTCCTAACATCAGTGACTCCTTAGGTGATTACATGAATTACATTAGGTCTGAAAATTACTTTGCACTTTCCTTGCCACCTCAGAGCATGGAGCTGTGATTGCTCATGCAGAGATGGGATGAGTTACAGTGCTCACAAACCTTTCTCTTTACAACCACCCGGAGCGCTGCCGTGAGATCCCATCTCACATGATGTTAGGCAGCAGGCTTGGAATCCAGCAGAAGCCAAACCAAAGTCTGTCAACTCTTCCTAAATGAATTTACAAGTGGGGAATGGGGGAATGAGATGAATGGTATGGGATGGTTGTGCATTACTGCAGGGAAGCAACTAAAAATATTTGTGGGGATCTAAGTATACCACCCCAAAAATACACACATACTTTCCACCATTTAAATATCTTGTCTCTGGGTGGAAGCCAAACATTTTTCTATTTATTTCCACATATGTCATCAAGATTCTAAGGAATTTAATTGCCTAAATCAAAATATTAAGAAAATACCAATAGACCAAACATCCTGGAAAACAACAAGGTGTTAGGAGGATGTTAACTCTCCTAATATCATGTGCCGAAGGAAGGAAAACATCTCCTTGTTGCTCTCACAGAAAAAGGCTGCATGTCTTTTATACAAGAAGCCAAGTTCTGTCTAGTACTGAGAACACATACAATGATACCTCATTTCCAGGCATCCTGACAGATATTTCAAATTTGCATTTCTAAGTGGAATTAGCAGAGAAGATTTACACACTCCTTGCTGGCGGTTTGGTTTGTATTCCATGCAGTGAGGCTCCTCACAAAGCCCAAACTTCCCAATTAATGTCCATAATGATAGGAGAAATGACTTTTGAAGGAAGATGGTGGTGAACTTGTGCTCAGGACACTCCAGGACACACTGTGTCACAAAACTCCCATATGGCTTTATGGAAGACATTCAAACTCTTGGACTTCTTTTCATGACAGGGAAAAGTCTGTTTTCCCTATTTAAATAACAAGCTCTTTGAGCAGAGTGAAAAAAACTTGCTGCCAAGTGATTAAAGGAAGCCAGGTGAACTCCCCTCATGCATCCAGCCCGTGAGGGCAACACTAGGCAGCTACATTCCTGAGAAATGCTTGGAACTGTTACCTTGGTCCCTTGCAGAACAGAGCTGGAGGGACCCACACTGGTTATCCCCTGTAGCTGCCCTCCTTTCACCCTGCAGTTCCTGACCAATGCTGCTTCTATGAGGAGGCTTCTTGGAGGTATTTGTGGGCTTCCCGAGGCAGCAGTCAAGAAAATCCTCTCCATAACCTCTGACTCTTCAGTTTCACAAGTTACAAGGAGAAAAATTCATGCAGGTGGGACTGCACTTGTCTGAACCCAAGGATGCTTCCCCAGGAGAAAAGCCTGGGGGTGAACTAGGTTAGCACTACTGTTGCTAAAGCAGGGAGAGGCCTGGAGAGTCAGTCTGACCCAGGCAATGGTAGCAGCACATCTGGTGTCAAGTCTCTGCTATAAAATGCCAAGCTGTATTTGCCACTAACTGAAGCTCACCCTGTGTGAGTAGACATTATTCTAAAACGTACTTTGTATTACATTTACTAGTGAACTAGATTTTCTTTAAGCCATAAAACATTCAACCTTGTTTCATATGGTTGCAAGCTTTCAGTATCTGTGTCCTCTCGAAACTCAGTCTCTATGATTGCATCCTACCAAGAGGACAGTACCTGTCCCAGATGATTAGCAAGAGTATATTAGGCTGCAGAAGGTTGGCTGATGTTCATAGTGCCTCCTGGTACATCTTGGTGACAATTGTGTTTTCCACAGCAACATGGAAACGTTTCCAAACTTAATGTTTCCTGGTGCAGTTTAGAAAATCTCTAGGCATAAGCAACACCTTTGATTCACAGACAAAAGCATGAGGACATTGCAGGCTGCAAGAAACGTGGTTTAGCCAGGCATTTTGTGGGACAAGCTAAATCTAAATGGCCAGGGAATAGGGTTGGAGTCCTTCTGCTTTAGTCAAGAGAGTGTGATGGACTGTGAGCAACACTTTGCAGCTTTGCTGGGGCCAAACACCAACACAAACCAAATGATTTTGTGTGCAGTGAGTCCTGAACACAGCACCTGGCCCACAGTGTGCATTTCTCATGAGGGCTGCAAGCCTTTTTAAGAAACATGTAATATATACATACAGTTGGTTGTATAATAAATGTACACAGAAATCTTTGTTTATATGAGCGTAACTTATTCCTAAAAATATATAAACACAAATATAAACCAATAAAAAGTGTGCTCTTTGCCTCCTCTCCTACACACTGCTCGAGGCAGTTTCATTGTTCAGCAGCCAAACAAGCAGCAGCACATAAAAAAGGAGCAACAGCTTGGTTATCACTTACCCACAGAAAAATAAACCTGGGCTCTGCAGATGTGGTCGGTGTTGGCCTGACCAACCCACTGGAAATAATTATAAAAATTCAGATATACTCACTGGTTTCCTCCTGGTTTCCTCAGTCAGTCAGTGGCAGCGTGGTATCCATTTTAACTGGGTTTTTCTCTTTCCATACTTAACCTCTCTGAGCAAGCATGGCAGTGCCAGGCATCCATCCCAGGCATCTCTCCTTCCTGCAAACCCACTCCATGTGCCCTCAGCAACCAGGGCGCCCCTCGCCCGGCAGCCATTCCCTGATCCCCCTTCTCCTTGGAGTCCTGCCCAGGTGAAACAAAGCAGAGTAACAACAGCCCCGCAGCATCTCTACCTCAGCCCAGAGCAGTGTGTGGGGTGAAGACCCCGGGAGAAGAACAGGGAGAGCAGAAGGGAGCCCTGGCTGCTGCCATGGCCGCCAGGGCCTACAGGCGCACAGGCGCCACCAGGCCTCGTCCGCCCGCCCGATGTGCCAAACACCTGAAAAACACCTGAAAACCACTTGAAAAAATACATTGTTCTCTCCTCCCCTGCTGCGTTTGGGTGAGAATGGCTCATGCCCAAGGCTTAGCAGCCTTTGCCACCCAAAAATGTGAAATAAAGCAATTTTTTTCCTCAAGACCACAAGTTCCACAGATATCCCCATTCCGTTTCCCCCCTCATTTCCCAGTCACCTCAGTAACAATAAACAGCACCATTCTGACAATAAACAGTGTCATTTTGATATGTATGTATTTATATTTACATGGTACATTTTAAAGCAATAGCTACACTGATCATACATATTAGAAACAATAAAAAAAGAAGTTAAGAACTAAAATGTACATCATACACTTGTATATATATTTTTTTTACACAGAGGTAAAAAGGCTTATAAAAATCAATACAACAGGGTTTTAACTTTTAGTATATAGATACATAATGATGAGGCTTCAGGCACTTTAATTTGTTAACGTGAGCAATAGCTTGGAAAAAAATAACAAACAAAAAACCAAAAACCTTTCCACAACAGGAAAAAAAAAATTGGTTAATGTTTTTGTTACCACAGATACAAAAATAAAATCTGAATAATTTCTCTCAAATGATTGATGTCAGTATTGCAAAGCTGACTGGGAGAACGCTACACACTGTTCAGCAGCAGTGTGGAAATTAAGGAGAAATATTTACAAAAAACCACCCATTTCTATCCTTGTGCCCTTACACCATTGCCATCACGAACCAAATAACGCACGCAGCAAAATCTACAAGTATTACAAAAACCCAAGAGAAGAGGGAGGAAGGAGGAGGGGAAGAAAAAAAAATAAAAAAGAGGGACTTTTTTTTTTTTAACTTTTATTTTCAGACATACAGAAAGGCTTGGAGTATGTCTACTTTATTTAAATAAATAGGGGCACTTCAAGACCGGACAAAAAACTGTAAGATCTTTTTGTAGTGTTGTGCTTTATAGAGAGAAGATCTTACAGATGTTTGTTTACATGAAACAACTTTTGAGAACAGAAATAAAAGGAAAAGGTTGTTTCATTAATTATTTTTTTACGAGGCTGGCTTGATGTTTACTAGACACCATTGAGAGATTTGTCAACTGCTATTAGGCACAAAATATTTGTATTTCATTCAGCAAACCCAGACACATCACCCAGAGTGTAACACTCCATCCCTTTTCCACTATCATTCACTTTTTTTTCTCCAACCAAAAAAATCCCCAGTAACTGCTATGAATTAAACCTACCCAACTCTATAGTGTATAATAAGCACATTGCATACTTAATTCATGGTTGACTAAAAAGCTGTGATTAACTCTCAGAGGAACCGTTGGGACATTCCACCAAGAAAGAATGGCAAGCGTTCCTTTTACATTTATTTGGCAAATTAATTCTTAAAAAAAAAAAAATTCCTCTCTTTTAAGACTGATGTCAATGTGCAATAGAGGGAGGGAAAGGACATGCGCCCACTGGCAATTTACTGCAGAAAGAAATTATGGCAGGAACAGCAGTGCCAGCTTTGACAAGCCAATCCCTAGCTGCCTCAAAGTATTCAGATTGTACTATGCTAGTTAGAGCTCACTGCGCTAAATCATTTTTTTTATTTTTTAATAAAAATTATTTGGCTATTCCTTGTAATATATTAGAAAAATACTCTTTTTCCAAGCTAATTACAAGCCTTGTACACAAGACAACATGACATTAAAAAAAAAAAAATTAAAGTAATATTATCCTGCTGTATGCACCTTATGCATCCACTTGATAAACCTGGGTGGTGAACTGGGGAGGGGGAAAGCCAGGCAGACACCTCGGTCTGGCTCCTGCAAAGACTCACATGCTTCATCCCACACACAGGCTGCAACACGCTGAGACATGTGAAAGCATCTGGAGGATTGGGACTGCAGGTCACAGACTGGAAGTGGTAGTTAACATCCTGGCTTTGGATTTTTAAATACCTGCTTAGATTGCTAAATGTTGCTTCTACAGTGGATGCAAATGTTCTCATGCTCATGTATACAGAAAACAAACAAACACGATTTTCCATATAATCCACCACTTAATGCAGCATTTCCCCAGAATTGCCATAATAGTGCTTTTGACATTGCATTGTTAGTAATTCTTTGCATATCAACAATTTTCCTCATCTGGAACCTTAGTGTTTTATTCACAGATCACTACGTTGCTGGCTTATGAAGAAGTTCCCTTTCTTTTTGGGCAGAGCTCTGAAAACACAGTTTTATTTTTTCAATGTTATTTAGGGAAAAAAGAAAAGGCTAAAATTTAAGTTTCCCTTTCAAGTAGTGGTCTGAAATGATTACAGGTAAGGAGGACTACCAGAATCTCAATGGTTATGTGACTATGGTAACTGAGCCTTGCTTTCTGTTCACAGAGCTTTATGAACAGAGAAATAATTTAAGATGTTTGCTGAAGGAAATGACGATGGACTCTAGAAGAGAAACTGCAGCTTAGATGGCTATTTTAGCTTTGGAAAACAGAACAAAAAACCCGAAGAAAACCAGTGACAGAAATACTGTGTTGTGGTACAAGTTTGTTACTAGCACACCTTCTATACAAACACAATAGCTTGACGGCAAGTTAAAGTATCTTCCAAGTGAGATTTCATTCACTACACCGCCCCATTTCTAGAAATGCCAAAGCTTGCTAAGATGCTGATGGTACCACACTAGCAGAGGCAAGACAGACACAACCTGGAGATGTTCTACAATCCACCACCATTTAAAGCAGTTCTTCTCTCAAACTCTTTTTAAATGAAAAAAAAAAATATAAACATGTACAAGACAGTCTGTTTTGATTACAGATTAATAATACAAAAGTCTATGCTGTAGGTTAGTTAGTTAGAACAGTTGATGAGCAAATCAATGCAGTGTGAGCCCCAGACAACCCAATGTAAAGTGATCCAAACTGGTGGTTTCCGGATGCTGTCGGGCACAGTGGCTGCATTAAAGTGAGTGACCTCAATGCTCCAAAACCAACGTGTTCCTCGAACTACAGGAAAAAACCTAACACTTTGAATGGATCTGTAGTCATCCAGCAGCTTTGTGTTTTCCACCACAGCACCTGCACATGGCCCCACAGTGGTAACAAGCCCGAAGCGGCAAGTAACAGCACATACATGGAGCAATGAAAGACAAGGCGATAAGGGCCATCCACCGGAGGCAAAACATTTCATCACTGGTGTCGCACGAGCAAGGATCTGTATAGTCTCCTTCTGGGTCGGACATACAGTGATAGAGCATAGTGTCTGCGCACCACATACAGCTCACTCGATGGATGCAAGTCTTGACGCGGTCCGGAGCATCCTGGCACTGACCCCGCTTGTTCTCCTCGTGGTTGAACATCTCCCTGCAGTACACGCACCGCGACCTCTCACCATCTTCCTTCCGCCTGGGCTTGAATTTGACAGGTTGAGTCTTTATCACAGCACCCTTGATATCTTCACCCAGGTCAAAGTCCGAGTTGTCTACGTAAGGGTAAGTGTATTCGTGTTTTGAGGCCTCGCTTTTGGCAAAACGTACGTAGGAGTCCATGTCATCAGGATCAAAGTTCTTTCCTCGTGCTGGGGCATGGCGATAATCCTCATATCCAGTCATCCAAATCTTTTCTCGAGGATTGATGCGCACTATCTCCTCGTCGTCGTCTGGAAAGTTGACGTGACGGTAGGATCGTGGTACTGACTGTGGAAGTAGGAATGGAGATGAAGAGAGAGAGAAAAGATAATTAAGCTCACTTTGCTACTGGCAATCACTGTCTCCTCGCTTCGTGAAGAGCCAATATTTAACAACTTTGTCTTTCCTGCTCTGTATGGCCTTCACCATGATCCATCACAGTTTCAGCCTCTGGCTCAGGAGTGAGTACACCTGGCAGTTCTACAATGTGCATGTGGTACAACGCAACATGTTAGACCACTGTGTTATCCCTCCTCTTCCCCCCTTTCTTTTTTAGTAACTGGAAGCCATTTAAAGCTAACTGAGAAAGAAACAGGACGAGCAGAGGAGCAGGGTGTCTTTCAGGGATGTGGAGGAAAACCGAACACCAGCCTTAGCCCTGGCAGACACAGACCTATAGGTAGGAACACTGGGAAGAAGCCTTACTTGTTCTAGATGGTAGTGGTCAGAGCTATAATGGTCGTGAAGGTGTCCACGAGTGCAAATTCTTCGATGTTCGCAGGATGCAGGAGAAGCCAGAGTTCGCACAGGCTGTTCCCTTTTCTGAGAGGAGTTGGAGGAGCTATCTGTAGCGTTCTGTTTGAAATGGGAAGGGGGGAAAAAAATCGTCACACATTCAGCTGTTACCGCACAGGGCATTAGGGGATGTTTTGCCACTCACTGACTTCGTGCACACCTGCAATATTGGCAACACCTGATGGCTGGAGGCTTCATAAAGTTTCACATAAAAATACTTGAAAGAGGCAGATCTGTTGCCAGGCCATAAAAGCTGTCGCCACACACATGGAAATATAATATGCCACTGCCTGCCCGTGACATATTCACCAACACCACTTGTATTTGCTTGGCATGTTATTTGTTATCCTGGGCATGGCAGGCCGGTGAGTGTTCACCAGGAGCTACCTCTGAAGAGCAAAGTCAAACCACGGCAAATGACGCAATTGTGAAAGTCCTGCAGGCTCAGACAGAGCATCTGTGTGCCCAGGCTGTACCCCACCAGTTACCCACGCTACAAAAACAGTGGCAATTTTGTTAACCTTTACACAGTCTCCAAACACTCACAGGATTCCAGTTCATCACAGGTTACTTGAATAATCAGCTTTCCTTTAAAGACTTCAAGGCTTTTTTCTCATTTTGTCACTTTTTTGTCACTCACATTTCATGTGCAATGAACGTTTACCTGTGTTTTTATACATTCCTGGCTCCTGGTGAGCACTTTCTTTAGCTTAATTAGTTACATCATTATGCAACAATGACCATGAAAGGGTGAAGTATCACACAGTAACATGCTGCTGCCAATACCTGCAGCTTCTTAACATTCATACTTCTCCTCTTGCAGAAATACAGAGTGGAGTAACAATCTCAGCCAGTATCTCTCCATAGCCCTTCCTTGATTGAAACAGTTGCTATACAATACTTAGATATTCAGGGTTTTGACCATTATTTCTATTTATAGGTTTGGGGCTTTTTCATATTACCATGAATATCAATGGACAGTTGTTAGATGCACCAGCAAACCAAAAGCAGGAAAAAAAGAGCATCCATGCACAACAATCAGAACAGCTGAAGCACTACACGTGGCTAAAACACTGGTGCTTGAAACAATAAAAATCTCCACCCCACCCCCTCTCAACTACTAAGATGTGCTGCAGCTACGAGTCCAAGGAAAAGGTTTCCAGTGGCCACAACAGTCAGCTGACACACAATGTCAAGAGCAGAGGAGAACTGTATTGGTAGTACTAGAAGACTGGTTTTACCTGAAAAACCTTCTCTCCTTGTCAAGAATGCACTCTCTAAATACTATTTTCCAATGAATCGTACTAGACACATTTCTTGCGCCAAGAATACAAGAACCCTCATTGTGAGTATTTGTTTATTCTGAAAACAAGGCTCTGTCCAAAGGTGAGAACACCTTAAAGCATTACAACACAGAAATAGATGTTGATTCTCTTTAACTCTTCTACAGCACTTAAAAACTTTCCAGCTCCCAACTTATTTTGTTGAAAACAAATACACAAATGTTTGCAGTGTGATGTAAAGCCAGGCTGGGTTATCTGAGAGGTACAACAAGCAGGATGAGTTTTGAATGGCTGAATCCCATTAACATGCATGTATTTGGGGATTTTTTGTTTTTTTTTTAACAAGTACATAGAAGCAGACCAACTGTTAACACCAAGACCTCTCAAATGTAACTGCACCAATATTCAGATACATTTAAAAAAGCAGTTTCATCAGCCCAGTTTTCATAACGCATTAGAAAAAGGCATTTCAAATCTGGGGTTTACACCCTTCAAAGCTAATTCTTGTGCCCATAACTTCAGATCCTACAATATCTAGCACATTTTGAGGACATATCAAAAGAGAATGAGCAGCTTCTACGAATACTTTGTAATAACATTAAGCTTACAACCCGTTTGAAAAACCTGGGAAGAGTTAGGATTTCGTTACAACAGCCATGTTGGTACTCACATGAGTACCTTTATTGCAGAGCTGTATGTGGTGCAGACCAAGATGCTGAGCTGTAATTTAAGCTCCTTAGAAAGGTACACAACACACCCCCATAGCCCAGGCAGCCTCAGCCTGCTCTCAAAGTTAAACTTTGACTGAGATGAACCAAAGAGGAGGCAGGGCCTTAAAACAGTGCTGTGGTAGCCAGTAGGAGCCTTCACCTTCACTGGATCTGCAGCTGAGCCCTGCTGGGACAAGCCTTTTGTGGATGTGCTCTGAAAACATCATGGGCGCTCATGGTCCAAACAATGAAAATTACCCAGTGGGAGATCACTGCACATACCATCCTGCAACTCCCTCACTGTCCTAGATGAAAATAAAAATCCCACCCAAACTGGATATAACTCCTTGATAATCTCAGCAGGGCAGCTGGGAGCTATAACCAGCCCTCAAGCACTGTGCCATTTGCTGCCTCTCAGGGAAGGCAGCATTTCTGCAATAGGCAACTGGAAAAGAGCTTGTAGTGATTTTTATCTTGCCCTATTTGTATCTGCCTTTGCCTTCCTCCACACCTTCTCCTTCAAACTCGTCAGGGCACCCAAGCCTCTCCTCCACATGTGCTGACATGGCTGCAAAACCTGTTTGCAGCACACCACAGAGGCTGCGGCGCTGCTCTCCGTGTTCACCTTATTAAAAATTGCTGCATTTCCACATTCAGTTCCCTCTGATTAGAGAGGCAGTCTGCCAACACAAATACTTACTCTAAGCACCCCAAAAAGGGGAAATCAAGCTATCCAAAACAGGGTCTCTGCTCACTCATCCATAAAAGGAGTTCATGCTGGCTCCTGGTTGGTGACGCTAAGGGCAGTAGTTGGTTGACAAAGGCAGTGTCTGCAGGGTTACCTTGCTGACCCTCAGCTGGAATAAGCCCTGGTACTTTCCACCAAGGTCCCCCACTGAAGTTTCAAACTTACATAGGGGAAGAGTGCTCTCAAAACACATGAATGTGTGGTCTGAGGATTGAGGTACAAAAAAAGGGAGAAAATAGCTGCCTCCCAAGCAGAAGGTCACCAATAAACCCCACAGGCTCCTCCCCTGTGCTGAATCACAGAATTAAATAGGTTGGAAAAGACCTGTGAGGTCATCGAGTCCAACCTATGACCTAACACCACCGTGTCAACCAGACCATGCCACTGAGTGCCACATCCAGTTTTTCCTTAAACACATCCAGTGTTTTCTTAAACAACATTTTCTTAAGTATGCTGGTGGGCACACTCATCAATGATCTAAGAGACACATACAAGATGATGACGACACAATATTCTGATTAAGCTTACATTATTCACAGGAGTCAAAATGAAAACTGACCCTGAAAATTCGCTTAAGAATCTCCTAATGCTGGGAGACTTTTAACATGCTGGATGTTAAAAAACCCCCAAACATAATTAACCATAAAGTGCAACATGACGTAAACACCTTGATATGACATGTACAATGATGCCCCCTCTGAGCCAGTTATTGCTCTTCAGGAAAGAGGTCTTGGGCTTAAAACAGGCAGCTTTGTGACAGTGTCAGCTTGGTGGCTCAGCAACAGGTAAAAAAAGCAGCAGCAACAAAGATATCACCAAGGCACTGCATGTACCTGCCGTGCTTCCCCAAGCTGTCTGCAGTGCTGGCCCTCCTCCACCCTGTGCCGATAAGGGTATTTCCACCATGGTCAGGATAGTAGAGGACATGGGATGGCTTCTCAACAACAAGTAACCACACTGACTGGGTCTCTCCAGTCTGGGGAAGAGATCATGAAAGGGACTATGAAGATGAGAAGTCTACTGAATTCTGAGCCCCATGGGAATGTGAACAGGAAGGGATTATTCTTCTAGTATCCTTTAGAAAGGAAGATCATGAGGGTTTGACTGGAACAGGCTCAAATAAGGTTCAGGCAGAAGGAGGTACTTCTGATGGTGCCCACAGCTAAAATGTGGTTCAAGAAGCCAGTGGGAAACCCTCAGAAGAAAGTAAGGGACCAAAGAGGTATGATGATGCCTCAGGCCTTGAAAAGCATACTGGGACTGAACCTGGACTTGGTGACCAGTGAAAATCAGGCATGTTCTCAAAGAAATGGCACACTCATCTTCAGCCAAGTGCCACCAAGAACAAATTATGGCAAAACTTCAGTGAGGGAAGCATGGAACAACTTCTGTCCCCCACCACAAGACTGGGACTTGGCTGGGATTTTCTATCACCAACCATAACAAGGAAAATTTTGGGAAAGGGTGGTGAAGGGTGGAGATACGAGAGTTTCCTGAAGGTCATCCAAACACAACACACTCACCTACAGAAATACATCTAGAAACGATATGGTCTTCAGAGCCAGGCTATTTCACTGATGGAAAATTGGGTCCTAAACCACTGAGCCACTGGTCTCTTAGAGAAACACTGTCTTCTTCTAAAACCTGTTAAAACCAATCCAGCTCCAGCACTGGGTTTTGAGGGGAAACTGTTCAAAACATGCCCAGTAGTCATATAACAGAAATGAACCCAAAACTGAAGTTGCTGGAAGAGAGAGTCCAGGAAGAAAATCTGTTTCAACATGCCCTCAAATGCTTAGTTATGAGACATTAGTGCTGCACGTACCAGAGCTTTCTGATAGCTATAGCGGTCACAAAGCCTTGTGGTTTCACTGCTTGGATAACAAAATCATTAATCACAACCATAAGAGTAATTTTATAAAACCTGTGCAACACATTTCCTGTTGCAAGAGAGCTGGATGTATCTGAGCGAGCACACGTACTGCATGTGTAGTATGGCTGCTTTAGGAAACAACACTGGGCTTCTACAGGCAAATGATGGCACTGTGGTAATCCAAAAAAAGAAAAACGTGTCCTTGTTTCCCCCTCAGACTTTCAGAAGTGACTCATTAAATTAAAAAACCCTAGTCATTAGTAAAGAAGATTATGTTAATCATTTACTGCAGCTTATTTCTCACTGAAATGGATTTGTTACACAAGAAGGCTAATCAGGCAATAGGCACAGATAACATCTATCGAAAAACTATGAGAAAAAGAAGCCTTCTCCTGCTCCTGAACGGGACTGACCACCTTGCCTCTAATGCTTCACAGAATAGGTTCACTCTGTGTGATGCAACATCCAAGGGTGACTACAAAAAAGAAGGAAGATTCTTTTCAGAATTATGAAGCAATACAATCTGTGGCAGCTTGTCAGAAATTGGTTGCCAGAGGGAAATTACAATGCTCTGTCACTTAAAACTTCCAGAAGTGCTCTCCGCCAGCTAAAGGGTTTCCAAGTTTGCTGTCAAAAATAATTGTGGGTCAAGCAAGACTTTTGTTCTCTGTAGGATTTTAATGGTTACATTAGGCAGCAGGGAACAGAAGTACCATGACGTTGAACAATTAGTTTTACAAGTGATGGTCCTAAAGGAATGAAAACCCCATGTCAGCCTGGCCTTTGCAGAGCAGAGGCCAACCTGTTCTCCACTGCCCTGTTCCACTTTGCTCATCTCCCACTGACACACATGTCCACCCACCACATCACCTGGATCCAAGGGGGGCATGCAAACAAAACCAGCAAAACTTGGTGGGGCTCAAGGTCTCATCTTTACCAAGGCATCCTTCTTCAATAGCCAAAGGTCCTTGCAGGAACTCCTGGGTTTACCTGGGCAAGCCTAGATGTGTTGAAGAGGAGCCCAGCGCCACCCTGTCTTTTGAGAAGGCATCCCCACCATTCCCAGAACAAGAAACCCAGCTCCACACCAATGCATGGCTTGAGGATAACCCTGGAAAAACGACAGCCAGTGAGCTGCATCCTCCCGTGCCACAGCATGACCAACTCCAGCTGAGCCCTCTGCCATGGGCTCCCCCGACTGCAGCCAGAGCCCTTGGTGTGCTGTGCCCAGGTGCAATCCCTTGGGGGACAAGCCAGCTCTTCTTCACTTGACCCTCTCAGTGGAATATGGGGAGGCAGAGCTGTGCTATCTATAGGGAAGGGAAGAACGATAAAGCCAGCGAAACAGCGCAGCAAGAGAGCGATACTGAGCTCAGCGCCGGCCCGAGGCTTATCTGCACAGCCTCTGCTGTTTAGGAACTGCACAAGAGGAAGTCTGAGAGTTATTTCGGATACATGGCAAAGAAACTTCCACCTTTCCAAAGACATTAAGATAAAATATGTCTCCCAGAACTCCCTCAGCTTAATCTTGCCAGACCAGAACAAGTCCTTCCGTTCTCCTCCAGCTGTTTTTTTTTTTTTAAAGCCTAAAGAGATGCAGCACTTCTGAATTTCACAGGGAGTGGAACAGTACCAATCCTAATTTTTGTCTCAAAACGCCTCTTTCTCTCCATTCAAGAAGTTTAGCAAAGGGAACAGCTGACATTTTCCATCCACCTCTAAATGTGCACCTTATACTCAAGACAGCCCATTTCAAAGGGAGCTTAGATTACCCAAGTATTAAGAAAAAGGTACGGTGTGAAAAGTCTTTTAAGATTTGAGACTTAAAAGCACAAGCTTTTAATTTGTCACAGCTAGATAAAGCCATGGAAGAAAATGCTTTTGTCAAATTTCTGTTTGTTTCCAATCACTGAAGACAAGAGAGAAACTGTATTGCAGAAAATTGCTTCCATACATTTTTTAAACATTTCACCCCTCTTCTCCACGGAGGATGGCTGAAGCTGAACCTGGTTCTACTCCTAGTTCTACTCTGCTGAGAGTCTAAAGGAAAAACTTCATGTTAGATCATACTCCAGTACAGTTCAAAGACAAATTGGCTGTACACAACCACTACAACAAGCATGGATTCAGACTTTTCCAATACCAGAACAGGACTAGAGTTTCTCAAATGTCTGGACTGTTTTCCAGTCATCCCTTACATATATACCATTATAAAATGCAGAGGGCTAGCTATTTTTAACTGCTACCTTTTTTTTATTTTAAGTTTTTATGGTTATAGCTTTTAGTGCCAGAAAGATGCTGGTGACTGTGTTAGCTGAGGTCAGCAAAACTTAAGGAACATTTACCAGTATTCAGTGCACAAGATAATCTCCATTAAATTCCTGCTAAACTTGACTCTGGCATCATTGGTGAGTTCTGCATGGGCCACAGATGTGGCTTAACAGCTCACTTCAAGAAGCAAAAAGAATATATGAGAATCAGACATGGTTAAATGACATTACACACACTCAGATGTGGTAAGGGGGAAACCTCAGTGAGATTTTCCTGTTTCACTACTTGCCTCATACAAGGGATCAGACATCTCTGCAGAAGCAGGCATTTGAAGAGAGACAAAGAGAAGTTTTGTCTGCAAAAGTCAAAGGAGGACTGAAGCAAGTCAGTAGCCCATGCTGCTGGGACTCAGGCCTGGACCAGAGGCTCTGAGCGGGTCTATACAACATTTCCTTCCCATGATAGCCCTTCCCCTTACTGCACCACTGGACTAGAGCATCACTTTAATGGAAGGGAAAGTCTTTCCATCAGGTAGTTATAAGGGAAAACCAGAATGTTTTAAGGGGAAAAAAACCCAAACCACAAGCCCATCTTCCAGGGCTGCTCCCTCAGCAATCCCACACTACAGTGGTGAGAGCAGGGTGGCTCTGCCTACCCACGAGGCACTTGTGTCCTCATCCCCGTGGAGAGCCTCTCCTTACCAGCACTCCCACACTTCCTTCTTCATTCCAGCAACTCCTCCATGCTGTGGCCTGATTGGATTTCTCCATGCTCAGACAAGCTACACTGCCTCAGCAGGATCTTTTTACTTAAACCTGGGAACTGTTTAAGCTATTCTATTGCTTAAAACCATCTAGGGATGGAGGCTGGCCTTTCCTTTTTGCAAAGAGGCTCCGTTAATCTGTTTATACCTTGGAAATGACATCTTGGTGTAGGACTACAGCATTATTAGGACGATGCAGCATCCAATATTTGTGCTTGTACAGCTCAGCAATGATTACCAAAGTCTCCTGCCTCTAACAATATCATCCAGATTACCCCACTTGTTCTCTGCCAAGGCCAAGAGAATGGTCACCATGGTCTGTACTGTCGTGGGGAGGTGATGGTTGCTGCTCCTCCCTCCCACCATCCCATCACCTTCTCTGTGGGCACACATGGGTGGAGGACCACAGGAATCCAGCCCAAAAGAATTTTTGCATCAGCTCCCTGACCTCAGTTGACCATCCACGTGGTGGCACAGGAGGTACAGAGAGCAGAGGTGGGGGAGGCTGGGAGCTCCTCATTTTCAGGTGCTAACAGGGAACTTGGCACATCCAATACTGCCAGAAAGTGCACCTTTTGCAAGATAGGTAAGGACCTGGGAAATAGAGGAGTAAAGTTCATAAGGGGATGCTAAACACTGGACAGCTGAGTGAAGCTGGGAACAGATGGCTCCACAAAACTCACCACTGAATCTCAGCTCTTCTATACAGAAACTTTCAAGGAGGGGGGAAGGAAATAATATTAGGGGGCAAAAAAAAGCTAATGAACATTAAATTAGCCAAGCTAAAAGAACTGATGCACCTAATCCATCATTAATGTCTTTGCTATGTACACTGCAGCCTCTAAATTCAGCAGTGCTACTCCTATATAATACATCAGGTTACAAACAGAGGGAGAAAAAACTCAGTTAAATGCAAACTTCCCACAGCAGACTGATATGATATTTTAAGAAGTCAGTTAGGGGTCATTTATTATGAGCATTGATGATATTTTAGCTGGAATTTATCACCAAATAGAATCCAACAGCTGATGCAAACTTTTAAAATACCCTTTTCACATACACTGCAAGTATTTCAGGCTCTGCTTAAAAACATAATGGTACTTATTTACTTGTGTCTTTCCTTCTCCTGTTGCAGACAGAGCCAGAGCCATATGAACTGCTTCCTATAATCACTTCTGATTTAATTTTCATAAAGTATTTATGAGATACAGGGCAAGCAGACCCTTGACAAAACACATCAGACAGGTGAGGGAAGGAAACAAGGCTATTCAGATGCAATTCTTTATAATGCACTTCTGTACTGGGCAGAGCACTTTAAGCTCCCCAGTCTCTTTTATTCTGTTGTTCATCTTCAGTTACTACCAAACACATACCTGGGGCAGAGGGGACATCACCATGCAATATTTTGTCAGTCAGAAGGCTGTGGGGTTTTTTTTGGTGTGGTTTTTTATTTTTTTCCTTTCTTTCTTTAAAGGGGTGGAAGGGGACCCTGCCAACTTACAGGAAAATCTTGAGGAGTCATATAAAAGCATGTTTCATTGTTAAGCTTCAGCAAGCTCCTCTTTCCAAACTCTCCAAAAAAAAAAACGCAAACAAGCAAACTAAACCCCCCAACCATTTGAGAGGATCCAAAATTCAGGTGTACACTCCAGGCAGCCTCAACTCTTGTGTTTTGTTTTTTTTTTTCTTTTCTACCTGTTACACAAGACAACAGATTCAAATCAGCCTTACCAGTGTTTACACAGCGGGTGGGAATTACAGGCTCTCTCCTGAAGAGAAGAGCAACGCAGTCATTTGCTCCATGGTTCCAACTCAGCTCCCTTCCCATCATCCCAGACAGATGCTCCAGCTCAGCACCAGGAGCCAAGGGCTTTTCCTGCTCTAGAAGAGGCAGAGGCCAGGGCCGAGCACAGCTCAGCCTGCTCGCTGCAGCCCTGCGTCCCTGCGCTCCCACCGGCGCTGCACTGCCGGCTTCTGTGCCAGGCAGCCATTCCCTAATCCTTTCTGCTGCAGCACAGGAAGTTGTCAATCATCGCTCTGCCCCCCGGCCAAGGCTGCCTCTTTCCTGCAGTGTTTACACCCCGTGCAGGATCTGCTCTGCCTGTCACCTTCAAAGGCACTGCCTGGGGCCAGCCAAGACACCCCAAATCCAGCTGTCCCCGGCGCCTCCTCCTGCAAGCGCCCTGGGACAAGGCGTTTTGTTCCAACACAGCAGCCAGCGAGATTATAGCTTACAAATATAGCTGTTGCTGAAAGCCACTTCCTCAGGTTGAATACTCAACTAATGGAAAAGGCCATTTTCTGTCTTTGTGAAATTTTCAAGCACGTTGAAGCTGAAAGAAAGGACTATACACTTCAAAGGCTGACTGCATAGCCCAGATTAAAGAAAGAATCTAAAGGAAAGCTATAGTCCTATCAACCATGTATTTTCAAGGTAAAAGCATGTATTTGGCCACAACACACTCCCACCAACACGGCCTCAGCTAACCTGGCATCTCCTTGTCTCAATTTAAGGGTGAATTTCACAGCAGAAACATGAAGGAGGAAAATGCCATGAATCCTAAACCAGATACAAGTGCAAGAACCACCTTGCTTGTACCACCAGCACAGCAGAGGTCCTGCAGAAGGCACTGTATCCAGGGCCAGGGCTACACAACAAATTTCAGGTGGCACCATGAATACTGGTGGGGTGGCAGAGGTTTTTTTGCCTCCCACTTAGCTCATCAACTACAGTTTCCCTTGAGCCAGCACTTCTGCTTTTCCAGCCCTACAGTGAGCTGGCTCCAGGAGCTAAACCACCGGAAAAGTATTTGCTTTCTTTTATAGGGCTCGTTTTTGGTTCACTTCCCTGGGTTGGCTCAGCACAGGGTCAGCAGTGCTAGGAAAAGCGGGATGGAGCAGTCCCTCTCTGCTCTGCTGAGGCTAAAGATGCATCAATCGAGTTGCATCCCTCGGCTGTGGTTTCACAGGTGCTAAAATAACTCCTGCAACCCCAAATCCTGCTTCCCCACATCAGTTTCACTGTTGGCATGGCTGTGTTGCAAAAGCAAGGTGGAGGAACTGAGCTGGCCAGAAAATTGCTTTTCACAGGCATCTTGACTCAAATCAGGTCCCCCTTACATAATACCAGAGAAATGCCCTGGGAACCATGGCTGAACAAAAGCAAAGGTTAAAAAAAAAAAAAAACAAACCAAAAAAGCCACCTTCCCCCCTCTGTTTTACTGTATATTAAGAAAGGGCAATTTAATCTTAGTTGCATTTGTTTCTGACACATTTGTGCCTTAAACACACAAATGCACTGAAGCATTCAGCTCCAGATGAATTTAAAGGAAACACGCTCAAAAATGGCTTCACACTTTAACTCACCACATAGTTTAAGTACATTACTACACAGCCAAATAATTTTTTTCAGAAGACAAACATGCAGCTAGCTGACTGCAAATGTGAAATGGTGCTACAACACACTCTGATCACAAGTTCACCAGCTAGAAACTAGAGAGAGAGAGGCACCAGTTGAATCACCTTTGTACAAGGAATCCTCCAGGCAGGTTTGCTGGTGATTCTTTTCATCCTAAAGCCTCATATTACAAGTAAACAAGGCTTTCTGTAATCTGAAGATTACTTAAATTAATGTAAGCCTGGTTATCCATAACCAAAATAATAGAATATAAAACACAAAGAGGTGGCAAAATATGACACCAAAATATGACACCACATCATCATCCAAGCACAGGGAAGGGGCAAAATGGGTATTAGAAAGAAGGAGAGAAGGACAGAAAGAGAGAACGAAAGAAGGTGAGAGGGACAGAAAGAGGAAAGGAAAGAAGGAGAGAAGGAAATCTCCTTTGAACTACTGGAGCAAACTGAACAAAACTTATTACTTTACTGGTGCACAAATTACAGCACAAGTTCTGGCAAGATGCAGCTATAAGGAAACTTCCACCACAGCAAAAGATCAGATTTCCGTTTCCTGCAGGATATATCCCAATCCCACTGCACGACCAACTGTGTTTGTATGTGGGAACGGTACAGAGCCAGAAAATACACTACAAAAAAAGGTCTTGAGAGGAAGAATTGTGACAAGAGAAACTGCTTACCCTCAGCAAAGTAGCTCAACACATCCCAGCCATTGCTATAATTAGCTACATAAAAACTACACGGCAGCAAGACTTAGAATATCTGATAGCAATACAGAGACTTTCTGTTTAATAATTTGTTCTTCGTATTCTTAACTCACTTCGAGTGAAACAGTGCCAAAGCAACTGAAATTCAGTCCATTTGGGAATTGTGTTAAATGCCAATTCCTGATCTGCAGAAAGAAAAGCATGCTTTACCTATTAGAGAGCGACACAAAAGCAAAACCCCATGATAAATACAATAAAGCAATACATAAATTGTGCAAGATCCCTACTCCCCCTCCTTTCTTTCAAAGAAAGCTTAAAATTTAGCCCATGAGTATCTCTCCTATCAGCTCCCCTGAGTTCTTCACTTGCATCTCATGAATCTGTTATACAGACAAGAATAAATAGATTTCATGTTCTGTGTACCTCCACACCACCAATTTTCATATTTCCTTCTGTCCTAATGACAGGTTATGAGTAAGCAAGGGCAATCTATAGGCTGAAGTAGATAGTAATTGCCTCTACATTTCTAAAGTACTTAAGAAAAAGAGCAGCTGCCTTCCCAGATGATACAACCGTTTCAGTGATAACAGTATTAAATTTTCAGTTGAGTATAGCTTGCTTGTATTGGCACAAACAGCAGGAAAATAAACGGGTTAATTTTCAGCATCACCTGAAAGAAACAGGAGATCCTGAAAGGAAGGGAGAAATACAACACTAGAAAATAAACCTGACAGCCAGAAAAGAAAACTTTCCACTTGACCTTCCCTACTGAAAAATCTCTTTCAATGGGAATGGAAACCAATGCTGAGTGACGTGAATTTGTGTGGGCAAAGTTAACCTGAAGGCAGAAAAAAACCCCCAAGCAGATAAAAAGCAGCTAGCTGGATAGTCAGGACCTTTTCACCATTTTAGTGGCATCTCTCCTGCCTTCTGACCCCTGGCATACAAGCAGGAAGAATTCCAGTGAAAATCTCCTGATACACCCTGGGATTAATAGGACGAAGAAAAAACCCAATTAAACCTCAGATAAAGCAGTGGCTTCAGGCTCTGGGAGTACCCTGGTAGGCAGCCTGCTGGAACAGCTCAAGGCAGGTTTCCCAGTGCCAAGGGGTGAAGAGCCAAAGCCGTGTTCAGACACGACAAGCGCTGCTGAGGTGGGGTTGCTCTGACTGTTCAGGTGCTGGGCAAGGATGCCCAGAGCACTCTGCAGAACTTGAGAGACCCAGCTATACAAAAGAACATGACTACATTTCAGACCACTTCATTGGTCAAAGCCAGCAATGGCCCTTTTCTTTTGTTTGTTTCTTTTTGAGGGAGGGATTTGAGCCTGCCAGTTTCTCTGTGTGTGTGAATTTCCCTCTTCTTGGCAAGTAATTTTTTATTTTTCCCCTCTACAATCTGAATTAGAATAGCTGTGGTTTACAATGCAAGCCCAAAATCCAGACATCAGAGGATGTGGCTAGGAGCAATGAGCCCTCTGGCTGTTCAAGCACAGCACAGCTGACTGCTGGGCAGGAAGAAGAACAGAAGTAAGGCCACAGTGTTCTGTCGCTGTGACAATTCCCTTGTGGCTCTGCTCAGCCCCACAGAGCAAACAAGGTGGATCTGCTGAGGGTGACAACCCCATCATTCCCACAGAGAGCCCTGCACCTCCAAAAGGCATTTTTCCTTTCTGCTACTCTAGGATAGCATCAAGAAAAAGGGAATTGCAGGCTCCTCAATCCTTGTGCACAACTTCTGACAGAAACACATCTTGCAATTCAGTGCTTCTCTGCTCTCAGCGACATCATTTTCCACAGAGGGCTGGGATGAGAGATGCTCCAGCATCCCACAGAACTTATGAATATATTCCAAAGTATTTGGACTGGGTTTCTACTGTCTACTTTAAAGAAAAAAAAACTCCAGTCTTTCTTTAAAAGAACCATCTGAATGTGAAATGATCAAGTCAGCAAGAAAAATCTGATTTAGTGTTTATCTAACTAACATAAATCTTGTAAGTTTTACTAGTGAGGCTGTAACACGCTTGAGGCCCACATGGGAGATGAAAGTAGATAAAAGGTTTCAGGGAAAGACAGCAGGGAGAAATCTGTTTTTTTAATTAGGAAAGCAGAAGAGATGCAAGGGGGACTGTAATGCAAACATCTGCCCCAATATGCACTGCTCTGGTGGAGAAGGGGTAATTGTGTCTGTCTGAAATGACTGTCAGCAATGTCCAAGCCACAGAACTAACTTCCTACCTCAAACATCCCCAAGCACAGGAATCCACATTCTTGACAAGAAAAAGGCACGAGAGGTGCAGGATGGCTCCAAACACGTGACTTGGTGGTGAAAACATGAGCCTGATGACTTCTGCTGGAAGTCCAGAAAGAAAAGCGGTGGCAGCAACATCTGTCCGTATCACCCTAGTGAAGCAGGACAGTATTTTCCCCATCTTGTATTTGGAGAACCAAGACAACCAAGCTTTTAGCCATAAGTCAACAGGAGAAGGAATGGTCTGCATCTTGAAACACAACTCTGCAGCTCAGCCATGCACCTTTAGATCACGCCTGCTCAACCTGCTGAACTCTGCAGGGCTCATTTTGAATAAAACCAAGGAAAAAAATAAAATCTTGATTATACTAAATAGCTGTGATTTTAACATGCGTATCAAAGGCTGAGCTTTGCTGTTTTCTCCCTTACATTCCCCTTATCCCAAAAAGAGAGTGCAGTCATTTTTAGAGTCACAAACCAGAACAAACATGGGAGCTGCTGCTCCTCCTGCCAGTGGGTGTCTTTTCTTTAGCACTAAAGCAGGCACAAGGCTGCAGATTTATCTGAAAAACACATGAGTGGTGTTTCAGCTGAACTGGTCATAAGGTTTCAGAACAAACACCTCTGCTTTTTCAGATGGGATGCTAAAAGAGACCATTTCAGGCACTCTGCAGACTCTGGAAGACATTGACCTTTTTTCCTTGGACTCAATTCACATTTTTCACTTCGTGGTCATGTGGGATTATTATCTGTAATTGAAAGTAGAAGTGTAGATTAGGGAAAAAATTTTACACGAGAACTCAATTATATATGGCAAATTCCGTGGCTGAGGAACTACAGAATACATTCAGTCTGTATTAAACCCTACTTCTGAAACACATGTTAATTAAAGAGGGCTGAAGATGCAGGCTGGCTGGCTGAAGACAAACAGAAAAATCTGAGCCTGCTGCAATGACAGTGTTTCCCCCAGTGGAGACAGAGCGGATGGCCAGTCTTACTCAGATTGCATCTCTTGAGAGGACGATTTATAATGTACAAGACAGGAGAAATTTATTTGCTAACATATGGAAAACATTTATGGGCTCTTCTGAGGATCTGAAATTCAAAAAACACAGCTACATATTGTTAAAACTGCTAAATGGAGACTTCATTTTAAAAATAAGCACTTTTCAACTCAAGTCTGTGACATTTTGTTCTATATACTTTTGTTTCCTGCCCTGTCAGGTATGAATTTCAGAACAGGTTGTTTGCTGTAGGTCTAAGCGACAGGAAAAGTATTTGCTGGCAAAGCCCTGTTTTCAAAGATATAACCCATGCTTCAAAAAGATGGATGGGGAGCATACACCATAGGGATGGGGCAGGATACAGCTGCCCAAGTTATCATCTTGGCACTGCAAGTTGCAGTTGTGGGAGGAGGAAGGCTACTGATACCAAGCGAAGGTTCCCACAGCCACAGCTGCAAAACCCCAAAAAAGTTCACCTTTTGATACAACAAAATGATCCTCCACTAAGCTGTACAAGGTCATAGCCTGAAGGAGAGCTCTACCTCTGGGGCAAACCTTGTCTTCCCCATGGAAGTAACTTGCTGGATGCCTGGAAGGGCTGCATGCTGGCTCAGGAATAAATGAAACGCATGATGCACCAGTTGCACACACAAAAATACATACATCCCACAGAGCCACACTGGAGCTAACAGGATCAGGGACATTATAAATGCCCTGTGTCAATCAATATCCAACAGCCATATCGGGGTCAGGGCTTGCATGTAACGAGGGGGGTTGTTTTAGAGCTGGGACCATTATGCTGTGCAAACATCTGTGCATGCTAAAGTCGGGGTGGCCGGCCACAAAGCAGTCTCAGAAATGTGAAATTTTGGACTGCTGTGCTTCAACACATTGAAACATCTTCAAGAAGAGCAGCACCTCGGGCCAAATATTTGAGGCAGCAGAGTGCAGCAGCAATGGCTGAGATTTTCAGAGACGGGTAAATGACTGATTAAATGACTCAATCATGCAGATGATTTTGAAAATTCTGCCGCACGCAGTTAAGTTTATTCATGCATGTGTGGGAGAGGGGGAGGACTGTGAAGATTTTAATAACTACCTTAGGAAATCAAAAAGAACAAATGTACTTTCTCTTTAAAACAGAGGAAAAAAACCCCAAAAAACCCAAAAATCCACTGCTGTGGCTGGGGAGGAGTTTACAGAAAGTTGTAGAGAAGTTCTGCATGCAAGGATGACCAAATGGACTATGAAATACAAGTCAAAAATATGTGCAAAGAAAGAATGGAACAGAAGGGTAAAAATAAAACATTTTGCAGCCCTATCGATTTCTTCCAGTTTTAAACTGCTCCATGCTTCAGTGTGTTATTTCTGGCTTATGCAGACTTCATACTCCACCATAACCTACCAGATAAATAGGAAGTCGAGAGCTTTGAAGACCTTAGGAATGCAGGTAGAGGAAAAATTTCATCCCAGGAAAACAAAGAAGAAATAGGGGGAAAGAAGATCTCCCCAAAGCCTTATTTTTGGTGTATGACAACACATCTGCCCTGGTGTGACACCTTGACCAAGAGCACCATGAGAGGTACCACCACCAGTGTGGTCCCTCTTGCACCCTGGAGATCACCACACCCTGCAGAGAGTGCTGTCAGGCAGGGCACAACTCGATCCCCCAGATTCCAGCTGCTGCTGAGGTTTCCCTCTTTGCTAATGCTATTGAGCAGCTTGTTCCTCCTCCTCTGTCAAGCATCCAATCCATAGATATCTGCATGGCAGGGAGTTACCTATCACCTCCCTGGGGTCAAGTAGGTGGGAAAAATCTCCTGCAGTTCTGACTCTTCATTTTGAATGTAGGAGTTGGAGCGACTTTGATGCAGCTGGAGCATCATTCATCCAACTTTTCCGATGTAAAACAACACCTAGTTAAAGGCAACAAGTTCTTCCTCCTGGTAAAAAGCATCCTATGAGTTTAAAAATCAACACTCAGCCACAAGATTGAGCTTATGGAGAAATTCAGGAGCACTCCCAGGTCTCTAAACATCAGGCAGCAGGATTTTAGCAAAAATATCCTTTCCTGTTTCCACAGGTGAGTTGTCACTGCTTAAATACTGAGTATTCCAAGGTATAACCCAGCAAGAGCTGGCACACAGCCACCCAAGGCTCATTTTGACAGTCATCCCCTTTCTGATGAGCACAGAAGAGCCACACACACATCAAGAGCGACTGCCCATCCCCAGCAGAGCACAGTTTGTCTGGCAAATATGGGAACAAAGCAGCACGTATCAGTAAAAGGCTCTGGCTCCACCGGTGCCTCTCCCCAGTCTGTCCCATCCCAGTGCCTATAAATCACTTCTGGCAGGTAGTTGGGAAGCAGCTGCTAATGATAGTTCTGCTGCAGAGTGCAGGAAGTCACCTTTTAACCCTGCCTGCTGTTGTTTGTCTCCCTGAGCGTGACAAAAGGACAGATGCAGACAACGTGCCAGCCGCTGGGAAGATCCGGTCAAAACTCAGCAGGGAATCTGACCTGGTCCCACGCTGGAGAAACATCACCCTCAAAAACACCTTTTGGCTTGGGATGCTTCCTGGGACTCATTTTCAAACAGCTTGGTGCTTGTACTGATTTTTTGCGCCTTCACCCTAATGATCCAGGGAAGTATCCCAAAGACAATTTTGAGTTTGCTGTTGCTGCATTGAGGACGTCCCACCTTCCAACCTCCTGCCATTCAGGCCCCATAGAACAATGAGGGCATTTATAAGGTAAGTAATGCACCCACATGTGTGCATGGGGGGTTGAATGTGAGTAAATAACTTTATTAAGACAAAGTATACATTGTGAGCAACTTGTTTTCAGCCCATGGAATAGCCCTAATCAGGTTCACAGTTTCACCCGACAGTTTTTTTACTTTCTAACTTTCCTTTCAAGGTGTAGTAGCTTTTGTTTCAACAAAGCTCCAAGATGCATTTTAGACAACACTACAAATTAACTGCGAACAAGTCACTCCTGTTTAAATCACTGCTGCTTGGGCAGATGCCACACTGCTGTGCCTTCCTCCACCTGAAAAACACCTGTCTGAACTTTCTATGTTCCATGTATATGTGAAACACCTTTCAAGTTGACTTTTGCTAACAACTGTGATTCAAAACCTTATTTTCTTGAGTATATACCTGAGTAGCAGCTGCCTACTTGAGTTTTCAGGAAGCTTCTCAAGGACAGAGAGAAGTACTAAGAGGAGTGTACACCACTCAGTCTAAGCCATAGGAAATTCAAGGGTGATTATTTCTTCACTCCTACCCCCTAACATCACCTGCTCTGACATGCTTTTCACGTGGTGATGGGAGGCCAACAGGAGGCCTCACATTCTGTAGAGAATATACTTCCATCAAATAAAACACACCCCGTGGCCAAACACGATGATGGATGAAAGCCAACCCTGAGGCATAAAAAGAAAAACCCTTTCTAACTTGACCATGTAAACCTGAACACAAAAGAGAAGGACCTTGGGTGACATGTACTTACAGTGAAGACATCATCATCACCGACCTCGGCCTCGTTGTGAAGGGTGGATGAGGAAGTTGTAGATCCTAGAAAAAGCCAAACCAACAGCTTTTTAAACACATGACATTTCCATGCAACTTTTTTTTTTCCTGGCTGTTAAACATTTGGATTCTCACAAGTTTGTGTACTGTAGATGTGCAAAACAGTGGCTCAAATTAAGAAAGAAAAACCCATCTGCTCGTAGCTGGGTTGGAGAGGTAAAATCTGAAAGTGTTTCTTGAAACACAACTGCGTGGCTGCCAATGCTAATTAACAATGTTAAAAATAGCAGTTACCATTTCCAATTACAGAAGACTAATTTCTGAAGAATGGTAACGCTATGTATTAATCAGTGCTCGAGACTGATTCTCAGCTGTCAAGGAACCATATGAGTTTTTCTTCACTTATTCCCTAAGTCTGGGCTTTTTATTTAAAATTTTTATTTTAAAAAATGAACTTCACTTTGACAATGAAGAGTTTATTGGTTTTTTTCCTTCTAACTTTGGAAGTTGTTACATACTGTAAATGTCTTCTCTGTTATCACCTACTTCTCAGAGGATCACCTTGCCCCACATAAACAAAGTATTTTAAAGGAGCTACGTGTACAACTGCAGACAAGTGAAAAATACTGGGGTGCAAATTTCATTAGTTACATGGCAATCTTCTGGAAAAGTGGGAAAGCATATTAGAAGACTTTCCTCCCATCTCTTTCCTCTCTCCTCCAGAGCTGCTCGAGAGCCCGGTCAGCACCCAGCCACCGAAGGGACTCAGGGAAGGTGGCACATGCCATTGCTGGACTTGACACAAAAGTTAGGCTGTAGCTAAAAAGGGGTGACTCCTCTCCCTATACCCAACCAAGGATCCCAGACCTCCTTCCCAGCTGGCTTCATC
This sequence comes from Climacteris rufus, assembly GCA_013398175.1. Lineage (NCBI taxonomy): Eukaryota > Metazoa > Chordata > Aves > Passeriformes > Climacteridae > Climacteris > Climacteris rufus. The sequence goes on along the minus strand of VZRZ01006278.1, from coordinate 35,774 downwards.
CACCCTAAGGTTGCCAAGGAGGGTGGGTGCAACAGGAGGATCTGATGGGAGGAGAAATCCCAAGTCAAAGGTCTAATTTTTTTTATGTTAGCCCACTGCTAGACTGAATTATGGCCACATCACATCCCTGACCAAAATAGTTGAACAGTTTGTACCGCCTTCATTCTGGAAATTTGTTAAAATAACGTGCTTTATATAATGTTATTGGCACCAGCCTTGGCTGCTCTCAGTTGCATCATCACGAAGATGTGCAGAACTAAGTGTGAAAGCCCACTTAAAACACTGAGTAATGTGGAAACATTTGTGCCATTTGCTACATTAGCTTTAAAATTAAAAAAAGTCCGTGCTCAAAAGAGCTGTATAAGGTTCCTGTACCTGTGCATCAAACTTCTGATGCTACAGGGAACCAACTACTGGTTAAATATAAACAATAAAGCAATTATTTCATGAAGAGAAGTTCTGAATGCACACTTGGTTGGGCTTAATATTACCTGCTGAATTTGATCAAGTATGTGAACAAAAAATGAATGATAAATGAAATCTGCTGCCCAACACTGTGTGTACATGAGCCAGTTATTGTTTTTCATTCAGAAAGCCTTATTTGGAAGTTAAGGAGGAACACATTCATGAGGATCAGCCTGTACTGTTAATGGGATAAATATAGATTTGCTGATTTTGAAGTATCTGAGATACAGCAAGAACTGGATTTTAAATACCTCCACTGTAAAATGGATCAAGAAGAGCAAAACAGGAGTTGCCAAGTATCGGCATCTCCAAAATACTACTCAATACAGCTGAGTTATGATGTCCTTGAAACTTTGCACAATTCCATGCCACTTACATAAAACAACACTTTTATGACTCAAAATGCTTTGCAGTTTTAGCAAGGACAAAGCAGAAAGTCTAGCTGTAACTTCTTTATGTTCATGGCATAGAAAAAAAGCAAATAAATTGAGAACATCCTTCTTCTAACTGATGAGGTATTTACCAGCAAGGAACCCTGGGGGATTAACTGTCTCCCAAAATCTACCATTTTCATGTTAATGCAAGGACAGGCCATCCAGAACATCAAGCTGTCTTATGGAGCTAGGATCCTCAAAAATGTACTATCTGTATATAAAAATATCCTGGTCACACTGGCTTTGGACTACTAAGCCCCTCCATAAAATAGTAAGGCTAAAAAAAAAATCAGCAAAAAAACCCCCCAGCAAACCAAAACATGAAGAACTGAATTTCATTACAAAAAAGTACAATTGAATTATAGCTGTATTATGAATGCCTGATTGCAATGAAATGTGAAAGGGAAAAATTTATGACAACTTCAAAGCACAGGCAATTCAAACGCATTTTTTACAGAAGTAAAAAAACAACACCCCAAAACACAACAAAGTCTTCAAGAACTACCATTCAAGTAAGAGGATGCAGACAAAACTAATTACTGCAAAATAAAACCAAAAACAACCCAAAGTTTTATTCAACTCCAGGCAGAATTAACCCTATGATTTAACAAAGACTAAATGAGACTTGACTGCACATAAAGCGACTGGGCTGCTTGAGTTGCCATCACTAGTGTGAAACCCAAGCCTACCAAAAAGAGCAGTAATAACAAACCTGATGATAAGTAACAGGGAGAAGTCTGGACAGACAGGATTGAAAAATACTTGGACTAAAACAACTTATCTCCTTTAAGGGATGAGGAAAGTCAGTTCTTAAAAGCTGGGTCTTGCTCAGTGTGGGGTAAGGCCCAGCCACACTTGGACACACACACAAGAGGCGTCCAAGCCCAACAATTGATTTTAAACCCACCCCTCTTTCCAGCTCCCTGACTCAAACCCCTTGCCCACTCTTCCAAGAGTGGAAATGTCCACCTCCACGCTACCTTCAATGAGGTCCTCGATGGCTTTCCTCACTCCTCTGTCGAAGGCTCGAGCATCAGCAGGGCTTTGAAAAGTGAGCCCGAACTTTCTGTTGTCAACTTTCCAATGGTGGAAGGTGGGGTTTGCCTTTGTGTACACCAGGTCCTTCTTCACAAAGCACTCCAGCACCACCTGGGAGGGCGTGAGCCCCAAAAGAGGAGCAAAGTCACTTTTATCACCCCAAGGACACAACCAGCACCATCTCAGGCCGGACCCAACAGCAAGCCAAGTCATGCCTCGCGTAGGGGAACATCCTTCCCTACCAAATGATGACTAATAAACAACAGACACTGTAATTGTTCTCAAAACCACTGCACATTCATCTTTTGCTTGTGCTTTGAGTAGATGCTCATTCCCTACTCCAGGAGCATATTTTGGACCTGGTAAGGCACAGGTTAAGCTAGCGGGGGGCTCAGGTGGAGGGAGAACCTCTTCCTTCAATAATTTTCCTCAAGAGAAATTTTATCCACCAGCAGCAGATTTAGGAGGTGCTGCAACACTCCCCTCACTGTTTTTAAATAGTTCACCCCCAGCCAGACACTCATCTCAAGTTTGGCTGTGCCAAAAACCATCTCTAGGGTGATGCTCAGGGAGAACAGGAATGGCTTGTCATGCGCTACTCCACCCCTCAGAACCATAAGCATGGCTCCCAAATAATGTCAAAAAAAGGATCCTAAGCAAAACAGTGTTGCAAAAGACAAACTATATTTGAAACAGCTTTAAAACACCACTCTTTTTGAAAGCAAGATAATTTGACTCAAAAAAAAAGCATTTTTTGAGCCTGTGCAGGGAGTACGGCTTTTAAACTAGCCTGTATCTTCACAGGATTGCATTTCAGAAGAATCAAATATATAAAAGCAAGATAATAAACTATAACATCTAAAACTGCCCCTAGAAATCAGGAAAAGGCTTTATTAATTTCATTTGAAGAAGAGAGCTCCTTTTTAGATAAACAGCTACCAGGAGAAACTGAGTGTGTCAATTCATAAGAGACAACTTGTCTTCATATTCTCACTCAGCTTGTTCAAACCTTGAACAGCATGCAGCATAAATAATTCATGGCCCTTTTAAAAGGCTTGCACTGCATTACTCAGTGCAATGTGACTGGCTTCATGGGCTCTTTACACTTCAATTCACTTCTCACTTACCCCCGCGCTAGGTCTTAGAAAAAAAAAGAAAAAACCCACAGGCCCTCTTTCATTCAAAGGGGATCTTTGCACATGGATGTCAAAAATTTACCTGCTCCTTCCAGGTGGCAGCATGCCAGCCTAGGTAGCCAAAGATGGCAATTCTAGATGAGGATGGTTTGTTTTGTCCAATCTGGTATTATTTGCACATGCCTGTTTTTTATGTTTAAAAAAGAAAAAAACTTGCACAAGAATACAATAGCAATAGATTTGGGATAATTCTCATTATAAGAACAGACAAAAGTTGAATTAGGGTCTATTACCAGTTTGTCTTTCTGCCTTTCACCATGGATTAGAAATCCACTTCTTCCATTGCCCTCTGGGTACGTGACCTTGCAGACGCCAACTCTACTGAGACCGCCTCCTTCTTGCGGCAACCATCCCCCACTGGAGTCATCTCGGGTCATAACCACAGCTTTGACTCGCACAATATAGCTGTCACTGCAATGGCAACAAAACAAAAACAGAACCTTTTGTGAGCATCACGGTCTCATCAGAGCGGTTCCTCCGGAGCGCGGTACTCAGGCGGTGCTGGGCTGACCCCAACAGGGAATTTCTGCCCAGGATGGAAAGTCCACCTCCGTCAGGGATGGCCTGCACCACCCGGGTCACCAAAGGAAAGAGACCCACCAAGCAGCAAGGAATGAACCCACTGCGTTTCCAAGTGTCAACACAAAGATCAAACCGTGGTCCCTGATGCTCCTTCCCTCATATGGCTAGGGACAGCAACCAAGAGAGTGGGCTGAGCCTGGCACCACCCCAAGGCCACCTCCCACACTGGGGCATCAGGTCTCCACAGTGCTGGAAGAACATGTGGAGCTCAAGTAACCCATGAACAAAGTGTTTCAAGGTTTCTGTGATCAAACTGGTGAAGTGGGCTTTAGAAGATGGCACTGAAATTCCTCCACATCTGCGACAGCTTCATGAGGGAAAAACCCACAAATGTGGCTCCAGCTGGTACCTCAGATGAAAGGAGGTGGCAATCAGCTCAGCTCAGGTCATCAGGACCACACCATGTCCCTAGAATAGCTTCACCAGCATTTCAAGGCAGCTCTGAAATGCAGAGCATCATAACCTCACAAGAAACTACTCTGGAAACACCTAAGATTTGGGGATAATCCGGGTGCCCACTGCAAGGCTTCAGAAGAGCCCCCACATTGGGAGGCTCTGCTCCTCCAGGCCTCCTCCTGTACCCTTTCCACAAAGCAGCTGCTCCATCATCTGCTGGGGACATCACATGGATCATCTGGAAGCAGAAGAGCCCATACAGAACTCAAGTGAAAGCCACGCACCTTGCATGGAACCCACAACAGACTGCAAGCTAAACCAGCTTGTCCCCGGCACAGAACTGCTGGGAAACACCCAAATTAGCTTTTCTGTCCACGTGCTGCCACTGAATCGGTGCTGCCCATCACATGTTGGACATCAATTAACACAGGGATGCTGAGGACAGCACTGACGGCTGTGACGCCCTCGCAGGGACGGCAGCCGTGCACAGCCATGGCCCTGTCAGCTGCAGAGATGCCCACAGAGGTGCTGCAGGGCACCCAAACCTGGGAACATCAACAGGGGTGAAAAAAAGGGATGTCCAAAGAAAAGTGGCCAGGGACTGTCCATCTCCAGGCCACCGGGTGAGCTCACTGGGAGAAGGAAGATTAACAGGCAGAGGGCTCCAAGAGGCAGCCTTTCAAAATGACAGGTGTCATCCTTTAGGGAAAGAAATTCCTCCCCAAAGAAACCTTTGTATCCAGACATTTTCCCAGCATCCTGTACAACAGGACAAGAGAACTGGCATCCTGTACAACACGATGAGCAGTGGTAGCTTTCTTAATCCTGCACCAGGTAAAGCTGACTTGTTTTCAGGCATTATTTTTGCAGCACTTTTGTAATCCAGCTGCTAATACTCAAATTCTGAGCTTCCCTGTCTCTACGGTGACCAGATTTAACATCTGAGCAAGCAGTCTCAAGCAGGATCCTACCTGGAGGCAGTTTTGAGGTCAAACCAAGGAAGGCAGAAAGCATCTTCTGGGACCAGCTTATCTCTTCTGCAGCTAGACAGAACTCACAAAACATTCGCTGTGGTTTTCTCTTCACAGCCTTTATTTTACGGATAAGCCAACTTTCTCACTGGACCCACACAATGATAGCAGTGCACAGATGCTAAAAGTTCATCCCCTGTTGCCCTGAGGACTTTGCACTGGCTGATAAAAAGCTTTTCAATACTCAGATACAAAGACCATGGGGTACCACAGCTGACACACACAAGGCATTCACAGAACTGAGAAATGACATTTTAAAGAATATTTTTGCTAGAGTCCTTGAAGCAGCTTCCTGGTACAGTAAACAGGGCAAATGTGTCTATAAATAGATCCAGTTACCTTTTATTTTTTAATGAAAACCCATTTCTAGATTTTACAGTGGCAACTTTAATCTCCTGACTTCCTGATACTCAGAAATAAGCAAAATACTTCAGCTAATTTCCTACTGTGCAAAAACTGAGCTACTTCCATCCAAGACAGTTTTTGTTTTCTTCTCTGTACCTTTCCCATATGGTCTTAAGGATTAGCAATTAGCAGATGAAGTAAAAAGAAAGCCAACTATACATTTCTATATCGTTCTACTGTTCCCAAAGGATCCTTTCTGGACTTATTTTTAGCTCTCTTCTGAAGCTGGAGCCGCTCAATACGACCTTCCCTCCCATCCTCCCACAAAAGTCATCCACAGAAACTGCTGCTTCTCCTTCCACACTTGCAAATTGCTACTGGCATTATAGCTTCCTGCAGGATTTACCATTCACTTTTATGGCAGCAGTTGGAGCCTTTGGCTGTCCCAAAAGGAATCCTGTGTTCAGTTACTCTGCTGCAAAAATCGTCCACTTAAAGGAAAATTAAGGAAGTAGCAGGTACTTTGTGATTCCTGCCAATTATTTACGCATTTCCATCAACTCTCAGCGAATCCTCTAGGCTGGCAATTACATTTGAGTATTAGTGGATGACTATACTTTAAATTTAGGTGCTCTGACTATCTCTGCCTGTTATAATGACAATCTAGTGGGGCACACAGCCACATGGTTTTCATCTTCATATCCACACCTATCCATGACCTTACAAACTCTGCCACCACATGCCAAGAGAATGCCATATAAACTGCATTCTTCCCATTCTGAAGAGTAACATATAAAACCAGAAAATCTACTTTCCATCCCCCCACCATGGCAAGACAACCTCTGTTCTCCTAGTGGACAAGAGCCTCGTCCAGAAGTGCTCACCTTTGGCAGGGCAAGCAGAGCTCTGGCTCCATTAATGTAATCCCCTGGCACACTTTCCTGCATGATCAAAAGTTGTCAGTGACGCTGGGCCCCCTGCAGAGCCCCATCCCCACTCCCACTGTGCTCCAGCCATAGGCACGTTTCCCAAAGCACAACCTGTGCCAAGGTACTTGGAAAAAAGAAAGAAAAGACAGAAGGAAAGGAGGTGGTTAAGGGTTCTCAGAGCTTGACATCTTGGTTTAATCACTGGATTGGGACTCAAAAGCTGCACGTTGAATTTTCAAGGCTACACACAGCTTCCTTCAGTCTTCTATATCTAAGTCCTGCCTGCTGTTTCCATGCACAAGCCTAGAATAGGCAATGCTTCTTTCCCTCATGCCAGTGTTGATAAATACTTGGGAGGTACTCAAATATTTCAGGTCCATATAAGGACCTCGCTTCCTTAGTGTAAAAGCTGTTTATTTTCTTTGCTATTTAATTTTACGCGACTGCATCAAGGCTCTGGCTGGTTCCAAGTATTCAAAATCCTCAGGAGCAAAGGAGCAATCTGCAAATCCTCTGTGCGTGGCACTGATGAAACCTTGGTGCACTGGAGTAGCAAAACAACCACATTCAAGTAATCCACCTGCATTTTTATCACGGTAATTGTGCAATTTGACTCTTTCAGGAGAAATGGTTAATGAGGTACCTGAAAATATTTGGTCCATTACAATTAATGAGATACCGACAACTAAAAATGAAACAGTTAGAGAAAACCCCACAGTAGCCTTAGTTCCCCTTGTTTTATTGCATCCTTTAAACTTTTAAGACTGCTCTAATTGTTGGGTTTATGGCCTATGCGCTATGCGTTTCATGCAAACTATTCTTAATTATGCTCTTAAATGCTATCTTAACCCTACAGATTTGTCTTCAACAGCCTTAAAAGCTTGGGAAGAAAGTATCTGAAGGGATTACCCAGCTGCATGGCAGCCAGCCAGCATGTTTCAGGGCTGCTCCAGGTTGTCTGCCCGCCCCACCCTGAGTAAAAAGAAACAAAAAAAACCAGAATGAACTTGGGGAGTAAAGGTAGCGCCAAAAAGCACGTGTTGTTTTTATTGGAAGGAAAAGAGAACCCTTTAAAAATCATAGCTCGTGGGTGTGCATATATATCTATAAAAGTATTAAAGAAAGAGTGTGTGCGTGTATAACTGCTATTCTGGAGGACACAGAATTTTCCCAAACAAGAAGTGACTAAATGATTACCTCTGACATCACTGAACCCTGGTTTTAGTACCTATAGTCCAACTCACGAGGCATTTGTGTGTCTAAGAGACAGGTGACATGGAAGGCTGATAGAAGTGCTTTCCCCCAGCATGCACAAATGGGACTGACACTGTTCTGTGCTCTCTGACACGAGTCACATCACCTCCAGCAACACCAGTGGGGGACAAAGCCACGAGCCCCTTGTATGGCTGGTGTGGGCTTATGGCTGCAAGCCTGCATCCACATTTAAGCACCAAACAATTAACTCCTTAGTAGTTAAGGCTTTAATTTTGTCAGTGTCTTCCTAAAAGCAGGGTCAAAGCAGACAACTCCCTTCCACCAGCTGCTCTTCTTTTCCACTTTGCTTCCAAAGCAGCAACTGCAAATACCATCCAAGACGTCTAAAAATCCCAAGGGGAAAAAAACATAGTCCAACCCACCACATTTACTTTTTCGAGTCACATTTAGTATCTAAAACACTTCCCAGACACCTTCCATAACTCAGTAATATTTTACCTCTAGCCAAGCTACTTGACCAAAATGTGAGCTTATAAACCTCCATGCTATTGCAGTCATAAGGAACTTCGGTATTTTTTCTCCCTTCCCAACTCTGCAGTTTACAAGGCTAGGAGAGATTCAGGTCTCAGATAGAAAGGTAATTGCATATCATGCATTTCCATACTTTACACTGCTGTCTTTTAATGAATGCATTGACATTCCCAGATCCCAGGGAACAGCCGAAAGTACAGCAGGAGGCTGCTAATGCAACAGCAGCAGAGGTCAAGATGTTTAGCAGAACCAGGAACATAAACACAATTTAAACTATTCGGATCCAAGCAAATATAACCTCACAATTACTGGGGCATAACCTGTCTTTGGCTGACCTGGATGTATTTCATAGTGCCAGGTATTTTCCCTGACCCAGCAGCTGGAGTTAAAGCCATCCCATTCTACCCAGGTGATTGCTACAAGTTATATTGTGAGGATCCTCTCTGCAGTTTGTCCCACAGCCAAAAAGCAGTGACATTTTGGTGGAAGACATGAAAATCTGCTATTTTTGGAGTCCCGCTTTCTTGATCTGTTGGTTGGTTCAAGAACCCTCTAGCAAGGTGACATATATGCAGATAACAACCAGCATTTTCTTCTTCAAATCCTAACTTACCAATTTGCTTGAAAGAAAACTTCTGAATGCATGCAACTAAGGGAAAACAAAGTTGGTATTTTCATATCATTTACACTTCCAGCAGGTTTGAAACCTTTTCAGTATCACAAAGAAAAAAAAGCTACCTTTGTCTCTCTGGTCAGATCCAATGTGAGAAGGGAACTGAAGGAAACCATGGAAAAGTTTTGCAAAAGTTTTCCTTGCCCCCAACTCTGTATTACACAGAGAATGAAGAACCACTCTATCTGTAACCCTCTTGTATAACCACTTTGCAATCTGCATTTTTCTATCTTTCAAATCCAATACCACCAGAATAAAAAGACATCTGGGAAATTTTAGTTTCCACACAGTCAGAGTAAATACAAACAGTTCAGTCTCCACATTCCTTGCTCCAGAGATGCTGGTTGAATCTAGAGCAGCCCCAAAGGCAGAATAAAGAAGGGTCAGGTCCTCCACAGCCAGTGCTCAGCAAGCCTGGGTTTGCTTCCAGCACTGCAGTGCATCCAAAAATCCTCCATAGGAAAAACTAATAGCAGTTTTGTTTGTTTTTTTTTTTTCCAGAAGAGAAAGGACTTCTCAAAAAACCAAGACACCTGCAACAACCCAGCCACCCGCCTCCACATCTCCCTTAAATGCCGAGGCAGTGAGGAACAAAGGATCCCTTTCACCAAAACGTTTGTTCAACATTTAAGGCTGATTTTATTGAGTTTACGAGAAACAGCTCTATCCTAACTAGCTCAAATGGGATTTCATAATCCCATCATTAGTTCAGAACCTTCCAGGAAGTACATGAAAATTCATTTCTAAAATATATATATACATATGCATACATATATATAAATAATACGTATTATGTAGTCCTGCATGAACTAAATCCATTTTTTTGGCCAGCATAACATCCTTTTCTGTGCCAGACTTGCCCGGTGATCCCCACAAAATGCTGTACATGTGGGCAAAACCTCAAACCAACTGGGAAGCAGCTTTTTAGGGAAAAAAGCTGGCTTGCAAGGATGCTGATGGGCAAGCAAAGACCCACTGATGCAGCTCAAGTGCACAGAATTTAAGGTCTGTCCCCAGAAATTAGCTCATTAGACAAACAATACTGAATTAAGATGAAAGTCTAACAGCATTGGGGCAGATTAATCTATGACTTGTGTCTGTATTGAAGCACCTATGTAACATATTGTTGAAACTGTGTTAGAGCTATCAAACCCCACAGCACATCTTGTTACAATACCCAAAATGTTGCCTGATTTTTTTTTTTCCTAAAAGGCAGCCACGACATCATTGGGACACGCACACTAATGACAAAACTTTTACTGAGCAACCATTGAATGAAATATCTTAAAAAAGACTTTTCTCAAAGTCTTTGAATAGATCAATTTTGCAATAAATGGTTATAGCTGCACATGGTGGTACGTCTCGAAAAGCTTAAAGAAGCAGCAAAACACCCAAAAAATCAGTTCAATAACAAAATACCCTTGAACATTTGTCCTGCAGCTCGTGCAGTACAGGCCACAGTTGCACACTTAAGTCCTCCTCTTTTTGTGCAAGAATACAAAATATTAACAGATTACCAGGAAGCTAATTAGCACTATCATTTACAGTAATGAGTAATAAATTGTTGTTGCATGACAGATGGTATTTGTTCTCTATCACGTGTAAGATAAGCAAAAATCACATAGAAGTTTAGCCAGCCAAACAGGTAGATTTATAAGATCTGCATCCTGAATTGATTTTCCCCCACCTCAAAAAATAGCCACAACCAAGTTCTACCCCAATTTTTTTACAAACATAAACTGACCATAAGCACTCCATTACTGCTGTCCTATGTTAGCTAACGAATAGAAATATTTAGCAATGAAAAAGAAAACTGACAATCACAGCAACTGCATTCCATAAAAATAATTATGCCTGCACGCAAACATTTACAGAGTATTTCTGAAGACTCAAAGTTTACAAAAGAAAGAAAACAATCCAGAAATCATTCATCCAAAGAAGCTGAATTTTCTCCCACTCTCCTCCATTTTGATCAGTGGAAACTATAACTATATTTACCCCTCTGTAAACATCCTCAATGACATGTATGTTACAACTAGGAAGAGTAGATAATACTTTGTAAATATTAAAAACATAAAATAATTCTGTGACTCAATTCCAGCTGGGTCTGTATCAGAGGAGGGGTGAGGGAATAAGCAGGATAACTGTGGTCTAAATCTAAATGGTTTTCATCCTTTGCCAGACAAATGAACTTAAAAAAAAGAAAAGAAGACATTCTTGGCTACATCAAAACCAGCATGCACATTGTTTTTGCCTTCAACCTCTCTTGAAATCTCCCACTCCATCAAGTGTCCATGGAGAGGGACATCAAGGAAAGCAGATTCCCAGGCAGCATCTATTATCCTTTTGCTATTTAAAGAGAGGGCACATGTTAAACCATTAGTTCTGAAAAAAATATTGATATGTAACCATAAATGAAAGTCTGTGTTTCATAGAACAATTCATACATATTCACTGATAAATTATATGCTGATTTAGACAACATTCAGAAGGGCTATGGGAGCAGATAGGGGAAGGCAAAGGAAAAAAAAACAACCAACAAACCAAGAGTAAAAAATATGGAATTTTGTGCAGCCACAGCACACTTACCTGCTGGGGGATGCCATTTCCTCTACATTTTACACCTTTATTGCTCCGTTTTGCCACCATTGCCACCGCCAGCCTCTGGGCCAGCACCCGCTACCCCGTGTCCCGGTGTCCCAGCTGGCGGCTGCCAGCAGGCAGCTTCCCCCCCTGCGGGATTCAGGCTCCTTGAGGGATGTGCTGCATTGTAGGGGGTGAGTCATCCCAGAGGCATTCTGCACATCACAGCCCCAGCCGGACCATTACTCACTCGCAATATCCTCCCGGCTCGGAAGAGCACAGGCGCACACACCGACCAAAGATCCTTGCTTCCCCACCCCGTTATAGGCTGGAAAAAAAAATAAAATAATTATGATACAACTGCCATAAAGCTGTGGCAGCGGTGCTCAGCAGCAGCTGACGGGGCAAACGTGCTGCAGAGAGGCTGCCCCAGCCCGGCAGGTGCGTCACCCACGCACCCAGGGCTGCAAACAGGTCCAAAGTTGAATGCAGGTGTCATTTCCTCTGGTAACCTGTCAGCACTTTATTCCCCAAAAGCTGCCAACACAGCGCTGGGACCAAGGGTTCAAGCAACTCAACAGGCTTGGAGGAAGCACTCGGCCTCCCAATGTGCCTGCCTCCATTGCAACTTTTAATGGGATTTTAAATACCTCCAGTCGGTATTTCCAAGTATCAGCTATAGGTCCTTGTACACCATTCCTTTGCAGGCAGCCCCACTGAAGTGCCAACAGCCACATCCCCACACCCAAGCTTCGTTTTGGACACCTGGTCTCAAATACTCCCTTTCCTAAGTGCTGGAGCTCCTTGCTCAGCCAGTGTGTTGTGCATGTCCCCCAAGCTGTACAATGATGTTTGAACGCCCCCTCATTAAAGCAGAATGTTGCTCAAGAAATGCCTCAGTACCAATGACAAGAATAAAAATTGTGACACTGTGGCTCTGGTAGCAGCTTCTGAAAATACTTGCCCAGTTTCTGAACTAATCTATGCTGATGATTAGGCAGGAGGGGGAAGAAAGCTAACTGTTTCCAGGCTCAGCTGCTTCTGTCTGCCTTAAATCCAAGCTGTTTTAACTCTGATTTGGGGCAAAAATCCCTTTTTCCCCCAAGATGGGAATGATGACTGAGGTGATGCTTCCTGAAAGCATCCTTTAGGAAGGCTGCATCCCCATTTTACAGACAATGACAACCTAAAATCACTCACACCCCTGAAAACTTCATGCTTGGACCATGAGATCAACAAAGCCTGAACCCAGCTTCAGTAAGGAGACACCAGGCCGCAGGGAGGATGCTGGGACATCAAAGGGAGTTGGAATAGATGGTCTTTAAAGGTTCCTTCCCATCCAAACTGTTTTATGATTCTGTGACATTCTGAGTCAGCAACATTTGTTCACTGCTTCTCTCCAGCACTCAGCGAGCGTGAGTGCAGCTGCATCTGCAGGCACCTACTTGGACCTTAGCTGGATTTTGCCATGACAGTGGAATCAAGCTACTGTCCAAAATCATGATGAAGGCAACAGACAGCATGTTAAGTTTGTTACAGTGACAGCTGTATTTACTGCATTTACTGCATTTCAATATACAACACAAAAAGATCTTTAATTTAACGGACAAAAGTTAGTCTGTGTTGGTAGAAATGCATTTGCAACCAATGGGTTAACTCATTAGTCAGAGTATCAAGCTATGCAAGTAATTAAAAATAGTATGTGGGGGTTTAAATTTCAATTGCACATCCCCAGTCCACATTTCATCCTATCCAGATGTGCCAGAATCTGCCACCTTACTTTCCTCTTCAAGCTCTGCAGTAACACAGCAACAACTACTTTTACCTTCAAATGCTTAATGCAGCACCCATCAGCTCTCTCCTCATCTGTCTCCAGCAAGAGAGAGACTCAGCACACAAGTCCAAAGCAACGTCATCCAGAAAAATTCAAGAAAGCTGCCTGGAACTTTTTGCTGCAAGTTCAGTTTCTAAAGCTTTTCTCCCAAGGGATGGGGAAGATGAAATGAGCCTCCCTGTCCAAGAATAAACTATCCTGATTAAGCTCTGTTGCAATCATGTTTTTGAAACAACACTTTGAGCAGTTACATCTCCTCAAAGCTTTCCTGTTTTCTTGCTTTCCTACTGCTCCACAGACCATCCCACCACTGGTCCTCCTAGAAACTGAAGGCTCAGGACACAGAGAGAGACTTGGGACGACCAAAAGGTACTTACAGATGAGCAGCACTAACAAACAGTTGGAGCATTACAAATTACATGGAAAAGCCATCACACTGTACAGGTAATACCATCTCACAGCTGAGTGAGGTAGCTCTCAGCTCACAGGGCTGGGTTGAGCCACGAGCTGGGGATTCTCTGCAAAGCTGCCTGCTTGCTGGTCTGCCCAGGGTCAGGGGCAGGTGGGGGAAAACACTGCTTGTGAAAAGGCAAGACAGAAAAAAGCTCTCTGTTACAAATGTTACAGAATGCTCAATCCATAGGAATGGAAATAATGCCCTCACCCTTTGCCTACATCCAGAAGCTCTTGCATCAGCCAAGAACCACCACCACTTCATTCAACTGGTTTCAAGCCCAAGGGTTTTCTCCGAAGGGAAGCAGATACCAAGTCACTGGATCAGCATCAACCGAATCACTCACTGGTTGGGTTCTCACCTTTGTTCTTTAACCTTAAGGCTAAGCTAACAAACCTCAGCTCCAAGGCTGGCAATGCTGCTACACTTTAAAAAAAAAAAAAAGATTTATTAAAATAATTATTATTTTTCCCCTTAAATACTGCTCAGTCCAGTAGATTGCACACCCATCCCTACTAGCTCGGTGCTACAGTGAAACATCCTCCAAAGCCTTCTTGCAATTCCTAGCCTGGACTGGTGAGTGGCTGTGCCAATACATGAATGTTTTCCCGGTTCCCAGCAAGATGCATGCTGCTACAGGGTTTTCCTATTAGAAATCTGAAGCAAGCATTGCAACTGGAGAGCCAGCAAGGTGGTGGAACTGCCTTTTGCTGCCCACCAGCCACATGCAAGCATGGTTCAAAGAGCTGAGACTGTGGTCAGAGCAAGAGGAATCTATTTTCACTGTAGCTGCTGGAGTACTTGCAGTGAGGAGAATGAAACTCAGTCACCTTGTTAATACCAGCCACGTCAAGGGGCTGAACTTCTGCAGCAAAACATTAACAGAGTGCATGGGATCCAGCCCTGACAGCTGTGAACCAGGCAAAAAGATGTGTCAGCACAAAATTTCAGTGCAGTGTATCTGCAGTCCCAGGTCCATTTGGGGGACACTGGAACTTGTCATGCCTCATCATCTGGGAACACCAGGTGACCTACCTTAGGTGTAGCATTCAAGATTAGCTACAGCAATATTGCCTGAACACTGCTCACTGTGCCTTGGAAGAGGTAAAGAAGGTTGCTTTCCTCTGTTTCTGTTTAAAAAAGCCCCAGAAAACCCAAAAACCAAAATAGAACAAACAAAAAACCCCCACCAATCAACCTCCCCACCCCAACCAAACAACAAACCCAAACGAAAGACTTTACAGACCTGGTCAGTGTAGTTTTAAGCCCAGCACTTCAGACACACCCACTGCACTCATGCTGCCCCTGTTGCCCACAAAGCTTTCTTGAATACTGTGTTCACTGTGTTATAGGGGAGAGCTGTAAGTATGGTAAAAATAGGAAAAAGGGCACAAAAGTAGATCCTTAGGAAGGACTTAAAACATTTTATGATACGCTTGAGGCTGCTGAACGTTCAGGGAGCATTGAAATGCTCCTCCCTACATATTATTACCATGTTTTCCCTATTTACCATGTCATTCTCATAGATGAACAGACCTTTGTACATATGTATAACAACAAAAAATGACCCCAGCATAGATGGGTATTTCCAGCCAGGACCTGGGTGGAGGCCATATGGATTTAATTTTCCTGCAGACAGATCAAAGGAAAGCGCCAAGAGTGTCTTACTCGACTCCAAATAAACATCCATGACCAGAAAAGAGGTTACACAAATGACATGCACCAAGCTCCTCCATACCGGAAAAGCCTCATGTGCTTTTTTTCTAATTAAACCCTTCCTCCATGGCTCCTAATTGATACCTGGACAAACAGCTGTAATATACTCCAGGAAATCTAACCCTGTACTTTGCCTTACTTGTGTGACATGGCCTCAATCATCACAGGGCACACAGCAAACTTTCATTTTCTTGATAGAAAACTGGTTCAAAAAAACAAGTTACTTAAAAACCAAGGCTGTGCTCCTCCCCCCCCTTTTTTTTTTTATTTTAATACCTGACTCAAGGTAGAGGTACTTAAGTGTGAATCTCCTAATCACTGCATTTTTGCTTTCCTCTTCTGTAGGATAAAATTTCTTTACCATGCAAGTACTTTCAGCCTAATTATGCACATCCTAAACCACATATCATTTTTTGTCTTCTCCAATTTCTTCCCTCTAGATTTCAAGTCATTTTTACTACTTTCTGAGGGGTGGTGCTATCTTTTGCAAAGGCCCCATGCCACAACTCAGTACTCCATGGTAAAAGCACCTACAAAAGCAGACCAAAGGGCAAGCACAACGATACAAAAACCTTTATCCACCTCCATTTCCAAATTCACTGAAAACCCACAAAAATCTGTTGACCAGTTCCAACTTCATACTCTCTGTCTGGTGTTGACTGCTCCTCCTGTCAGCCAGCTCTGTTTTGCTGGGGGCTGACTTGAGCTAACCAGCTTAAACTTTCAGGATCACTCTGCTTCTCCTGTCAGCGTGAGTAAAATATTAGCCTGCCCTTAAAATGTACCTTGTCCAGCTCTTCTTTTCAGTGTTCTTGGGAACAACCTGCTATTTTATAGACTTAAAGGAAAACGGCTAATGCTTATGATACTACTTTCATTTTTAGTAGTGTGGGAATTATTTTATTGCTCATTTATGACAGTGATCCTCACAGTCTGCCTCCTTCAGAGCACAGAAACAGCACAGGGCAGGCTTCCCCTCCTGTATACAGTACTGCAAGCATCACCATGCTTGCCTTGGATCAGGACATCCAGCATTAACTGTTTTCACAAGGGCATGCAGTGACACTAGGGGGAATGGCTTTATGATGAAAGAGGGCAAGTTTAGGTTAGGTATGAAAAATAAATTCTTTATTCAGAGGGTGTGAGGCACTGCAACAGTGAGGCCAGAAAAGCTGTGGATGCCCCATTCCTCAAGTGTTCAAGGTCAGGTTGGATGGGGCTTTGAGCAACCTGGTCTAGTGGGAGACGTCTCTGCCCACAGCAGGGGCTTTGGAGCAAGATGAATTTTACGGTTCCTTCCAACCCAAACTATTCCACGGTTCTAGGACTCCATTTCTCAGCTTACTGACTCTATTATTTAAGTCCTATAGCAGGCAGAGATTCCTCACCAGTACCTTCAGTTTCCTCTGGCCAACTGTGTGCGTCTCCTAACCCCTACTTTGTTCTCCCTGCAGCCAGCTTTCCTGTTTACATCTCTGCCGTCACTTCCCTTGCAAAGCCGAAGGCCTTTGGAAAAGGGACAAACAAACAAGCGTTTCCTCAAGATGCTGGCAGTTGCGTGCCTGGGCCTCTCTTCCTCCCAGTGTCCTTCGCCTGGTCACATGCACTTAATAGCTTGTATTTCCTGTGCTGTGCTTTAATAGGCAGAATCTTCTAAATGCTAAAACAGAGGGTGGTGCCAGTGGCTGCCAAATTTATCCCTGCCAAGAGGGATTTTGCTTGCATATGGCAAAGAAGTCAATCAAGGAAATCATCCTGGGGTCATCCCATATTCTCACTGTGGCAGGTTCAATATGCTGGATGTTTGTGATCTCACATCAATTCCTTCCAAAAAGGTTCAGTATAGGGACAGCTGGAGTCCTCTGACATATCTGAAGGAGATCAAAGTAAGACACTCTTGGTCTTTCCTTTTAGCAGCAAAGATGGTGAAGGGGCTTCTCATCCTGTACCCATCAGGGTTTTTGGTACACTCGGTATTAGCTGGGAGCTGCCACCTTCAGTCTTCTGAATTTACTGGGGAATACCATAACATCAATACCCCACCTAAGACCAAAAAAACTGCTAAAGAACAGCTTATGGAAATCTGTTCGTTAAACTGACCACAACAAGGTTTAAAAACATCAAAAAATGCATACTGAAGAGAAGCAACATTATCTTCTTGCAGAAGATCTGTGAGAATAAAGCATTTACCTTTTATCTTTGGGCAAAGCCCCATCTATACCATACATTATCCACTTCCAAAAAGTATCTTCAACAGAGGAAGAAGGTATACCCTGATTTTTTGTTTCCTAACTTCACATTGGTTCTTCTGTCTCAAGCTGTGTTACAACCACTCCACGCACATTTAGCAGATTATAATGAAACCACAAGTGTTTATCTCGATCCAAAATGGCTTAATTTTTTTTTCCTCCCCTTAAACTCAGATTTAACTAGGGTTTTAATTCCAAGGACACAAAGTTCACAGGAGGTGCATGCTTATTCTTTGATGCCCCATCTACAAACATTTTTTTTCTTCTTAAGGCAGTTTCATCCAGCTACAAATCTGACTTTAGGATTTATCTGCCTCTGCCACTATGTCCACTAGTATCTTATAACAAGAGAAATTACAGCAAGGAAGAGCCTTGGTCTGAAGATGGGTCTCTGCTGTATTCATGCAAAGGGAGGGCAGCTCCATGCCCAGCACTCCACTGTGATGTTTTGGCTCCCAGACAAGACAGCCAAGACAGCAGTGGAAGAGTGATGTGTCAAGACTGCCCTGCAAGGCCTTCTTTTCCATGAGAAATTAATATTCAGCTAAAACAGCGATGGCTTTTCAGCCTCCTAAGGGAGAGACATATGCACACACTGCCCAAAAGCAAGATGAGTACAAACTCTGTTAAGCAGTTCACACCATGATGGGAAATCACAAGTTGACAAGATGTCTGGAAAACAAACCAACCCAAAACCCAAACGAAAGAAAACTCCCCTAGGCCTCTCTGAGTCTGATAAAGGTCTATTGCCAGCATTAATCTGCAAGGTAGGGCAAGGACCCACAAGCTGCTCCTTCATCCAGGAATGCCTTTTTTATTAATGTCAGCACCATGAAGAGGCTGGTGCCCAACCTGTGCTTCCACCACCATGGGGACAGTCCTGGGAGCTACCAGGCCAACATTGAAGATGCTGTGGATATTGACACAACCCAGTGCGTTCTGCCATGGAAGCCAGAGGCAGTGCCAGAATGAGCTCTGAGTTACAGGCCCAGGTCCAGCAGATTCAGTGACGGAGTGAGATGATGACAGCTCCATTCAAAATAGAAAGCTGAGGTGGAAAGTCAGTCACTCATCCAAATCCAGTGCTTTCCCTTGGAAATGCATGGATGATGCATACCATCAATTTTGGGATGTGAGAAGTCCCATTTCTCCTGTCTTCACCCTGTCCAGATGTGCTTGGGTTGCAACGAGTCCATGGAGGACTTGAGAGTTAAATCCCCATCCAACACACACACTCATCCACATTTTAGGAGGAATATATACACCCAGTTAATGCTTATTTTTAAAAGCTGTGTTGAGATTAGCTAAAAGTAACGAAAGTTAGTGGTGTAGCAACAGAAAAGATTGCTTCCATCCCCATTAAAACAAAGCAGTGTGAGAAGTGGATGTGAAAAACAGGCACTTCCCTGTTGACTAATGGCCAACACTCACCTTGCTAACGGATTAGGTGGAAATCTGTGGCTGTCTCAAGAGATGTAGTGGCAAGCCTCTTGTGGAAGTTCAGCTAACACTTGGACAGGAGACCTCCAGATGCACTTGCAAGCAAATAAATGAAGTTTAGCTGAAACAATGCTTCGCCAAAACCAACACAAGGACAGTGACCTCTGGAATTTGGTGCTACTTGCAGATGTCCTAAAGGATGCCATCAACGGAGTCATAAAAAAGGTACTTTAACCCCTGGCAGTGATTCATCTAGGTATTTTTTCTAGCAAAAAGCCTTATTACTGAGGGGAGAGTTTCCTATTATTTGCAGGAAAATTCAGAGGAGAACAAGTAGATACTAATTTGTTAAAAAGACAGATAAACATGTACAGGAAATACTTCTATGAAGGTCCTGATCCTCTGAAGATTAACAATCTACAGTACTGGAGACAAAACCATGACACTGAGGAAATAAGCGAACTATAAAAACAGGAAGAAGTGGAAGTTTATTTTTTTATGTTATTTTGAGGGAATATTTGTTTTTCTGAAGCTTAAGATACCAGCAAAAGCCTCCATCTGCAGGTCACACTATTCTCTACACAAAAGCAGCTGCAGTGAGCTTCCTCACCCAGGTCCCCAGAGCTGTCAGATGGGGAGGCCATCCTGCACATTACAGATCTGCTGCTTCCCTAACCAACACTGTTGTTCGGTTTTCACCTCATCTAAAGTCATTACAAATTGTTTTGTGGACAATATTCTGTAGCTGTCACCAGTAAATCAAGTTATTTTGCTGTTGCACTTCCCCCCACAGCCAGAGGACTAGGCGCTGCCTCCACATATGTACTTTGGTATTTTCACTATAACAATACTAAGGTAGTACTTGTTGGAAATGAAGGATTTTGTCACAAGCAGAAACTATGAAGAAAAGCTGTTCTGGACTTTCCTGCCTTAGTTTCTGTTCAAATGAAAACACCACCACCACCACTGTGAATGACAAGGATGCAGCTGGGATGTGCTGAGGCTAACCACTGCTTCTGCAGCACCTTGGTGACACAGTTGTTTTTAGACCACTGCAAGTCACCAAAGTTGAAGAGACCCAACCACTTTGTCTGGAGGCACCAACCTTGGCTTCTGTCTCAGAAACATCTTCTGTTCAGTCATGGTGGCATCACAAGGAGCCCTCAGATCTGTGTCATGTCTCATACATAAATCACCTTACTGAAGTGATTCAGGCTGAGACACAGCACTGTCCAAGGATCTTCAGCTACTAAAGGAGGTGGGGAGAGTAGCAGAGAGGGACACCACATCAATTTGTCTTCATGTATGATCTTTTTGAAGCAACTTCTCCACCTTTTTCTTGCAAAAGCCTTCAAGAAATTTAGATAATTCCCACTGCAACCAACGCTCTGTGCATGTACTGAATGCCAGCCTAAAAGCAGAATAAAGCTCACATCTGTCTGCAGAATTCCCAGAGCACAGAAAGCCATCAATGCAGAAAATAAGTTGTACTTAACACGAAGAAAGGTTTAAATATTTATGCTTCTAATATGTCCTCATCACTTCACTCTTCAGTACCATTTATAGTTGAATTATTTTTGTCCACTGGAAGTCATCCCTTTGAACTAGGGCATTCAGTGTTTAGGAAATATAATTAAATCTCCACATTAGTTAGCGGATGTTAGTTAACTATCAGGGGGAAAAGATGTACCTTAAAAAAAGGCAAGTGCAATACCACCAGCCCAGCTTTCCACTTGGATTTGACATCCACCACAACTGCAAGGAAGATGTAGATCTTATTTGTATGGTTACTACATGGAAAATTTCCACAAATATATAAGTACCTATATATTGGATCAAATATTAAGCATTTGCTATTTGTCTGACACACAATATACCAGGACATTTGTCTTTTGGGTTTGTATCAAGTAAGGACAGTGACTACTGTAACAGTATGGTCAACAGTGGGCACCTGCCTTTTGCCAATTCACATTCCCTTTCCACGTGGTTACTTACATTCAAATCCTGCCAAATTGCTGCACATTTAAGAGACCAGCTGTTACCTTTGCTACATTTTGGTTTTGCCTCCACACCCATGTGCTCCTGTACCAGGGTTTTAAGGAACCAAATGTTCTACACCACCTTGTAGCTCCCCCTGTTAACTACTGGTATTGGTAATTAAACAGCTCGCATCAGTTACATGCAGAACTTGGAATAATAATAACAAATACAGAGCCCTTGAGTGCCAGCTTCTAGGAAATCACTACAGGAGCACTGTTCAAGTTCCATTAAGTATTTGAGATGGTGGTGGGAAGTTGCACCCAAGTGCTGCCCAAGGTTCCTATGCTTTGCACCCTGAAATGCCACCAAAAAAAAGTAATTTCAACCCTGAAATGACACCCAGATATTTTGACTTCACCCCTTCTTTGCTCTACATGAAGGAATGAACCACCAAAAAAACCCTGGGCAGTGCTTCCACAATAATACCAAACTGACACCTGCCATTTAGATAGATCATCAGGAGAGAGGCAATCAGCAAAACACAACAGTATTTGCTCCATCATCTGCCAGTACCCAAGAGATACTTTCAGAAGTTATGGACTGGCTCTTCAAGTCCCTTTCTTCAAAGTATATAACAACAATATGAAGTAACAGCAAAGCACAATAAAATGGCAAGTGCCTCATCCAAAGCAGGCCTGGTGACAGGACACAGTGTCCAGGACAGCTGGAAGCCAGCTGATGCTGAAAGTGTGGGACATTTCTGGGTCATCTCATGGCTTCTTAGCTTTGCACAGCCCTGGCTGCACAGGGCATTTTTGCCTTATCCATTAAACCAACCAATGTTTGAGGCCCATGGGTACTTTGCATGCCAAAGACATCAGAAATAAAATAATAATAATAATAATAATAAAAATTCAAGCAGCTTCAAACACCTTCATGGCACTTACAGACCGTGTACTCTCCTGTCGAGGTAGAGATGGGGAAGGCTGAGCTCTGGAGCCAGGGACCCCAGACACCCATCATGCCTACAGTGACTGGCTGTTGCTGGCATGGAGGATGGTACAGACATGATCTGAAAAATCCCACTCCTGGATAGTGCCTGGGACTTCCTCATGACCCTGTGCCAAGCATGTGGCATTGCAGGCTCCTCATTCGCCTTCCTGAAGCGCTGCTGTGGAACGGGCACAGACGGCTCTGATGAGCCCAGCAGTGCTCACACCGTTTCCAAATAGCTGCTTTTATTAACTTCAACCTCCATCCACGGGCTGCTGAAAGTGCTACATCCCATTTAGAGTTGTAGGGATAAAATTAAGCTTTTCCTTTGATAGGGAGTAATTTTTGTGCGGTGCCACAACGCTTGTTCGGGCAGGCTTTCTATTCACCTGGGGCAAGCGTGCTCTTCAAGCTTAATTAGAGCATATCCCTAGTTAAAAAACTTAATAGTTAATTGAAACTTCATGCTAACCTATGGTCTGCTCTGCATGTCTCTCATGCCTCATGTAATGGAAGTCCTAGGGTGGGAGAGCAGCATGGGGTGGAAAGAAGGTTTCATTTTAGCCAAAAGGAAGAACACAGTCAGCACACTGACTAGCTGAAGAAATAAAAATAAAATAAAAATCCACTCTGCCACAGTCCTGCTCCATGACATGAGCTAACTAATATATGCATGGCCCATACAGCAGAGGAGAGCTGAATGTCAGAAAGTGTTCACAAAACTAGAGGTATAACCATGGACAACACAAGCCAAGAATGCTGTGCTATGCAACGCGGGGAGACAGCCTGCACAAGCCCTGGAGCTGCCAACAAGGCGCTCTTGACAAAACTAAGCCTTATCCTGCAGAGGGAAAGTTATCACATAGAGAAGCAAGTATCTTTTTTAAGCACAGAAGAGGTCAGTATATTTAACATCTTAATTAGCTCATGAATGACAAAGCCACAGTGCTGCAAAAGAAGTTCCCGTATTTAAAATGTTCCAAAATAAAACAAATGTATAGGGACTGGATTTTAGCCTTTTGGGTATTTCCTTTCCCATATTTAAGGTCTAGTTTTCAGAATAAGTTAAATATAAAATAGCAAGAACATATACAAGTTGTAAACAAGCACAATCCTTTCAACTTTCCTTTATTCAATTAAGTGAAGAAACTCATTCATGTTCCCTGTAACAAGCACCTTCCAACGAGCCACACTTTGCCCTCTCTCCAGTGGTATGTTTCTTCCTAGGTTTCAAAAATTTCCCTTTGGTGTCAAGGGAGTTTCTAAATTCCCTTTACACAGCAAAAGAGGCCCGAAACAGGTGCTCAACCAAGGATAATCCTATTGAAGCCATCCAAGGAAAACCCTCCTTGGTTTTCTGCCATCTCACTAATCTAGGGAGCTCTTAAGGACAGCTCTCGAAATCTACAGGTAGAACTTTTCTGGACCTTACATAATACATCCTCAAGCAAAAGATTAACTTTCCAATTTTTTTGCTGTCCAGAATTTGAAGCTAAACATCAAATCAGAAAAACACCCTGGTGGGTTACTACTTTCACCTATGAAGACTTAGCATTTTCAAGTGTCTTGAAACGCATGACCTAACAGGAAAATTTACCTATGGATTAAAAATAAACAATAAAAATAATTCAACAAGCTTTTCTGCATTTTCTATACTTGCTGTGTGAGACCTTGAGCAGAGGTTTATGCACTGGGCAGGTTACCCCTCACACAGCAGCACTCCTGTGGAACACAGTCGGCTCCCTTCGCTGTTTGCACTGTGTTCCGCGCCGCACGTCCCCCCTGCTCTCCGGCCACCGCTGCCCGTCACGCCTCAGCTGCCTCTCCCTGGCTATTTGCTTAAGGCTGGGTAAAGCCAGGAATTCCTTCGTGTAACAAAGTGTACAAACGTGCTTTTATGTAGGGCATTTCAACGCTGCAGAGCCCTCTCAAGGAGTTTCCCTTTTCTCTCCTGAGGAGCTGGTTTCACTCAGAAGTTCAGGGAGCAGCAGAAGTTTCTTGCTGACAGGAGTCGCATGCAGAAGGAGAGGAAAGGGGCTCAACATTTATTCCATCCACCTAAGGAAATGAGAGCTTAAAAGAGTGCAGAATCCAGAATGTGAGACATGATAAGGCTTAACAGGTAAGAAAAAAGCCAGGTACTCTGTATCTGGTAAGGAGTGCACCTCTGAACAATAAGCCAAGGAAGACTCATACCATCTTGCGCTGGAAGACACCGTCTGCAGACATAAAGATGATTCAATTCTACTGGTCTAAGAAAAACACAGTCACCACCTTCCTGAGCCCCCTGTGGCAAAGGGTGACCCAACTGGCCCAAATTCACACCATGGCAGTTACTACAACCATAAATTGAAATGAATCAGTAAAAAAATCCAGTACTTTTTCTGCTGACACATCACCAATTAAGATAAACTTTCTCTGCCATTCCATTCTTGCCTCCTCTCCCCACTGCTCTCATTACACACAGGGATATTTACTTCAATATACCCTGCAAAATGCTAACCACATTCAAAAGTAACATCAGCATCTATTTACCAAGTATTTTCTAATGCATGCTAAGATTTGGAGAGTCACTTTCATATAAAGATGAGAGAGGATGTGAAGGATCTGGTTTGATGCTTAGTTCTCCACTGAAGGACAGTTAATGCTGACCACTTCAAGAGACAACCTTTTCCAGAAACAGGCATGTTCTCTGCTACCACCAGCAGCAGCTTTCAGCTAGATCCCTGAAGCCCATTAATGAGTTCTTTATAGCATTAATCACAACAAACAGCATATGTTATATATTGTCTCCAACTGTTCCATAGACAATTGGTCACAGACAACAGATCCAGACACCTCTTGCAAAGCAAGGGTCTTTCCTACCCCTGCTTATAGGGCAGGGGTTCCTTTAATATTGGACAAAGGCAGCACCTGCTTTGAACACCCATACCATGAGTAGGTACAGCCAGGGCTCATTACTTGTGACCCAAGGTGGACGATGATCCAGAGAAACCCCAAGCACAGAAATCCGAGCAACTTTTTCCTTCTTAAAATATGTACAGGCAAGCACTACTTGCAGTCCTGTATTTTCAGGAGGGTACCAGACTCATGTAGAACCACAAAACCTGGTAAAAGGTCTCATGAGAAATTATTCCTCCCATTCTTGCAGCAGAGAGGAAGCAAAATAGGGAAATAGTCTAATAATATTTAATTGCTTTCTTTTTCTTCATATGAAATTTGCACAGAAGGTATGCCTGTTAAAAATCTCAACATTTAAGTGCTGGAACAAAGGATGTATTTTCCTCTGTATCACCTTACCCCAAATAAACATAGAAACCTTAGTTACCTTTGCAATCCAAAGAGAACAGATTAGCAAAAGCACCCTGTGATTTTATTGCTTCAATCACTGCAGAACGTGGAGTGCATTTGGCCAACAGAGGCAAACCCAAAGCAGAAAATTCCTGCTCACTTCTATTCCCCTTTGGTTTTGTTTAAGTCAGCACTGAGAAAGCAAATTAAGCTTCCAACTCTCAACTCCTATAATCACACGAGATCCGCAGCAATGACTCCAGAAGTTTATGTATTTTCTCTTTAAAACATGAATGGGAAAGTGTACACAAACACCCTTCTTTCCCCATCCCTTCCTTCCCATATGAAGGGCTGTTTGTTTTTTTATTGGACCTTATGAAAGGTTGGGGAAGCTATTCCACCAATACTCTGATAAAGGTAGCCCACGCTTCCTTAGAGATAGAGCAAAGGGAAGAAGGAAAAAACCCCAAACACCCCCACCAGTAACAAAGTAACGTCCTAGATGTACTATGTAATGACTTTTGTACAGAACAGCAAATTTTATCAACAAATTAATCCTGTCTACAGTTCACCTAGAGCTTTCCTGAAAAAGAAAATACAGTGCACATAGATGTAGAGACACTAAGCACTGCAGAATTTCAGTGGTCCATAGCCAAACCAAGATAGAAATGCCTCAGACAAGGGCTTTTTGTGTTTCAATCTGTGGATCTTCAAGACCACCATTTCTAAAATAGCCCATGCAGCTGCTTACTCTAGGGAACAGTCTTTTTTGACTGTTAAGGTTATGAGGGCTTGGAAGGAAGGGGGGGGCTTTTCTGCATGCACTGGAAATTTATTTCAGGACTGTTGTTTAAAGGCACACATGCAGAACCAAACCAAATGAATGGTTGGTGGCAGACTTGGTTAAGCTGTAATTTTTTTCATTCATAGGCTGTGATTTTAAAGGGCTCCTCAACTGCTCACTGGGGGATGATCAGCACAGCTGAGGTCACCAGCACATCAACCACTGTCTCCACACCCAAAAACTGGGAGACCCTGTCTAAATCTTGGCCTCTGGGCTCACAGGTATTCCTAGGACCCAATAAGAAACCTGGGAGAGAAGCAAAGAAGATTTTTAATGTGCAGGCACAGGAGAGAAGTTGGGTAAAAACATCACTGTAAGGCAAGCACACATTATTTTAACATTGTTCAGCCCACTACCATGCAAGGTGGCCGTGGCAATCCCAGGACCAACAAACTCTTTTGGAGTTCAATCCAAGGCATCAAAATAAGCCTATTGCTGTCTCCCCTTTATCTGCTGTCTGCTTATCATTTCTACACATACCACACACCTATAATCGTAACTTTTAGGTGGGGGAAGATCATCCTCCTCCACTTACACATCAAGTTGAACAGATAAAATCCCCCACTTTCCTCCTGACTCTGTCCATCTGCACAACTCTGCCTTTGGAAGGATTTTAACCAAAAGACAGACTGACCTGGAAAGGTTTAGGACTTCTGGGTAAGGGTGAGGGAGACACAGACTTTAATAACCAATAAAAGCACAAACAAACCTGATGAACAGCTCAAAAAAAAAAAAAACAGCTGATATTCACCATATGAGTTGTTTTAGGAACTACTGTAAAAAAGCACATCATGACCTGATAAGATCTTCCAAACCAGTGGAGTTTATGTATACATAGGCACAAGGGGAAATGGTTTATTTGGGCTTTAAGGTTCTTCCTGTAGGATACAGTGTTTATAAAGGGTATTTCTAGAACTTCCTGGCTGCATTTGTGAGATCGTGCTCTCTGTATGCCTCCAGCTCCCCCTCCACACCAGCCTGCCTTTCTTCTGCTATCAATCCCCCTTTAATTTTTTCATTTTACTTATTGCTTTTAACCAATCTAGTTAACTCTGCATTTCACTTCCTTCAGACAACAAGTAGAAGCTCATCTCCAGCACTGCTCAGTAATCGTCCAGCCATTCAACACACTCTCATAAAGTATTGCTATACCAAAATGTCAAATACTTGCACAGGAAAAAAAACCCACTAATTTTTTCTCTTATACAGCTCTAGTGGCTTAATTGTATTACAGCCTTTTATTCTTGCTTTTAAACACGGAAAACAAGCTCTGCACTAAGTTTTTCTTTTAGATCAACTAAACACCAGATGCCTTTTTAAAAACAAAGGGTCATCTGAGCAATGCAAGTATCAGAATGACTGCTTTATGAAACTCTGTACCATTCCCTAACCTTTTTATCTTTACAGCCACCAAACTGCACACATCCAGTAACAACATGTAAAGCAACGACAGGCTGCAGCCAGCTTAACACCTCCCATGCCAAGTTTCAGTCAAGGATGAATTATGCTGGCAGTACTATAAATCTCTAGCGATAAAGTTTTTGCTGTAATTTCACCAGTGTTTAAAATAAAAAAGCACACCACTTAAGTGTCAGTGGCTTTTCTGTAAGTTATACACACACACACTCCAACTACATGGAGCATAACAAGCTCCTGAAACACAGGGATTTATGCTGAGGTCTAAGAGGGGTGTCTGTATCCCGGCCCTCCATTGCCACCAAGACAAGCAGGGGTTTTTAAAAAAGTTATCAAATTAAAACTTCAAAAACAAAACAGCACTAAGAAATTGGGCACCTTGGGTTTTAGGAAATGTGATCACATAATGTGGCTGCAAAATTGTGGAGAAGATGGTATGAAGGCAGGTCTGGCCCTCACTTTCAGCAATGTGCTCTCCCATAGTCAGCCTGGCAGCAGATAAGGGTGAATTTCTCAGCTTGTCAGCATCATCAGGACCCACTGCACAGGTCATCATAGGCAAAATTAGGCATTCATCACCCTACTGAACCACTGGACTTCTTTCCTCAAACCCTCACCACACAGTATGGACGTACAGCGGAGAGGTGCAAAGATCCAAGCATCACAGTAATCACACAAATAAATCAAATGGAAGTAGACTTAGCTACACATCTGAAAATCTCCAAGCATGCTTTAAATTAGCCCGGGTGATACCTTCAGATCTCTACATAATTTTTAAGAACAAGACAGTGTAAAAGTAACTGCAACCGCAGAGCCAGATCCCTGCAGCAGAGGCTGACTGTACTCTGCTGCTGTCTTCAGCAGCTCTTTATGGCATCCCTTGGATCACTGCACAACAAAAGTAGTTCTCCAGTATTAAAACCTGGATACTTTTTCCTTTCCCAGCCCTCAAGATTTTACAAAGATGGGATGTGGTGAGAAGCCGCCCAGGACGCTGCCCACTACCAAGGCCTGATCCCAGCTGTTCACCAACCCCTTGCCTCGTTCTGTCCCAACCTGAGGCAAAGCACACGCTTCCTTCTATGCTGCAACTTGAAGCATTAGCTAGTAACCTTCTGTAAGCTCCAGGGCATACCTTTCCACTCATAAAACCAGGTAAACAGCCAGCATGCCTTCCAAGCACTTGGAAACCCCGGTGGGAGTGTCTGGACATGTCAGCAAAGAAATGCAGCAAGGTAAGCTGAGCTCTCTGCTTGTTGTGAGGGGGTTAAACACTAAAGGGCATCTTTTTGGGCAGCATCCCCCTAAAACAGTGACCTGCTCAAGGTGCTATGGGTTAGGAGTGGTTACAGCTGCAGAAAATGAGTGCTGCCAATAGTTAAAGGGAGAAAAACTGATATACACAAGGCTACGGGAGACCTTTCTTTCACCTCATGTCTGTCTCTGCAAAAAATGCTTTCCAGCACCAGTAAGGGAGCTAATAAATAAATGAAAAGCATAAATGGTCTAGAGACTTCAACAAAAAAAATAAATTACACAGGTGTGCTTTAGCTCAGACACTAATTGCTGCTAGTGGCATCAACTAATACTAAACATGGACTTAACTCCTATAAAACCACATCATTTAAGAACTGTTGTCTTTCTGCAGGTGAGGGGAGGACCAGGAAGGAGCTGGTAGGCAAGACTGTGGTGCTGCAACAGGCTCTGGTGTTTGGGGAAGAAGCTCTGTGATTTCCCACAGTGTTTTGAAACTGTGACTGCTGTACAGACACCTTCAGCGTATTTCAGACACTGCAATGGAAACTCACCTTGCTCCCAACTACTCAAACAGGCAAGCGGTGCTCAACATTTTAATGTACAGGAGGGAAGCTGCCACTTTTAACCAGCAAGAAATGAAGTAATGCGACTATCCAAACAGGATGTATGTATAATGCAGTTAAAAAAAAAAAAACAGCCTAAGTGTTTCCAGACCCTCTCAGGACTTAAGTGCATGTGCAGAACATGCTCCTGTCCTCGCACGGCAGCACAGGTCCTTACAAGCAGGGAGATGCATTTCCCATACGCAGGATCAAAAGACGCTATCAGGTTTTACAGCACATCTCCCAGCGCCATCAGCGCCAGTCTGGCAAAGAGCAGCAGCTGAGGTGGAACGGTGACCAACTCAACCTTCCCATTAAAAAGGAGGAAGTGGTTACTCTTAACACTTTTATTCCTAGGGAGAGATGTACACAGGTAACGAGTCCTAATGATACTTCTGAAAGCCCATTTAATACATATGAAAATAAGAAAGGAACAAGCTCCATTATCATGGCAGTCTTCAGGTCATGAAATGGTTTTCTCCTTGCCAGGCACTGCTGTCAAAGTCCAAGCACTTTGGCCAACTCTGCAATCCCACTTTTGAAAGCACCACAGATGTGGAAATCAACTTCTGTTGTTAGAAAGCCCTGTAACCCCTCCTCGCCACGCCTGCCAGTAAGAAGTTTCCTTCCTAGCTGGAATAGCCATCAGCAATACTCAGCTGATAGACTCAAGATCTCTCCTCTGATTACAGCACACGTAGGAGTTGAGAACAAAGGGGAGGGGGGAAACAACAAAAACCCAAAACACAGTCCTTGAAGTGCAAGTTGCAAGCAAAGAAAGTCAAAGAATAAAGTTATTCAAAGAGCACAAGAACAAGCAGGCTGGAGACAAAAACAGTAATTCGGGTTAAATCTCACTCAGACCTACTGCAACAGGTAGAACCTGCCAGCTGTTGGCAGCAAGATCTCCAACAGCCTTGAAAGAAGACTTTGTAACAGTGCTTTTGATAAAACACGCTTTACTTTAGGGTGAAGCATGTACTTCTACTGCATGGGGCAGACAGTGTTTTACTCCACTGGCTACATCAGGTGCACGTCATGGTGATCACCTTCCCCTGATGGGAGGGGAAAATATGTCCAGGAGAGTTTGGCTACAGCAGGAGTCATGGTGACAGTAGAAGTCCAGCTTCTAGAAGAGCAACACATGAAGGAGCAGAAATACAATAAGCAAGAGGCAAAAAAATACCCTCAAGACTGCAGGGAAAAGGAAATGGAGACAGAAAATTAGATGGAGCAATTACATCCTCCTGGATTTTGAGATGATGTCCACCTGCCCACACAACATTTGTCTCACATCCAGCTGGAGCAGAAAAAAGTTGGGAGCATCTCTGTGATGCCTGTGGGTACCGACACCGATGCTCACACTGACATGGTAAGTTCCCCCGAAAAGTGCTGTGCCAGCAGGCAGAAGTGCAGTATTTGGGCATTGCTTTGCTATTCTTGTTGCAGCAACAGGGCTTGCCCCTCACCCCAGCTCCATCCTGCAGCCTGGTGCCCTTGACTCACCCAGTGGTGAGGGCCAGCAGGTGGTTTTCCTTGCCTTATGAGGAACCAAATCATAAGAAACAACGTGTTCAAACCCAGCTTTTGCCCCCAAGAGCTGATGCAAAATCCAAGGTGAGGGTTAGACACAGAGGAGGCATCAAGGAGACGGCCAGTGCAGCCCAGCTGCATTTCTCTGCAGCTTGAGAGGGTCAGGTTTACAGTACTGAGCAAGCACCAGAAAAATAAATGATTAAAGGAAATTTGACAAGGAAAGGGGGTGGACGTGGGTAGAGAAACGGGAAGGAAGAAAAACTCAGAAGATCTTGGCAGAAAACCAATAGGTAAGAAAAGAAACAAAANAAAAAAGAAACAAAAAAAAAAAAAAAGAGAAGAAAAAAAGAAATCATTACAAACCATCAGCTGAGTTTACCCATGGCCAAGATGGGAAGAAATGGTCAGTGCAAACACGATGCTGGGAGATGCTGCCCTGCTCTGCTTGTTGCCACGCTTGAAGCAGACCTCTCTTTCCAGTGCTGGGCTTTATGTGACAACAGTTTTCTGCTTGCTTTTGGTAGTCTACAGAAATGGGGACCTGCTGCAGTTCCCATCTCCTGTCAATCAACTCCACAGTCTATTTGTGCCTTTTTTTAGTCAACTGACCTTTTCTATTTTACTTCTTTTTGAATTTCTGCACTGCTTTAGAAGCCTAAGTCCTCCAAAAATCAAATGCTCCACTTAGCAAACAGGGCATATATCAAAACCACAGTCTCCAGAGCTGTACTTTTAGTTTCACTGATCTCCGTGCCCTTTCCACCCCTGCACAACTCTTGCAAGCAAGATCACCTTGTGCTGATAAAAAAGAGGAAAAAAAAAAACAACCCACATTTTTCAATGAATCTGTTGTAGGGAGCAGTTCCTATGGCCATTCTGCTGGAGGCAAGGAAATTGAATTTATCGATTCCTCAAGCATGCCAGAGTGTATAAGAAAGAAAAAGGAGGGATTGAAACCAATAGTTAAGTTGTGTCTCATTCCTGAGCTCCTATTTTTCAGCCTGGTCCAGAAGGAGGAGGACAACTACCATCATCTCCCTGCAATTTGGTGGCCGACAGGAAACAATTTTGTGGTTTAAATCCAGCGAGCAGCAAACCAAGCCCATGTTAAGAGCGAGCCTTGCCACACAACGCACTTTTGTTTGCAGCCTCAGGATTTAATTAAACAGGTAGATAAAACCTACCTTTTAACCCACGCTCCAGGGTGTGCCTCGGTGAGATAAAAAACAGGCTGCAAAACCAGGTCAAAGATGATTCCATTGCTGCTGCAGCATCTGTGCCGCACTCGAACACCATCCCACCGCTGCCGTCCCACTGTGCTTCTCAAGGAGGGGAGCTGCACCAAAAACCTCCCTTTCTGGCCCAAAGGCAGCTTGTTTTGGTTTCTCCTCTTCAATGCAGAATCTGGGTTATCCATGGGCTGCCTGGGGCCATAGTGTGGACTAATGTGCTGAGAAATTCAAAATCCGTCTCCCTTCCGCTTGTGGCAACCCTATTCCCACAGGTTTCCTTTCCAGCTGTCTGACCAAACACCCTCTCCATACATCTTCAACCTACAACTTCTTTTCAAGGCATTTCCAAAACAGAAGTAGAAAGGCTAGAAAGGGTAAATCCCTTCTTTATCCTCCCTGCTTTCTTCATCTGACAGATCTATTATTCCCTTATAAACAGCAACTTCTCCCAGTGACCGAACAAAGCAGCTACTTACACGCCATATTTTAAACAGGCATGTTTTCAGGCCAAGAAATAAACAGTTATATTTTGACAATCCTTCATTTCCTGTTCTATTTGTGAGCGATAATGTCATAACACACAGCGTGTCCCATGCCTTCCTCCCCGGCTGAAACTTGCAGCAAAATAATTTAGCTGACTGAGCTGCCTTTGATACCTACAGAAAATCACCAGTATTGGAGTGGGCAAAAACGTAGTGAAAATGAAGGGGGGGGAAAAATTATTTTTTCAGCACATAGGGCAAACTGCAATATTGATGGACTCAGTATTCAGAACTGTTGTCTGCTCAGTAGTGGAGAGAAGTGGGGTTTTGGGACCAGCAAAAGAACCAACAAGAGTGAGTTAAGTCTAATTTTCTTTCCCTAGACTGGGAAAAATGCATTGGTGTGATCTCACGCCATGTTTTGCTGTTCCGGACACCACCACAGCAACCCTACACACACCACACTTAACCCAGCTCCTTAAAAACCTCTGGGGGACCAGTCCCACTTGCAAACACTTGGCAGGCGCACTCCGAGCCCGCTGCAATAAATCCAGCCGGCCTTGGAGCGCCGGGGACACTCCCGGGATGCGGTGCGGCCGGGGCACCGCAGCTCCATCCCAAGCAGCGAAAGGCTGCGGACCAACACTTCCTCGTTCTCTGACCTTTTCCATTTAATTACTTCCTGTGACTTTCTTGGAACCACGCATCGGAACGAGCAGGCGGCAGCCTCTGGGCATAACAGAATCGCTCCAAGGGTTCAGCTCCATTCTCCTCCCGACGCGCGGGCAGCCCGTCCGGGATGGCTTTGGAGAGGGCCACCGCAGCTGCCCATCTGCTGGGCAGCGCTGCCCGAAATTCCGCCACTGCTCACGCCCGGCAGCGCAGCTTCGTGCCTCTGATTTATTACCTGGCATCCCCATTCTCCCCCCAGCCTGCAACGTGCGAGGCTGCACGGGCTGAGAGGGAAGGAGGGAAGCAAAAATAAAGGCTGAGACGCAGAAAGAGGCACTCGCTTTGCAATGACAAATTGACCTCTAAGTATCGATCTGAAATGGTGCAGTTGTGAAGGGACTGATGAGCTTCCAGCATCCTCAGCCCTATTTGTTTCCCTTTTCGGTTTTATAAATTGTCTCAAGACTCAAAATCTAATCGAGCTGTTCCCAAGAAACTATATTATAAAAAAAGGGAGGGGGAGAACCCCATGTTATTTACTTGAAGAGGGTTATTTCAAAAGGCATCCTGACAGTGGTCCTTTTTTTTGTAATCTGGCTGTTAACATTTGCTCACAGTGCACTCAGTGAAACAAGAATAGCTATGCAAATTAAAGCCAGATATCTAGGGCAAATAGCACGCTATACTACCATTGTTCTGACAGCTTGAGAAAACTTATCAGAAGAGCCTGTCCTTATTTCTTTTAACACCATATATATTGGAGGAAAAAAAAAAAATCAAATCACTTCACCCACCACTGAAATGAAAAAACAACCCATGAGTCACCGGCTTCAGCAACGCTATCAATCAATGCAAGGCTGGAAGCGAGGAGCTTACAGTGGAAACCATGGCTTACCTAAAACACCTCGCCGTGCCCTGCAAAGCCAAGGCCTGGGCTAAACTCTGGCAAGCCCAACCATGACCCCCAAAAAAGCCACTCAGGATAAGTGGTCACTCTGGGGTAAGGACCACGAAGCATCATTGACCCTGAAAATCAACGCATCCAGATCCCGACAACACAGCTACTGGTGGCCTGGGAAAGGGTGGGGTACCAGCTCCCCTGGTCACCAGCATTCTCCACCTCCAAGAGAATGAAGCACCACATTGCTGGGTTGGTAGGTGACCCCAACAGAGGTGCCATGACCTAAGAGCTTCCACACACATGAAAACCATTAGCTGGAGCATGGCAGTGCAGTGGCACGTGGGGGAAGAATTCGCTCCAAAACAAACTGCAGCCTACAATTAAGGAGAAAAAAGAACCCAACTAACCATCAGAGCCAAGTGCTTGCTGTTTTACACCAACACTCACCCCTGCACTGAGCCCTGCAGGAAAACACATTTGGAGCAGTACCTTGCAGCAAGATGAAGGCTGATGAGCGCCAGATTTTTGTCCACTGAATTAGGTTAGGTTTGGCCTCGTGTTCTCAAACCCAGAGATAGAGACCCACTTCGCTTCCTCTTTAAAAAAAAAACAAAAACAAGCCAAATGAAAAACCAGCAGCTTTTTATTGGAAATGAGTTGGCCACATTTTTCCAGCATTTTAGGTCATGGCAATCTGCATGTGAGAAACTCAACTTCTTCTTTGGTGTTTCCTTCTGTTTGTTTTTTTTTTTTTTTTTTTTGGTTGCAAGAACCGTACCAACTTCAAAATAACCACAATTTTAGAAGCTACACATAAACATGTATTTATAGTCTTTTCATTAAGAGCTGCCAAAATAACAATTCTTCTCAACACGCACGTTGGAGGCAGAAGCCATTTCCTTCGCCACTCATACTTCTCCAGTAAATCGCCCTAAAATAAGTTCACCGCGATGAAGGTGTAAGCGTGGCACATGCCACCAATTAGGATTTTTTCGGATCTCAAAACCGAGGCAAAAAGTTGCACAATTTTGACGCTGCTTTATAAGCCCTGCGAGAAGTCATTTTAAAGCACGGTACATCCTATGGCGCTTGGCACCGGCCCAGTCCTGCACGCCAGTGAGTCATTCCTCTTGACTGTCAAAACCCCGAAGGAGATAGCCAGGAACAGCCCTTGGGCCAGCACGGCGTGAAAGAGCCCTTCCTGCCATTCCGCTGCAATAGCTTTAGGTTTTATTTTGGGGAAGAAAGCATTAAAAAAGGGAAAAGGGCCCCGTCGGGCATTTTGGAAGCCTCGGTGCGGCCTCTCGGGGGGTTTATTAGCGGGGAGGTGGCGGGAGGGCTCCGGCGCAGGGGTGGGCGGCGGGGGGTGACGGTGAATGGGGAGGCCGCCGGTGACCGGGTTTATGAATGCGGCGTCATGTGACGGCGGCGGCGGCCGCCCTCCTATTCACAAAACG